>JAUTXW010003235.1:0-145000 GCA_030620095.1 Kuschelorhynchus macadamiae
TACTCTTCTGTTTTGGATATATCAGGTATACAATTTCCAATGTTGCTAGAACATTAAGATTTTTGAAGAAAAAAATAACATTTCTATTAATGTATATGGATTAGAAATTATAAATCCTAAAAAGGGGTATGAAGTAATTGGTCCACTTTATTATTCATCGAAGAAAAAAAATCAACATGTCAATTTATTGTTAATAAGTGATGATGATGAAAAAACTTTTCATTATTGCTATATTAAAGATTTATCAAAACTAGTTTCTGCACAAATTTCTAAACATCACGGAAAAAAATATATTTGCGATGGTTGTTTACAATATTTCCCTACAGAAGAAAATTTATTACAACACAATAGCTATGATTGTGATCATTTACGAATTAACCTACCTTCAAGAATTAATAAAAGATAAGTTTGGAAACTATTCATATGATAATATTTTGAAATTTGTAAATTATCATAAACAAATGAAAGTTCCTTTCGTGGTGTATGCAGATTTTGAATGCATTTTAAAGCCTTTAAATAATGACAATGTTGATAAAAATCCTAATACTTCATACACCTTAAAACAATATGAACATATTCCACATTCATTTGCCTATTACATTAAATGTTCATTCGACGATAATTATTCTAAATTTGAAAAATATAGAGGTCAAAATTGTGATACATTATTTATAAATTCTTTAGAAAGAGATGTATAACATATACAATAAATATTTAAAGACTCTAAAAAGATGATTCCTTTGAACGAACTGGACAAAATTTATCATAACTATGAAACAGTTTGTCATATTTGTAATCAACCTCTTTTAAATCACAGGTTGCACAGATCATTGTCATATAACCGGTCTTTAGTACATTTTAGTTATTTACTTTACATAAATTACAGAATACCTAACTTTATTCCAGTTATATTGCATAATTTGCGTAATTATGATTCTCATCTATTTCTTAAAAAATTATGCTTAAACAAAGAACAACTAACAGTTATCGCACAAAACAAGAAGTAATACATTTATATCCAAGTTATTCATTATATTATTTGATAAAAACAGAGCTAGAAAAAAAATCACCACGTCCATTTCTTTTATTTATCCCATTTTTTTCACCAATTTTAAAAATGAAGATAACAATTAGCTAAATAAAAAGATTTCAACCACCAAAACATTTACTTATTCCAAAAACCTGCCATCCCAGATCATCAACTACATTTAAATTATAATAAAAACAAACTGCACATCAAATTAATTTATATACTTGAAATGTATCACATCAGTGTATACAACAACAGCCAAAGCTGAAAGTTTGTAATTTATATGTGTCATCTTCTGTCATATTACGTTCATTTTCAAATATATCACTTTTGGCATATTTGAAAAATTTATAGTATTTGTCTTTACATCCAGCTCCATCCAGCGCACTTAAATATTTTGAAGGTTGCATCTGCACGTGTAGTATTTGTATGCCATATGGAAATAAATTAAATTGAATTATATTCAATATGACAGTTTTTCAAAAAAAAAAGGATTTGGTGGTGCTAGCTTCATCCATTTAAATCTGAAGCAATATCCATTTCTTTTAAATTTTATTTTTAAAGCCACTAATACAAATTGATTATGAGAATCTGGATGCTTATGCAATGACATACATCCCCAATGAACATTTGTTTGGGTGAGGTGAAGCACAAGAATTAATTATATTTAAGATTACTAAATATATACATTTAAAATTATAAGGAAAAAATTATTTTTAAATTTATTAAATATCCCAACCACATCCCCATCACCACCATTTTGTTGTTTTTTTTTTTGTTGAGTTAAATGTGATTTTTAATGATATAAAATTATTATATTGAAATAATTAAAATACTATATTTGCATAATCACCATCACAATTGGAATATTATCCTTAATGTATAGGAAGTTCATAAACCAGCTTCATTATCTTATCTGTTTAAAAACATAGATTGCAATTCAACATGAATCAAAATTATTCAATAATAAATATTCTGACATGATAAAAATATTCACAAATTTGACACATCTAATTATGAATTTAATAATATTCATGAAATGCCTATTACAAAGTCAGTTATAGGAAAATTCAAAGATGAATATGCTGGTGAACCCATTACTACTTTCTTTGGTACTGGAGCAAAAGCATATTGTATTAAAACGGAAAACAGTTTAACAAAAAAAGCAAAAGGTGTTAAAAAAAGTGCAATTAAAAAGCAGTTGGATTTTATTCATTATAAAGATGTTGTTGAAAATCATTCTAAAACCTTTTGTTCAATGTATGTTTTTCGATCTAGACAACATACAATTTTTACAGAGTTAATTAATAAATTGGCTTTGAGTTCCGAAGATGATAAGCGGTATAAAATTCCCTATAGTTTTAATACATTAGCTTGGGGACACCAAGATATTGCTTTGTATCAATGGAATGCAGAACATGAAGATTTAGATATATTTATGTAGATATTATAAGGTATTTAAATTTGTTGTTTTTGAAACCAAAGTTAGTCTTCATAAGTCTTTCACAAAATGTGCTTAGAAACTTTTGACAAAGAAATTGATAACAGTTATTTTAAAACATATGAAAAACGACTTTCCACTTTTAAAAAATGGAAAGGAAAATTGAGACCAGAAGTGTTAGCTGGAGCTGGCTTTTACTATACTTCAATCAATGATATTTGTAAATGTTTTTATTGTGGTATTGAAATTTTTGATTGGTTAAGTTATGATGATCCTATTGTGGAGCATAAGAAATTTGCTAGGAATTGTGATTTAAATAACTGTTTATGGAAAAATAGGAATCGAATAATTGTAACCATTCAAAATAAGTCTTCAAGCTACACATTTTATATAGTATTATTAATATCCTTATTTATGAACTTTTACATATATTTAAATTAAGTATTTTATTGTTATTTTTTTACAACTGCTTTTGCTTTCGTGGTGAAAGTATCTGCTTAATGTTAATAAATTTGGAATATTATTATTAATTTGTTTTAATGACTATCAGTAGATCTCAATTTATTCTTCTTTATTTTATTTTCCAAAATGTTTTTTATGTTCATCATCCCCCTGGCGTAACACAGTGTGAAATATGTTTTTCTAATAAAACAGACGTCACTCTAAGTAAATATTGTAAATTTATGAAAATTGGATTAATTAACAATAGTACAATTAGTTGGATGGAACGAATAAATGGAAATGAAAATGCAAGTAAATTTTTTAAAATTTTGTATCATTATCCAAATCGATCTATTTTTGATACAAATTGGATAGAAAGGTTAGAGTTTAAAAATAATCAGTTACAAATTTTAACCCCCAACTGTACCAATTATTATGACGGATTCAAAAATTATTACTTTTCCATCATTAGTGTTACATTAAACTTTGCATTATTTTTATACATTACCATTTTAATTATTTATCTTTATTATAAATTTCAAACTGGAAATCTATTTTTTCATTAATCCATTTTAAACGAAACTTTAAAGAAAGTGGGGATGAGAATATTTAAGTACAAGAATAACACAATATGTTTCAGTCTCGTTTAGTCATTATGAACAACGCCGTGGTTCATAAACCTTTGGAAACGCTTCTTAATTCAAAAATTTATTTTTTAAATAATTCTTTGTCAAAATTTGTTCTTGTTGGCATTAGTTTAAATGATTTTTCTCCAAAAATTGTAATTGGTGGAAAAACTGGATTTTCAATCGCACTAACCGAAGAAAATTGGAAAGACATTTGTGTTCATCAAGGAATTATTGTAAACAATTTCTACTTTCCTCAAGTTGATCAAACCAGTGTGAATATAAACAACATTCATCTGCAGGTTCAGAAAATAAATGATACCCCTGTTCTACAAATTACAAAAGGCCCACACTTCATATACTTAGGACAAGAGTCTTTGGACAATTTGTGGCGATTAAAGGAAATTATTGATTATAGATTATCTATACTTAAAAGGCAAGAATTCAATACATATTTCAAAATATTTCAAAATAATATTTCATCTGATTGTGGCGACTTGTGTACGCATGTTTATAATATAATAAGTCCAACAGAAAATCCTAACAGTGAAAATGTTTCAACTATGATGGAATTACTTGCTTTATATCCTGAACAAATGGAAAACAAATTGAAGCAAAATGGAACAAAACGAAAATATTACGAAGAAAACAATGAAAATGGATCAAAAAGAAAATATTACGAAGAAAACAATATCTTTTCTGGAAGAGAACAATAAGGTGCATGTGTTAGTGAAGTGGAGCTTTGCTTACAGACAAGCCCGTAGGAGTAACTTTCAGATGTGGTACTTAGATAGACTCCGTTTTGAAAAAAGAATAAATGATTGTAAACTTATTCTAGATTCGATATTATCTGAGGAACATAGAAATAAAATATATTTGACACGTTTTAATAAAAATTGTATTTGATGTTTTACTTAATAAAATTTTAGTTTAGTAAATGTGAATTTTATTTGAAATTAATTAGCACATTAAGACTTTGTAATTTGTATCAGCTAAAGCATAAAGTGAGGAACAGAAATAAAACAAATTTAACTAAAATTTAATTTCAATTTAATTAAACAATATTTTTTTTATCAATCCATGTATTATATTTTTTATCAAGTCCTAACCATTTCACATAAACTTTGTTTCCTTTCCTTCTCAAAATCTTCTCAATAAGATACACATCGGTATGCTTTACTTTTAGTAATTCTTGCTCATAAAAACCACCCAGAATGTCCTGATTATCTTCGTCTTGAATTAAATATGTCCAAGGGTTTGTCATCTTAACTTCTTTAATGTGGAATATCTCATTTGACCAATTTGGTGTGTAACCTTTTGAAAATGCCTCTCGATGCTTGCTTATTCGTACGTGATCACCCACTTTAAACTTTGGAGATTTTATATCTAACGTTTTAGCATGAGTAAATGCAGATTTCAAGATTCTATTTTCATTTGTTTTATTTACTTGTTTTGGCTTCATTCCTATTGAAGAATGTTTTGTATTGTTATAATCTTTTACAATATCCGCTAATATATTAAACCATTTGTAATTTCCTTGAATGCTAAATATTTTCCACATATTATTCTTTAAAGTCCTGTTCACTCTTTCTACTATACTCGCTTTCAAATTGGAAAACGTGCTATAATGGTTAATTCGAAATTGTTGCATCAAATTTTGAAAATTTACATTGAAAAACTCTCTTCCTCTATCCGTTTGCAAGTTTTTTGGTGGAGTTTTTGCACTGATTAATATTTTTTTCATTGCCGCTGTTACGTCTTTTCCAGATTTAGATTTTAACGGTTCGGCCCAAACATACTTAGAAAATACATTTATGGTAATCAAGATATATTTAAATCCCTTATTAAATTTGGCATAGGGTAACATTTCAACCAAATCAGCTTGAAAAAGATCATTTAACCCTTTCACTACCACCCTTCTGCGTTTGTAGTTTTTTCTAGCAGGTTTATGTAATTCATTAACGACTTGCTGTTTAACGGTTGTCATGACAACAAACTTGTTTATTCAATTTTAAGGAAGTTCACTTTCTATGTTTTGTAATAATTCGAAATATAACTTTTATATGTTTTTTCCCATTCATTCAATTTATCAATTTGTATTGTATAACTTTTTTCATTTAAAATTTTACTAATTTTAGTAATCTCCTTTTCTAACGCATTAAAGGATTTTTTTATCTCTCCAGTTAAGAAAGTAGTTGATCTACTATCACTATTTTTTAATTCCTCCTCTGTTTTATTTAATTCTTGTTCTAATTTCTTAATTACACTGGACATTATATTTTCCAAGGAAATATATTGTTGATTTTCTTCCAAAGTGAGTTGGTCAATTGTTCTACTGTTAAGAATGCTATTTTGATTTCTTTTTTTTTTTCATCATCTAACCTTTTTATAAAAGTTCTTAATTGTTTAATTTTTTCCTTGTGTTTTTCAATTATTACTTCTCTTATATTTGTTTCCATTATTTTATTAATTTTGTTGATATCATCACTTAATTTTTTGTCTTCCTTTTTAACATGTTCATTTAAAAATTGCAAATCTTTACTTATTTGATTTAGCGTTAGCAACTGTTTATTAACGTTTTCAATTGAGGTATAACATACTTTAATCTGGTTTTCATACTTTAAAAAATTTTCATCAAAAACCTTAAGCTTTTTAGCAAAGATTTCATTATTTGTTTCATTTTCACCTAATCTCCTTTTTAAATTATTAATGTCACTTATTCTCTCTTGATTTTGTTTTGAAATATGGCGTCCAAATTTATCAACTGTCATGTTGAGCTTTCATTAAACAATAAATATGATTATATTTGATAGCTGTTATTTATAGTATTACTTTATCTTCTCTTAATTCTTCAATAATAGAGATAATCTCGTTACTATGAGCATTATTTCCCGCATCACTTGATGAAATTAATAAACGTAGCCTATCAACAATTTCGTTTACATTATTCCAGTATACATAGTCTGTATTTGATCTGTTTGTTTTCAAAATTAATCCCTTTCCTGTAGATTTGGCTCTAGTTGTTCTAAACGGAGGTTGTGGTTTGTTAAATGCTGTAACTAATCTTGGCAAGGTTTTTGTCTTTGTAATCCCCTTTCTTTGTAAATATGGTCCTATTATTGTAACATATTTGTGTGATGTATTTCCTTGAACTTGTTCATTTGAATCAAAATTCCTACGATATACATTTGTTTTAGCTAGAATGTTCATGTAATTATCTAAATCTTCCTTCTTATAACCTATCGGTTCTTTTTTGAAAAGCAATTCGTATAAACCTGGCGTGCCTGTGTACGTTATTCCTCCCACTTTAATGTCCTTTCCAATAATTTCTACCGGTATCTGTGTTAAACCAAAAGAAAACTTATCCGTTTCGAGGTCATGAACTATTCCGTAATAATGGTCAAATTTATGTTGTGTATCTTTCACACCCTCATCAATATATGATCTGGGTAATTCATGAAAATCTGCTAAGTAATCTTTATATGATGGTGTACCAACATAGGTTTGAATTGTTTTTCTAGTTTGTTCCAATATGTCTGACAAGTTTAAATTTGTTGTTGTGTCACTAGAAGGATCTGAAGTTTCTGCTATAACAGTTGATGACAATGGTTGTACTACAGGAGAGGAAGAAGTGATACTACTGTCATTTAAAAATGTTGGTAGTTCTGTAGGGAGTAACGGAGTTTTTCCTGTTTTCTGAATATTTTTCGTCGGAGTTGATGTTTTATAAAGCTTTGTAGGTGTTTTGAATTCTTCATACTTTGAAACTCTTTCTTCTTTTAAATCGAATGGTTCGGATTTACCAATACTTGAAATTAGCTGTTTAAGTGGTTGTGTTATTGGTCTATAAGTTTGTTCTAATTCGGACTGAGCAGTAGAAGTAGCTAATTTCAAGCTTTGATATTTCTGCTTCACGGCTTGTCTCGATTTTATTAATTCTCGAGCTAAACGTTTATCCATGCTGTACAAGTTTTAAATGAAATAAAACTGCAAATTTTTTACTTTTATAAATATATAAAGGAATCGAATTTACTCCTATATCTGCCGTGATTTACTTCACAATCTTTGTCAATTACAAGAAAGCCATATGGATCCATCCAACAGTTAGCACAAATATTTTTAAACTGATCAAATGTCATATCCAATATACAGTGGTCATTATATATATGTTTTAAACTCAAACAGTCCTGTTTAAATAAAATTAATAAGTTTGCATTTTCTCGAATTAGACGTTTAAGGATTGAGGAATATCCTTGAAAAATAAAAAAACAATCGGTGTTTCTATGCCTTCCATGCGTGAAATAGTCCCTAATAATAGATTGATTATGACAAGGAATATCATCAAAAATGATAACGGAATTTGGCTTTATCTCATGAGGTGAAATAATGTTCTCATCGCTATCATATTCAAAGTATCCAATTTCTTTCATAGGCTTTAACAACTTCCTTAAATATTCATATTTTGGTTGATCTAATGACTTTGAATAAACATAGACATTTTCAAACCTAATTCCATTAGGATGCTCGAGCAGTGTAAGCATAACGTTGGTTTTACCGCTACCACTGCAACCAACTATAAGCCCTCTTTTTGAACCACCGCAAAATAAGTCACCATGTTTTCTCAACTGTTTACTTAAAATTTTTTCGTCATGATTATTTACTGGTAATGAGAATTTTTGTTTTTCAATCCTCATTCTTAATCACACTAGTAAATATTTTTAGCTGTAAAAGTATTTATACCAGAAAAATGTCAATGTGTTTTTAGTATAAAAAGAACTTCAATGACTGTGGGTCGTCATAAGTTGAAAAAAACTATTAAAAGACGTAATAGAAAAGGCTCTGGTTTAGTAAATAAATTAATTAGTAAATTACCTTTCGAAGTTCATATACCAGGATATAATTATTGTGGTCCCGGCACCAACTTGGAAAAAAGATTAACTAGAGGTGACGTTGGTGTAAATCCATTGGATTCCGCTTGCAAAGAACATGATATATCTTACTCTCAGACTGAAGATTTATCAAAAAGACACATATCTGACCAAATATTAGAAAAAAAAGCCTGGGATAGGGTAAAAGCTAAAGATTCTTCTATTGGTGAAAAAATTGCAGCTTTAAGTGTTGCAGGAATAATGAAGGGTAAAAGAAAGTTCGGTTTGGGATTAAAAAATACAAAAGGGGGTAAACTTAAATTGAGAAAAAAACGTATCATTCGAACACCCAAAAAAATTGGAGGATTTCTACCTCTTTTGTTTCCCATTCTTGGCGCCCTGGGTGCACTAGGTGGAGGCGCGGCAGGAATTGCTAAGGCAGTAAATGATGCTAAAGCAGCTAAACAGCAACTAGAAGAAATACATAGACATAATATTGCAATGGAAAATGCTTCTAAAGAAGGTAAAGGATTATATATTAGACCATATAAAGGAAAGGGACTATTTATTAGACCTTATAAAGGAGGATCCGTCAAAATGAAAGCAATCAGACAAAAAAAAACTCAAAATAAGTTTTCCAAAAAGAGCACTTACGAACAATGATATTATTAAATATGTAAAGCTGTTAAAAATAACTGGCTTTAGAGGTGTTTTTATGCTCGATGAACTTCCAAAAAAAATTAATCTGAAAGAATGTGGTATTGTAAATTTGGATAAAAAACAAAATAAAGGATCTCATTGGACTGCTTATATTAAAAATAACAAAAATGTAATATATTTTGATAGTTATGGAAATTTAAAACCACCTTTAGAACTTCTCAAATATTTTAATTCGAATGGCAAAGTGGATGTATTTTATACTTATGAAAATAAACAAAAATTTAATTCATATAACTGTGGTCAACTATCCCTAAAATTTTTGCAAAAAAATATATAAACTCATTATTTATTGTAATATCTCATTCATAAATAAACTGCAATGTCTACCACAATTGCCATATCAGGAAACAGTTCTGTTTTGTCTGCTGATTTTAATCCGCCCATATATTTAGAGGATGAAAAACAATATTACCTGGGTTTAGCTGATTTTGAAACGTTTATGACTATCCCCAATATAAAAGAAGGATATAATAAATTTTATATAGATAATAAAGTAATTGTTATTCCCGACGGAACTTATGACATTACAGATATAGAAACATACATAAGAGAAAGTATAGAAGATTTATTTCCGAATGAAAAAATTTTTTTTCTTTTAAAAGCAAATGTTAATACTCTAAAAACTTTTTTAATGTGTAGTAGAATAATTGATTTTACCAAGGAAGATTCGATAGGAAAAATGTTGGGTTTTAATAGCAGGATACTAGAAGCTATGAAAGAGGAAGAATCAGATAATGTTGCAAAAATAACTAAGGTGAATGCTATTTGTATTGACTGTAATATTTGTGTCGGTTCTTACAATAATGGTAAACCTGTTCATATTATTCACCAGTTTTATCCAACTGTAGCTCCAGGGTATAAAATAGTTGAATCTCCTTTGCCCATTTTGTATTTTCCAGTTAGCGTCAAAGCAATTAACAATATAACAGTTAAAATAGTTGATCAAGACGGAGAACTTATCAGTTTTAGAGGAGAAACTATAACAGTAAGGTTGCATTTACAAACAAGTGAAATATAAAATGGTTGTTAGATATAATAGAGCCCTTGGGATGAGACTTGCCCCTACCACTATCAACAAAGTAAAAACTTATAAAAAGAAAAAGCCTAAACAACAGTTCAGTATCAAATCCAACACCAACAAGTTAAGACGAGATAATCGTAAATTTCTCACATCCTTGGGTTTCACTGTTTTAAAATAATGAACATATTAAACGTAAACGAAAAGCTTTATGTAGACAATTCCATCGTCAGTTCTGAGCTTCACACATATCAACCATATATTTCTTCAAAATTCGATTACAATGATGAAATAAGGATCCCAATTCAAGAACTCGATGCTTACACTCTACCATCAGATAGTTTACTTTATATCGAAGGAAAATTAACTAATACAGAAGGTAAATATAAGAAAGAATTGCTATTTATTAACAATGGTATAGCCTTTTTGTTCAGAGAAATCCGCTATGAACTAAACGGAATTACTATAGATTCAATAAGAAATGTTGGATTAGCATCAACCTTAAAAAGCTACCTTTCTCACAATACCAACGAAAGTTTAAAACTGGAAAATGCAGGTTGGTTTCCACATCGGAAAGAAGGTGATACAATTTTAGTTGATAATGATGGAAAATTCTCCGTATCCATACCACTAAAAATGCTTTTAGGATTTTTTGAAGATTACAGAAAAATTATTATGAATATGAAACAGGAATTGGTTCTTATTAGATCAACTGATGATTTAGATGGTGTTATTTTCAAAGAAGATCCGGCACACCTTGTTACTGCTCCTGACACTCCATTGGTTACTTTCGATAAAATTTATTGGAAAGTTCCTCACATTTTAGTTGATATGCCACAACAACTTGCTCTATCAAAAATATTAGAATCAAATAAAGATATATTGATAGGATTCAGGAGTTGGGAACTTGTTGAATATTCTTCTCTAACCGAAACAACCCGTCACACATGGCCGGTAAAAACAACTAGTAAACTAGAAGCTCCTCGTCATGTTGTGATTGGCTTTCAAGAAAACAGAAAAGGGAAAATTGTTAAAGATATGAGTAAATTTGACAATATTACCTTGTCAAATATTAGAGTATATTTAAATTCTGAAAGATATCCTTATCACGATTTGTACTTAAATTTCGAAGAAAACAAATTTTCTGCTTTATACGAAATGTTTGCCAACTTTAGACAGTCTTACTATGGTGTTCCAAATGAACCCATTTTTAATCCTGAACAATTCAAAAACATTAGTCCTATTACACATATTGATTGCTCCCATCAAAAAGAAACAATTCAAACGGGATCCGTAGTAATGAGAATTGAATTTGAGACACACAATGCAATTAAAAAAGATACTTCTGCTTATTGTCTTATTTTACATGACAAATTATTTAGCTACAACCCTCTTACTAAAATTGTGAAACAATTATAAACTTTATCCCCACTATTTTCATATTTCGATTTAATTTAAAGAAATTTTCAAAAGCTTTTAGTTTTAGTCATGACATCAAAACTACAACTACAAATTGAAAAATTTATTTTTAAAATTAATCAACTGAAAGAAGAAATTGCAAATTATTCAAGTAAAAAAAGTCTCATTAAAAAATTTGCTGCTTTGAAAATATGAGATTGGTTATAGATATTCAAGGATTCAAGGATGAAAAAAATAAATTTATACCGAAAGAGCTTGCAGCTTTTGATGGTTATGAAATGACTCATTACATTTTTAAAAGGCCTTTTCCAATGGAGTTTCTTTCACCTGATTGTCACAAGCAGGCGGTATGGTTAACGAAAAATTATCATTGTATACATTGGAATAATGGATTTACTCCATTACATCATTTCCCAAAAATAATTGAAACACTTACGAAGAAAGCAGATTTTGTTTTTGTAAAAGGAAGCGAAAAAAAGGATTTTATACAGAAATATTCTAAAAAGCCTGTGATTGAAATAGATGAACAACCAGCGCTAAAGCTAATGGAACCAAAATGCTTCTATCATTCAAAATCACCTTGTATGTGTGCTTTGACAAATGTGTTATTTTTATATGACAATTGTTTTATGAATGAATAAAAATATAAAAAACTTAATTACCTTTTTATTTTGCATTAACCAACCATGATTGAATACAATTAATATGATACCTTAAATCTAATTTTCTAAATTCATTTAAAAGTTCATACTCATTTTTATATTTTAAATAATCATTACAAAATTTAGCGGCTAATTTACATTGTTCCATTCGATCTATATTATTAACATATGCTGACAAATCTTGTGCTTCTGCGTCTTCTTCGCCTACAATTGATAAATATTGGAAGTATGCAGCAGATATAATAAACTCTTCATACATTTCAGTAACCATTTGCTCCATTGTAAATATTATTAAATTTATTCTTCCTTTTCAATTTCTTGAAGAATAGTATCCTCGTCAATAAATTGCTTCAAGTCTTTTAAATAGTAACCAAAGCCAATATCTTTTAGATCTTGAATAAGTTGAAAAAAATTTAATGTTTCAATGTATTTGTTGCAACAGAGGGCAGCCTTTACGAATTCCTCAGATTGATTACAATACAAGTCTATCCACTCCGGACCACTTGCCATACAATATGAGAAATAGGTTTTTGAAAGATTACTAAATTTCTCCTCTAATAATTTAACTGCAATCAGCAACTCAGCCATTTCATTTATTTAACATAATATTTTAAATATGTAGGGGGACGTCTCTTGCGAATAGGATTAACTTTCTTTGATAATACCTGTTTTTTATCTTCGTATAATTGAAACCTCTTTTGGGTTGCAATAATAGCAGGTATAAATTGGCAATCTTCTCCTATAAATTCTATTAGGTGGCTTAATTCTCCTACAAAGTATGATTTCCCAAATGTATTGAAAAACGTAGTAAGGCTTATAATTCCTTCTAAATAATCATCACAACAGTCAATTGCTTCCAAATAATCTCGTTTCAGTGGATAAAACAGCTTGGTGTATTCATCTTTCGAAATCACTTCAAAGAAATTGAGATATTTAACTTTTAACTGTCTGATAGTTGTAGTTAATTTTTCGCGATTACACATAATTCACTTATTACTTGACACATTTTTTCTTTTTGTTTTATACAAAATTGGTGGAAAAATTCAAAAATAACTTTTTACGCAACTCGAGCACAGCTTAGTAAATGTGCCTCGGCATACTAAAATGATCATGATGCACCTATTTATAAGACTTAAGAATGCAAAATCAAATGTGGGAGAACAAAGAGAAAAAATTAAAAATATGATGCGAATGAGAATAAAAGGGGAGGAAGTTAAGAATGAGGGACATGAGAGAGAGGAAGAGGAGGAGGAGGAGGCGCTCCCATATTATAACTACTAATTCATAAATGGTAGAGAAACAAAGGTTATAAATAACACACTGGTTTTTGTAATTCTAATTTTTGTATTTCTACATTATTTTTAATTAATTTAGGTACGAGAAAATTGATAGGTAGAAAGTGCTGTCTTTTTTTGCAAAAAAAGGTAATTGGTTTTTGTAAACTACATATGAATTTATAAATGGTAGAGAAACAAAGGTAATAAATAACACACTGGTTTTTGTAATTTGAAAGAGGTTCCTTTTATTTAAAAACATATATATATATATATATATATATATATATATATATATATATATATATATATATATATATATATATATATATATTAAATACAATATGTTCTACAACTAAACATTGTATATTCAAGACGAAATTATCTGTTTAATTGTGTGAACAGACCAAAACAGATAATGCATTTTTAGAAAGTATATCAAAAAGAAAAACGTGGGACCACAAGATCCAACTAGTTAAAACGTAAGAAAAAAAAACGTTTTTTTAAATAGAAACAGGATCTGATTTTAAGTTTTTCTTAAGAGTAGTATTTTTTTTTTCAGTTTCCTCAACTCAACATAGACCACCTTGAAATTGGTTATTTTTGCAAAATTAAGTTCGTAAGCACTTTTTAGTTACTTTATTTGCTGTATATTTCCAACTTATACATGGAACATAAAAATAAAAAAATATATATTATATAGAACAGTATATAAATCAATTTTTATCGATTGAAAACGTCCGAAACAATATCGAGTTAGAATATCGATCGCGCGACCTTTGAACAATTGAACTGCCGCATGCCGACGTGATAACGCGAGCGACCGATCGAATTATGGAAAGAGACCGGCTGATGACGCAAATCGTGACTTCATATTCCATTTGCTATCACGTTCGGCTGCCGCACGGTAGCTGTGAAATCTTTGGGTACTTTCGTAAAACTTTAAGGCAATCAGGGCAATTCGGACTGCCAGCTTAGCCTAGTATAGCGTATTTTATTATGCCTAAGGAAAGCAACGAGACCATTCGAACCGCCGCGCGCGGCTAATAGTGTAGCGTATTTAACTTTTCCCAAGGTCCGCGATTTATTACAGCTGTAAGGACGGACGAATAATTTATTTTCTGAAAATTTTTTGGGGGTCATTGACCAAATGACCCTATGGAAGCGCCGTTTCTGCCCGAAGCTAGATGTCAATTTGGCAAAACCGGTATTCTGGGTTAACTAGCTTCTCGTAATGAATTGTTCCTTAGACAAGTTTCCTTGTCTAAGAATTGTTCATTGTCGTACGTTATGGTACACACCCCACCAGACTCCGACGTTACCTTTTTCTAATATAAAGTTTATTTCGGCAAAATATAAAAAAATCGTTTGTTACAAACTCAATGTGAAGGCTCGTAACACATTTGTTGAGGTTCTTGGCCTACGTGGTAGGTTATATAAAACTTAAAAGTAATAGAAATGCGTATTGTGATAAATAAATAATAATAATAATAATAATTTATTAATAGCCAAAAGCTAACAAAAATACATAATAAGTATGTTGTTTTACATTTTCAAATTTAACAAATAATAATACAATACAAAAAAAAAATTAAAAGAATAAATTGACTAGCGATTTCGAAGTGCTAATGTTTTTTTAGCATATTTGCTAGCATAAAGTAAACGTCTCATTATTATTATTAATATTATACATGCTCTCCTGAATAGTCCCGAACAGCTTAATCGTTTCACAATCCTTCACATTCTGCGGCACGTCATTATATTGAATAAGTCCACTCCTCTGAGAAAAAAACCGTTTTGTCCATATGTAGACGAAACTGTACTTACATAAAAGTCTTCTCTAGAAAGGGTTTGATATGCACGTATATCTGCCACAGGTATAGTGTAACTTAACAAACGGTTTGGAAATAAATGGTGTTTTATTTTACATACGATAGTCATTGTATTTCTAAATATGATTTGTTTAGGTTCGCTGTAAAGAAAGCACTCGGTAGTGGGCAAATCGAATTCCGAGTCTATATTAAAACAAGGATGCTTTTGTTAGCGTTAGATTAGCCCAGGTTTTCCGACAAAAGCATCATTAAAGCCATAATAGAGAATAAAACAATAAATAATAATACAATTCTGTGGTCCAATCAAAAGAACTGTGACAGCGTCGGAGTCTGGTGGGTTGTTTACTGTTACGACATAGTCGTAATCTGTCATATCTTTATGTCATCCTCTTCCTGGGATGGTTTTTGGTTTGTTTGTAAGATAATTTGACGTCTTTTGGTAGGTGTGTGTCGCCTGTGTTTGAATTTGGATTTGGAATAATTGGAAATGTGCTGTTGAGTAAGCGATATGTTTCATGAACTTTAAGCGGTCTGTGCTACCTTTTTTTATTATTTTTGGTAAGTATCTGCTTTTTGATTGGCCTCTTGCAGAGAACTTTTTAAGGCAAGTTATAAATAGTGACCTTGGCCCTGTAATGTTTCTCTTGGGTTTATGTACATTAAAATATATCCTGCAGCTATTACGCATTTCCTATTTTCTTGTTTAAATAAAGTTAAGGCAGTTTTGAAAAGTTTGTCAATTAAGTAAGCAAATTAACATTCCTACATTCCTGTTGCAGTGTTTTTTTTTGTTCTGAAATAGACTTTTGCAGACTTGTTTCATGAATCTCATTAATATTGAAAGAAATTGTTGTGTTTTGCTAGTTCTTTTATATATGCCTTTTTTTTCAGAATGTGTAAACTTTAATACACATTTTTAATCAGGGATAACAAAAATTCAACTCTTTAACACACACCCACCAAAATAAAAAAATTTTTGAGAAAATTATGTACATTAGGCAGAGTTGGGAAGATTACAAGAAAACAGGAATCAAATTATTATAGTGGATAATTATGACTTTGTTCTGGATTAATTTGAACTTATAATTTAATTTAGTTTAATTTATCTTTTTGTGGTTGCCTGGGTATAGAGCCATATTTTAATAATTCTTATATGTTTTTTACATTTATTTTGTTGTTTTGTCAATAGGATTTTTTGTATTTTTGGACATTAAAGCTTTTTTTGACTTTGACTTTGAAATACTGATTAGAATTACTTTGTCATAAAATAGTTACTGATTATAAAGAAAATATCATTTTTTTCTGGTTACTTTTGGATAACTTATAATTTAAATTCAAAAACTACTATTAGGAGAATAAATATGTTGACTAATTTGTATCTAACTATTCAAAGAATTAAGAAGCTGAAGAAACAATTTGCTTTTCAAAAATTCAAATTAAAATTTTTGTTTTTTCAAATCTGTCTTCATCAAATAGATGGCTTCTATATTGGCAAATAAAAATATACATTTTTTCACTTGTTTAAATGATCATTTTTTTGACACTCTAGAATTATTAATTTATGGAACCTTTAAATTTCATATTTAAACAAATAACAGATGCTATTATCTCCAAAACATCCAGGTAATGTATTTATTATTTTGTGTTATAACGACCTCCATTCCTTATATAAAATACTTGCTATAACTTTGGGCAAGATTCCTGATTTTTAGTGCTGCCGCGAGACGAGACAAGAGAGACCCTCTCTCGTCTCGTCTCTCGTTTCTCTGGTGATATAAAAATTAGAAAAATTATTCGTAAATGTTAACACCTAATATAATATTACCATTAAAAGCTTGATATTTAATTTGTAATAAGTGGGCAATTTTTAATTATCTAAAAACTAGAAGAAAAAACGATTTATAAATTATTTTTTAAAGAATTTTCAGATTTAAATTTAAAGCATTCCTCAGTTTTTTTATCAATTTTGTTGGCCTCTTGCACTTACTGCACTTGAGAATGAACTTTACTATATAGCTCTTATGAAATACCCAACAAACCACTATAACCGCGCCTATTGAAAATAAAATTTCGATTGTTTACAAGAGAAACATTTTCCCTGCAATTTTTTTTCTCGAGTTGTTGAATTTTGTCAAGGCGTGTCGTTTTGCCAGTAAAAAACAGCTCGTCGTCAAGAAATTTTGGTATAAAGTACTTTAGTGAAATAGTAACAAATATCTATTTTGTGTTTATAATCAGCGCAGCAACGTAATTCTCATAATAACATCATTAATTGTATATTTTTAATATTTTTACGTTGCCAGAACCACACCTAATAAAAATAAATCAAAACAGATTCTAATGTAGTGTCGCTTTTGCTGTTTCGATTTTCAATATTCTAGTATAGAAAAATGCCATGTATTTTCATTCCGGTTATAAGTCTGTTCACTAGTCTTATTCTGAAAAGAGCGGTATTTGGCATTTTCAAATCTTTCTATTCCGTATTCGAACGCAGACAGTCTCCATTCAGACCGACATATACACCAGACGCATACAGAAAATTCTAAGCTATAAAACCTAATGGATTTGAAACATACGCAATTATCGTAATACTACTAATAATAAATGAAAACCATAAAAAATATATTAGATAAAAAACAGCCTTAGAGATGTGCTTATATAGGGGCAACTCATGAATTCCCGTCCAGACAGATCGCCCCTAAGATGATCTGCGATGTAGTCTTCATATTTTTTAAAAAACAGGATAAGCTTTCAGTTGGTGAGAGCACTCCCATCCTTTTCAATATAGAATGCGACCAATAAAGTCTTTATCATAAGTGATTTTTTTTTTAAATTTGATCAACTAAAAACTGAGTTTACAAAAAGTTTTACTTGAAAAAGAACGCAAAATAACAATAAAAAATCGGAATTTTTTTTTCATTTGTTAGGAATAGTGAAGGGTCACCCATTTAGTCCAGTACATAGTAACAGTATATATAATATAAAAGTATAGGGTTATTCACGCAACCCATTCATTACAAGTTTTTGATGATGCCATTTAGATAAAAATTTCAAATTTTGGGATTAAGGTAAGGTCAAGAGGTACTTCTTTTTTGAAATATTTTCAACTTCCTGTCGTTTCCGGTTTAACCGGAAGTATTTTAAAATCTCATATTTTTGTAAGTTTTGAAGATATAATCTTCATATTTTGCAGACGATCGGTAAATAATCTTAGGTTTCTATTTTTTTTATTGAATTTGTCTATTTTTATACAGGGTCTCCTAAATTCAGCGGCAAACATTCACATTTTCAAAGCCGCTAAAGTCGGTTTTTTTAAATGGGACACCCTATAACTTTATGCACTATCAAATGTAGAATTTCATTTTCTATCGAACTGTATTAAGGTTCCCTATACCTATTCGTAACCATTTTCGAAATAATTGGGTTTTATAAAAATATCGTATGTATTTGCTTGAATGTTTACATGTTCCAATGGTGAGCCATGGAAAAACAATTGATATCCAATATCCAATATGACAGATGATTAGTATGCGTTATTTATCGAAAGCTGTCAGTGATAAACTAAATCTTCTAAATCGAAATGGAAGAATACTCAAACGCTGATATTCTCAATCTATTTTATATTCATGGAGAATGTTATAAAATTTTGGAGAGAACGTGTCGTGTGTTTAATGAACGCCACCCTGATTTGCCACCAATGAACAAGTCAAAATTCAAGAGGATTGAAAGGAACTTGCGTTTTGGCAAGGTTAAAGTTACAAAAAATGTTCCGAAACCAGTGACAAATGCCGAGGATAACGTAATAAACACATTAACTTATTTCCACGCAAACCCGCAAAGTTCAATACCGTCTGCAGAAAACGATTTGGGAATTTCTTCTTCATCTGTCCAGAGAATCTTGAGCGAACATCATATGCACCCTTATTCCTTCCAAAACGTGCAAGCCTTGAGACCTGGTGATGACGTCCGACGAGTAGAATTTTGCGAATTCATGTTTTTGAAAATTCAAGAGGACCCTCAATTCCTTTCAAAAATATTTTGGACCGATAAAGCGAAATTTTTTAGAGAAGGAATAACAAATAGAAGAAACGAACATTTCTGGGCAGCAGAAATTTCGCACGCTTTACGCGAAACGCGTTCTCAAGAGAGGTTAAGCTTCAATGTTTTCGGTATAGTATTAAATGATCAGGTGCGGTACTGTATTTATGAAGACAATTTAAACAGTGATAAGTATTTGGAAATTCTACGAGGGACGGTTTCTGAATTTATAGAAGAAATTCCTATTGGTGAGCTGCAAAATTATTGGTATCAATTAGATGGGGCACCAGCACATAATTCCGCTGCAGTTTATCTCCAATTATCTCGAATTTTTGAAGATCGCTGGATTGGTCCCAATGGCCCTTGGAGATGGCCCCCGCGATCGCCTGATTTAACACCCCTAGACTTATTTATGGGGATTTATCAAAGGTAAAGTCTATGCTTCCCCAGTAAATAACCAACAAGATTTACTGGACAGGATTCCAACAGCTTTTGCCGAATTAGAAAACGGACAAATTCAACGAGCCACAGCAACTGTAGAAAGAAGAATTTAAATGTGTCTTTAAATGAACGGACAGCATATAGAACATTTGTTATAATTCAATTTTATTATTTTATTTATTTATTGTTGATTGTTAGATTGCTATTATTTTTAAGTTCACTAAAACAAGTTTAGAACAGTCTCGAACTTAGTAGATATGGCTAAAAATAATGTAAACAATTTATTACATTTTTTATAACTTTAACTTTTCCGAAACGAAAAAATTTCGTTTGAATCCTCTTCAATTTTCTCTTGTTTATTGGCGATAAATGAGGATGTTTTTCATTGAAAACATGGCACGTTCTCTCCAACATTTTGTAACATTCTCCGCGAATATAAAATAAATTGAGAATATCAGCTTTTGAGTGTTATTTTATTTTAATTTAAAAGTTTCAAATCAGCTGTCCATGTTGAATAGAAAAGCACAACAATTGTTTTTCCATGGCTTACTACGGGAAGGTTTAAGCATTTGGCAAATACCTGCATATGATAGTTTAATAAAAACCTGATTATTTCGAAAATGGTTACGAATAGGTATAGGGAACCTTAATACAGTTCGATAGAAAATTAAATTCTACATCTGTTAGTGCATAAAGTTATAGGGTATCCCTTTTAAAAAAACGGACTTTAGCGGCTTTGAAAATGTGAATGTTTGCCGCTGAATTTAGGACACCCTGTATAAAAATAGACAAATTTAATAAAAAAAATAGAAACCTAAGATTATTTACCGATCGTCTGCAAAATATGAAGATTAAATCTTCAAAACTTACAAAAATATGAGATTTTAAAATTTGGTACCCCGAAGGCTCATTTTTGGTTCAAGGTCAAGTATCTTAAGAACGCTTGAACCTAGGTATAGGACATGCTACATAAAATAGCATTAAAATTCTCCGTAGAATCCAAAAATATCATAAAATACAGGGTGTTTCATTTAAAATAAGCAAGTTGATACCAACTTCCGGTTAAACCGGAAGTGACAGGAAGTTGAAAATATTTCAAAAAAGAAGTACCCCTTGACCTTACCTTAATCCCAAAATTTGAAATTTTTATCTAAATGGCATTATCAAAAACTTTTAATGAACGGGTTGCGTGAATAACCCTGTATATGTGTTACATATACTGTCTTTTAAAAGATATAATATATATGTGTTACATATACTGTCTTTTAAAAGATGATGGCACCATCATATTATATTCCTACCCATATTTTACCACTTTCTTTCTACTTATACCACACTTGACTTTTGGGTACAATTTAAAATAAATTCAGTAAGTAGTTTTTAAATGGACACATACCGCCATTTTGTTACGTCATGTGGAATTCGTACCCGTATATCTCGCATTTTTGTTTTTAATTTAATTTGGCCATCTTAAATTCGTACCACAATTTACCGGTTTATCTCTATATCACACTTAATTTTTGCACAAAAATTGAAATTAATTTAATAAGTAGTATTTTCGGGCTGATTTTTTAAATATTTTATTAGGCTGCTATTTTGTTTTGATATATTGGATTCATATCAAAATTTTACCAGTTCATTCCTATGTAACACTTGATTTTTGCGAAAAAAATTTGAGGTAAATTGGATCATTCGTTTCTTTTGTTCCGCCATATTGGAGTTTTACCAATATATTATCAGGTCATCACCTTATGACCCTTAATGTTTGAATAAAATTTGAAGGCAATCTGGTAAGAAGTTTTTAAGTTATGCTGCGAACAGAGAGACAGGCGGACCGACGGAATTGATAAAATATAGTTTATTGGCATCTAGGGACGCTAAAACGTGAAGATATGTAAAACATGAGAGGATGATTTTTTTCACGATTACAAACATTTTATTTGGCTGCCATTTTGTTCCGCCATCTTGAATTAGTAACACACTTTTACTAGTTGACCCTATTCCAGAATTAGTTACGGCACACAATTTGAAATCAATCCATTAGGTAGTTTTTTCAGGCTGAATTTTTATATATTTTATTATGCCGCCATTTCGTCCCGTCCTCTTGGATTCGTACCAAAATGTTACCAGTTGATTTCAACATATTACTTGATGTTTGTGCCAAATTTGAGATAAATTGGATAAGTAGTTTTTTAATAATAATTGTTTTAAAATTTCACTAGGTCGCCATATTGGATTTTCACCAAAAAGGAAGTAAAGGCTGACTCTCGTGAGTTATCTTACCTGTTAATTTTACCTTTTTAAAAAATGTTTTTAATTTTGAAAGATGGTAGAGGAAAATGCTGTTTTTTTTTTAATTTTATGCCTTTATACCAAAATACAACGGTAACTGTTAACTTAAATTTTACCTAGGTATACCAAATGTAAGTAAACCTGAATTAATCATGAACTTTTATTAACAGAATGAGAAATTTACTCAGTTGTTTACATAAACTATTTGGTAATTTAGGCTTTACTTGGTTATTTCAATCATTTTATTTTTTTTAGAGGGCGATATAGCGATATAGAACTAACAAAAAATAATTAAATTTATTTTGATTAGAAAGTGAAATCCCAAAAATTTTCGAAAAAACATATTTAAAAAAAATATGTCTGTAGGGATGTGTGTGTATGTGAACAAAATTTCTTCATTATTTTTAAATTTGCACCAACAATAGATTAGGGCAGTGTCTCCCGGGATTAAATTTTGGGTGCCATGGGCATAGATCTTCGATGTTTTCAAGGTGTGTAAAAACTTAAAAGAATAAAACACGAGAGCCCGGAAGCCGATAGCAGTCAAATTGAAAACAGAAATAGCTGGGATAAATGTTATGATATTAAAAAAAATAGGAATCATTGGCGTAGATACTTGATGTTTTGTTCGATAATATATTAATATTTCGATTTCGAGAATGAATGAAAATGAAATATGCTAAATTTATTTTATTTTTGTGAACAAAATAATTTTTATCCAATATACAGGGTACTCCTAAAGAAATGAAGCAGCCCCAGGATACTAAAAAAAGTGTTTAGGAAACGGTAAAACATGTAAAACTTTTTTTTTTATATATATTTTTTTGAACTATACAGGGTGGTACTAGGTGACGGTTAATAGATCAAAAAAGCTCGCTTAGTCTATATATACTATACCTACAGGGGGTCTGAAACAAACTAATCCCAAAAACTTAAACATATCTATAACGAACTCGAAACCTCATGTTGTAGCCTTCTTAAAACAAAATATATTTTAATCTGCAATACGAGAATAAAAATGGCGTTGCTTTGTCTTTTGTGATATCATCTACACAGGCTTTAGATTGAGCAAATCTCAATATATACGGTGTATGAAAATGTCTCTGCACATATAACAAAATTAGTTATCGTGTGTTTTTGTGAAAATTCTTTTATTGTTTGGCAAAACTAGATAGCACTTTCACGTAGCTGAAAGAAAAACAATCTTTAACAGAAATCAAACATTTTAACTTTCTTTTTGAACATTTGTGTTTTATTACTGAGATCTATTTATTCTAATGTTTAACATGTGGTACTTTGTCACTTCATTATACGGGGTGTCTGTAGAAATAACTACAACTATCTTTAAATTTTTGAATTAACTGGGGAGCAGAATGGAACTATGTGATATTCTCTGATGAGCACCGGTTTGGGCTGTTAATTGACATAAGATCGGTACGTGTTTGTGGAGGTCTCGTAATACTAGAGTAAATGATAGATATGTATAAGAAGTTCATGCATACAGGAGTGTCTCTGTAATGGTATGGAGCAGAATATTTTTTTTACTTTATAGATTTTTGTGTTTTATTATATATAGCCTGTATAATAAATTACCAGAAGTAATATTTAATCAATCCTAACACTTGAACCTGTGGTGGAAGATAGATCAAAATACAAGAGTTCTAACTACACTACACCATAACTTGTTACTTTCTGGACGCGCGTTTTACTAACCAAGTTAGCATCATCAGCAGATGATATAAACTAAAATAACTTATCCTAACCGAGACTATTTATAGGTAAATGTGGTCAAACTTGGTTGCACCCGACTGCACCGTTGTCAAGTAAACAATAGAGGGGACTATAGGGAATAGGCCCTCTGTCTTTATTTAGTGCGTTCTTACCACATTTTACTATTTCTATACTCTCAAATGCATCCAATAATCTATTATTAGATTTTAATCAACTTAAAACTATTTATTCCTATTTGGTGATTGTTTTCCAAAGCATGTTGGGCTTTTCTGTTCTTCCGTTTCTTAAATGTGCCATGTGTTCTTTAAAACGAATGTTTATGGAGCGTTTAGTTTTCCCAACATATTTTAGATCACAGTCATCACGGCTAATTTCATAGATGCCACTCCTCTCCTTTAAGTCGACTTTGTCTTTAGGTTTTCCAATGAGATTTTGAAACTGTTCTCCGTTTTGTAGGCTACTCTAAAACCTACGTTTTTAAATACTCTTTCTAGAACTCTTGTATATCTGGGATCAAATGGGATTAGTATGAACTTATTGGGAGCTACAGGTGCTTGAAGAGTAGTGGCAACCTTTAACATTTTCTTATGCTTATCTCTATTTACTAATTTATGTACAAAATTATCATTATATCCATTACTTTTAGCTATATTTTTAATCCGATTCATTTCATTGTTAAAACGTTCTTTACTTAATGGAAAATTGACTAAACCTGTGAGTTAAGAAATGAAATGCTGCCATTTTGTGTTGACGGCAATAAAATGAGTCGGATGTTATATACCTATCAGTATTAGTAAATTTCCTATAAATATCAAATTCTAATTTATTGTTATTTCTAATAATGTGTAGAGAAAAGGTAATTACCCATTGTTCTCCTTTTCGTACGTAAAATTAATGGAAGGATATTTATTGTTTATTGAAAGTCTCCAAATTTTCTGTTTTAGTATATTGATGAATATATTTTTAATATAAATATAATTTTAGTATATTGATGTGGGTGGCAATTGTTTATCTCCGTTCCTTGCAAAATTGTTTATGGGTAGATTAGAAACCCAATTCAAAAAAGAACTCAAGTATTTCCCAAGGGTGTGGTATAGATACGTAGACGATATATTTGCTATTTTTGATACTAAAACAGACAATTTTGCCACTTTTTAGAAACAATAAACAATAAATATCCTTCCATTAATTTTACGTACGAAAAGGAGAACAATGCGCAATTACCTTTTCTCGACACATTAGTTATTAGAAATAACGATAAATTAGAATTATAGGTATATAACATCCGACTCATTTCATTGCCGTCAACACAAAATTGCAGCATTTCATTTCTTAATTCACAGGTTAGTCAATTTTCCATTAAGTAAAGAACGTTTTAACAATGAAATGAATCGGATTAAAAATATAGCTAAAAGTAATGGAGATAATGATAATTTTCTACCTACATAAATTAGTAAATAGACATAAGCATAAGAAAATGTTAAAAGATGCCACTACTCTTCAAGCACCTGTGGCTCCCAATAAGTTTATAGTAATCCCATTTAATCCCAGATATGCGAGAAGTCTACAAAAAGTATTTAAAAACGTAGGTTTTAGAGTAGCCTACAAAACGGAGAACAGTTTAAAAAATCTCCTTGGAAACCCTAAAGACAAAGTCGACTTGAAGGAGAGGAGTGGCATCTATGAAATTAGCTGTAATGACTGTGATCTAAAATATGTTGGGCAAACTAAACGCTCCATAAACATTCGTTTTAAAGAACACATGGCACATTTAAGATACGGAAGAACAGAAAAATCAAGCGTTGCCCAACATGCTCTGGAAAACAATCACCAAATAGGAATAAATAATCTTAAGTTGATTAAAAATGTATCTAATAATAGATTATTGGATGCATTTGAGAGTATAGAAATAGTTAAATGTGGTAAGAAAGCACTAAATAAAGACAGAGGGCCTATTCCCTATAGTCCCCTCTATTGTTTACTTTACAACGGTGCAGTCGGGTGCAACCAAGTGTGACCACATTTACCTATAAATAGTCTCGGTTAGAATAAGTTACTTTAGTTTATATCATCTGCTGATGATGCTAACTTGGTTAGCGAAACGCGCGTTCAGAACGTAACAAGTTGTGGTGTAGTGTGGTTAGAACTCTTGTATTTTTAAATATTCAACCAGTTAAATATCGGATCTAAAATTGAACTTGATCTCGAAAACATTTTAAATAGATCTGACATAATAAAAACAAAATCTGCAAAAAAGTTAAAGAGCAAAACAGAGAAAATCTCTTCTTAACTAAGTACGCAAAGGTTATACCCAGGTCTACCAAATAATTAATAAAAAATATTGTTTTCTAATTATTGCAAAAATATCTCAATTTTGTTATAAACATATGTAAAGACATTTTCAAATACCCTGTAATTGTCACTTGTGAATCTAAAGCCCTTGTAAACGATTACCATAAAAAACAAAGAAAAGCCATATTCATTTTCGTATTACAGATTAAAAGTGATGTTTTAAGAAATATACACGACACTGAAGTGTCGGGTACGTTAAAAATATACTTAATTTTTTGGGATCAGTTTACAAGACAATCCGAATTTTTTGTTTCAATAGTTTGTCTGATTTAAGATTAAAAATATAAAATATACAATTTTTTTTTGCTCGAGAGACACGAGAGAGCTCGAGAGAAACGAGACATTCTCGGCGAGAGAAGACTACTCTCTCGTCTCGTGCTACGCGAGAAAATTGCGGCGGCATCACTAATTCATACACTTTTCGGTATGTATAACAATATTCACCACCCCCAAACATTCAAGAAAGATAGATAGATCAATAGATATTTGCAAACTTTTGGAGGCATTTCGGGTTAAAAACCATCGCGTCCCTTTAAAATTGCTTACTATGACATGTCAGTCAAGCCACAACTGGAAAAGCCAAGCCACCTTAAAAAATTGGTAAATATCTTAAAAAATGGAAAATGAGCACAATTTTATTCGAAAGTAGGTTTTACTCAATTTTTCGATTTCGAATAAGTTTTGAATGCTAGTTAGGTGAGCTTATTATATCGAGATTAAAATTTTTGTCGTCTAATTATTCCAAAAAAGTTCTGGATAATTTTTTAAATTAGAAAACCAATGCTTCCCCCGTAAGAGGAACCACCTAAGATGTCAAAAAATATGTTTTCTCAGTTCCCTCGATTCTGTCTGTTTATTGGTCTGTCTGTCCGATTGACTTTAAATTTGGTTAAAAATTAGGGTTCATCTGGGAATAACATGGTAAGATTTTGGTAAAAATTCTATATGGCAGAATAATGGCGTCCTACTAAAATGTTAAAAAAAGTATTAGTAAAAAACTACTAACCCAATTTCCCTCAGATTTTGCACAAAAGTCAAGTGTGACAGGGATGAACTGGTAAAATTTGGGCGAGGAGTCATTATGGTGAAACAAAATGGCGGTTAATTAAATGTTTAAAGTATCCCGAACAAAAAACTGCTTATCCAATTAAGTTGAAATTTTGTACAAAAAGTAAGTGTGAAACAGGGAAGGACTATCAAAGTTTTGTCATTTCTATATGGCAAAAACAAAAGGCGCGCGGCGGCCTAATTAAATGTTTAAAAAGTTGGTAAAATTCCATTTCCAAGAATAAAAACCTTCTTTTTATGGAAGAAAATAGCAAATGTCATAATTTCACTTTTCAGGGAAATTTTCATTACGAGGAAAGTTCTGTTAGAAGGGCTTTATCTGTCTTTCTTAAGTATTATTACCTCAAAATAAATCGTTTTATGAATATAAGACAAAGGTATTAGAATGTGTATAATATATATAAATACATTGCCATATAACGACATGCATATATAAATTGTACTTTCTGTATGTGGTGGAATGTATTGAGATTAAACTTCCGGGCAAAAGCTAAAGGCCAATAGACCAATTTTTTTACATTTTTTTTTGTTGCTAAGTAATTATTTTTTTTTATTTTTTACCGTCTTTGCTATATTACGTTATAAACCAAGTAGAAAGTCACCGTCCTCTTCAATAGCATGTAAAAAATGTATGATAATACATCTAATTCATTTATATATCACATTATTTAGATTGGGACGAACAAAACTTTTTTCATCTCGCGGCTTTTATCTGTAAGGATTTTTAGCGAGAAAAATAATAAAAGTAATGGAAGTCCAAACAAATTCTTTTACTAATGAATAATTATGTTTTTGTTTAATATTAAATTTTCTTTACATCTGGAATGAGTTGTATAGACGATTTTTTTATATGACCTTTAATTGATAATAATCGCTTCTTTAATACAAACATCAACTTACAAAGGCATTTTTCTTTTGTTATGTTAAAATACCCTACATTGTAATATGATGTAGATAACCAAGAGATAAAAATAATCAATACTGCTACAGAAACATTTTTCCCCGATAATATAGATATTAATACATTATTAAGTGTATAAGATACAGTTATTAATATAATAGAGATTTTATATTTGCGTCAGTGTAGTAAGTTTTTGTTATAGTGTAAGTATGTAATATATTCTAGTAGTGGTAATTGGTAATACATGAGACGTTTAGCACACTTAAGAAATTCCAATTTTAGTTACAAATTTATCTATTTTCTAGAAAACAGAGTTATTTTTAATATCAAAATAAGTGAAAATACAGTACCTTGTTCAGTATATTGTTGTGACCCCATTATTTAATAATCATTTTATTTGTGAATAGTCTTAAGTATTATATATTCATTAGTCTAGACATAGTTTGACACGTAAATGCAATATTTAGACATACATTATATTTCGGCGGAACCTTCCGACAAAAGCTGCTTTAATGGTCGTTTATTGCAAGGGAAATTCTAAGTAAACAATATGTATTTTAAATTCTACTTCAAATTCTATTTTATGCACGTTCTTCCGCCCCAAATATTATTATACCCGAAAAAACCTATCATAAACTCATTTACACTATGTCGATAAAGCTTGGGAAGGTTCAGCTATAAAAACATTAAAAGAAACCATTGTAGTACAGTAAGCAGTGGCGTAGCAAATACTCCCCAAATTACTTTTATAGACACCTTTTTTAATCAATTTTACAGATACGCCACTGCATCTCAAATTAGGGAATTCATATAAAAATAAGTTCTAGGTAGTCAGTATAGAGCAGGTCAGTCATTATGTCAGTACTATATTGTCAGTAGAATTAAGTCAATAGACACAGTAAGAGTAAAGATTTGTTAGAAGTAAGAAGTGTCCCTATTGTACAGAAGATAATAGAGAGATTTGAAACAAGTTGAAGTGTTTACATTTACTACCAGTGCTAATACAAAATACTAAAATTATTAAATCATAACAGTGGTGGCATTCGGCGAGTAATAAAAATATTAAAACATAACATTGATGGCAGGGGATCTGGATATACTACCCCGTGTTTTCTGAAGGAGCGCCTAGAACGCAGCAGGAATCACACCAGTTAAACCACATCGGTATACCAAAGACAGGAAGTTTCAACAGACTTGGAGGAGCGCCCAGTACGCAACAAGTTTCGAGAAGAAGAAAGAAAACGAGGAAATTCGCCTTACGTTCCAGCTAACTAAGGATGAAGCTGTAAGTTTTTTCTTTTATTTTCCTGTTGTGGTGACACTATTTGTTTTTTTTTATATGTTATGCATTTTTGAAATTATATAGATATATTTATTTTGTGAAAGGTACTGCAAATACGTTGTGTGTTGAAAAAGTAATTGAATAATCGACCGTATAACTTATCTATATTTAAATTTTTACCTAAAATTTTTATTAGTATTTAATCTTTATAATTTTAACAAACAAAAAAATGGCTGAAGGAAAAGATGCAATTGATGTATTAAATTTAATAAATTCATTTGACGGCTACGGCGATGGAAATTCTCTTCAATTTTTTCTAAAAAACTGTGACGCAGTAATGCATATTGTGAAAGAAAATGAAAAAATAAATTAGCTAAATTAATTTTTCGTACTAAATTAAAAGGTAAAGCTCAAGAGGTGACACAATATAAAGAATTTTTAAATTGGGACGAAATTAGAGATTTTCTTTTAGAACAGTTTACGGATAAAAGACCGCCTTCTCATTTTTTAACTCAAATAATGAATATAAAACAAAACTTTAGGGAAACCGTTACAGAATATGGAGATAGATTAAGATACCTGCATAATAAATATAAAGAAACTTGTCATTTAAATTATGAACATAATTCTGCTAAGGTATTAATAGAAAATTTGGAGTCAGTTTTAGTAAACACGTTTAGATAAGGGCTAAATGATGAAAAAATACAAATTCGAGTAATTGCTGAAAACACAACAGATTTAGACAGGGCATTATCATTAGCAATCGAAATGGAACTCAAAAACAACGTTAGAGCAAAAAATTCAAATTTTAAAAATGTAGATTTTGTGGGTCAGGGAAATAGAAATTTTAATAACCAAAATCCTAAACTTTTGTGTATGTTCTGTCATAAAAATAATCATATAACTTCTCAATGTAGGCAACTTATACAATATGAACAAAATATGGGAAGAAATAATTTTAATAATCCTAATTATCAAAGCTTCAGTCCACAACAACATTTTAACGCAAATTCTTCAAATGGGCAAAATTATAACGGGGAACAACCTATTAATGCTAGAAGTAATTTTTCTTACAGGGGAAACGATAATCATAATTACAATCAAAATACAAATTCACGAAATTTTAACAATAATTATAATGGGAACAATTATCGTCAAAATTATACCAATCCCCGTAGTTCAAACAGACCTCAAATGCTTTCAGAGATACCTCAACAACAGCGACGATACCGTCATTACTATAATAATGAACCTGTCAATAATTCTCATCAAATACAAACTATAACGTCTCTACCCCCCAGTAGCCTCCAACACAATCTTAGTATTTCTCCTCCACAACCAACTACATCTGTCCAAGAATTTTCGGGAAACGACAACGAAGCCTTGGTTGTGAACAGCCCGCCAAGCGCTTCGTAAAAAGTTCAATCAGTATAAACAGTAGCTGTTCAAATAATAAGAATCCACTAGAACATATTAAAATCAAACCAACTCGTAATAATTCAAATAATATGTCTCCTAAGTCAGTATTATTCTCTAATAATTGTAAACAGTTAGATATAATTGAAATAACTTCATTGGGCACTAAAAAGTCAGAATTGCAAATTTTGTTAGATACAGGGGCTGATGTTTGTTTATTAAAGGAGTCGATTTTACAAGACTATTCAAAGCTAGATCAAAACTGTATTATTGAACTAAAAGGTATAAGTAAAGAACCGGTTTTTACGAAAGGTCTATATAATGTAACAATCCAATTAAAAGATAATAAAATATTAATTCATCCTTTTCATATCGTACCAGATAGCATTCCTATAAAAAATGACGGAATTTTAGGCCGCGATTTTTTGCAAAAATATAAATCTAAAATTAATTATGAAGAAGAAACTGTTTATTTTGAGGACAATTGCTTTAAGATTTTGCCTTCAGAGACTTTAACGACTATACCCCCAAGATGTGAAATGATAACTTATGCTTTGGCCAACGTTTCAGGTACTGAAGGTATCGTAAAATCGAAACAACTTGCTGAAAATCTCTATATAGGTTCTTCTTTGACCAAAGTACATAATCATAAATGTTTAATTAGTATTTTAAATATATCTAATGAACCCTTAACAATTGCGTTACCCAGAGTTAACGTACAACCTATCACTAAAGGTGAATTTGACATTATAGAGCTTAGTCATAATAATAATAATATTGAAAATAACACGAATATAAATTACTTTGAACGTTTAGAAAAATTGAAACATTCTCTCAACTTAGAAGGATTAAATGTCGAGGAAACTAACTCACTTCTAGAAATTTGTGAAAATTTTATCGGTATTTTTTATTTAGAAAGTGATAAACTCTCTTGTACAAACACAATAAAACATAAAATTTCTACAGACCCTACTAAGGGATCTATTAATATTAAACCCTATAGATTACCTTTTCAACATCGGGAGGTTATAAAAGAACAAACCGATGCAATGTTAAAGGATGGAATAATTTCTCCGTCTTACAGTCCTTGGAATAGTCCCTTATTAGTAGTTCCTAAAAAAACTGATTCATCAGGTTTACCTAAATTTCGCGTGGTCGTAGATTTTAGAAAAATCAATGAAATAACTGCAGGGGATGCATTTCCATTACCTAATATTACAGATATTTTAGACCAATTAGGAAAATCGCATTATTTTACAACTTTAGATTTAGCCAATGGATTTCATCAGGTTCAAATGGACGAAAATGATAAAAATAAGACAGCTTTTAGTACTTCTACGGGGCATTTTGTTTACAATAGGATGCCTTTTGGCCTAAAAGGAGCTCCGGCAACCTTTCAGAGGTTAATGAATGCGGTCTTAAGCGGTCTTAGTGGCATAAAATGTTTTATTTATTTAGATGATGTCATAATTTATGCTAATAATTTAAAAGAACATAATGAAAGGTTAATTGAGGTATTTGAACGGTTTCGGGAGCATAATTTAAAGCTTCAACCATTAAAATGTGAATTTTTAAGAAAGAATGTTTGTATCTAGGTCACATTATAACAGATTATTATGGAACGCCGTTTTACTTTTTAGTCTGCTATATGCCTGGTATTAATTTAAATTGAATGGGACTTCATTATGGCAATTTATTTTATAATATTATAATAAAAATATAATTTTAACTGAATCCTTGGAACATCTAGAGCTAAAGCCTTCATATAGATTTTTAACAATCAATTAATTTGATTTAGCTATTAAAATGTATGTCAGGATATTTGGATGGGTCTTTACAAAATTAATTCAATTTTCATTATATTATTATAATTAAAATGCATTTTTTTTATTATAATATAATTTTATTACTTACAAATTTGTTGATATCAATATTTATCCAATATTTAACGAGTACCTTTGTAGTATTTTGTGGGAAACAATATAGCCGATTATCAATTTTTATGAATGGTATTTTCATTTACAGCAATTTCTATGATTATCTATTTTCATTGAAACCAATTTCCATTGATATCAATTTCGATTGAATACAAGCACCTCGAATGCATTTTTATTATCGGAAGTTTCGCCATCTATAGCCTCCCAAAAGAAATATAATGTGTTTGCGTGAGTGTGTTCGATAACTCAAATTAATTTGCGAATGTGTCGTCATACGAAAGAGAAGTCTTCGCGCTCAAAAAGGTTTGTAAAATTCTGGAGCTTCTCTGGTCTGGTATTCTGTGTTCTGAAGTATGAGCCGACTTCTTTGGTTTGCGTATTGCGCTAACATTGGATTGCATTCTAATAATCTTGCTTGCTGATTTTTTAATATCATTTGTGCAATAAACGACGATGATACGGACCGAATTTAAACTCGTCTTTCTCGCGCAAGTACGTCACATCTATGTACAGCGTTTGGGAGTCAAATAGGCCGTAATGCATTGTCATTTGAAAACGTTTGTAGAATTTACGCTTTAATAAAATGTTTTTAAAATTATTAAACTAATTATTTTGAATCTAAAGATTTTATTTTCAATACAGTTTATTACGTCCTACCTGTGCAGTTGCAGGCAATAGAAATCGAGATTGAAATTATAATCGATAAACAAAAGTGATAGATATAAGATATTTCAAATTTCCAAAATAATACATTTTCAAAAATGTGGATTGGCGCTTACCGTCAAGCTGTTAAGATAAATTTAAAAAATGGTAATTTAGGATATATTTACTATAATAATAGAACAATATGGTTTTAGCTACTTGTATAGGGCACTTTTGAAACTGGTTTGTATTTTTTAATTGCAAGTAAAAACTAAAAATGTCAATAGACGGCACTAGTGCAGCAACTCAAGTAACAAATGTTATAAAATATGAATGGAAGTTTCCCCTGCAATTATTTTACTTGCAGCATTCTTAACTTTTATTTTAAATTAATTAATTATTTTAATCAAAATAAATATCACGAATCCTCACGATGAGCACTTTAGATAATCTGATATTTGTAAACTTCAATTTTATATTCTTGCTGAATGCTGAAGAGACCGGCGTGGGCATACCGTTGTAAGTGTATCATGGTGTTAATCATAATTTTATAAACAATGGGTATTAAAAGGCGACTCGCATGTTGCGTTATAGAGGCTGCTTTTCTAGAAGCAACAAGGCCGAATTAACTACTTACGATGGTTGGGGCTCATCTGGGCGAGGCAAAGTTTTGCGATGACAAAAAACGGTCAATGGGTTTTACGTATTTGGGGGCCCTTCGGCAGCAACTCAAAATTTACATTCGCTCGCTGATGTCTCTCGGGGCCCCCACCACATATTTGAGCCTTACGCGTTGTGGCCTTTTCAATCATTAAATCCCCGCAAAAACAAGACGCGCAAGCTCTGTGCTGGGGCCACTGCCGACGCGACGGCGGCGGCGCGGCGGGGGCCTTAGTCAGTGGCGGGCCGTTAGTATATGAAGTGGGAGGGCGAAGGCAAAAAATAATATTCGCATGACGTGCGACGTCGATGGTTCGGCAAACTACTTTCAACACTTCGAGATTTTAGTTTTAAATAAATTTGTACAAGCTATATTGTCACAGATTACAAAACAATCTGTGAAGTAACACTTATTTTCTCGGTTAGTGATAGTGTCTGATTCTGATGTTAATGAAAGGTTTATAATTTGAATCGGCCATTGAATTCGGATTTATTTTTTAATTTATCATATATATATATATATATATATATATATATATATATATATATATATATATATATATTATATATATACAACCATTATTGTTAAGCCCCCGTTTATACAATGATATAACAATTTCAATCAAACAACACAACCTTTATTTTATTGGTAGGTGTAAAATAAAGCAATGAATGTTCTTCCAGCAAAAGCTGAATCTGATTTTTTATCCAGAAAGCTATTTTTATGTTTTGAAATCTGAAATGCGTGTTTAAACGTTCTATCTGTAGCACCTCCACTTTGAGTTTTTATCTATTTTGTTTTATGATATATCTTACTGTAACAGTGTTGCCGTATCTTCTTTTAGTTCCGAATTTCTGCTATTAACTTTTGTTTTTTAAATGGGACGCCCTATATTTGTTTGTTATTTTGATTTACTATGATATTGTAACTTCAACCATGACGTGTCAAACCAGAACCTTCGTATATCAGGGTGACTAGAAATTGCTTAGGCTTAAATGCATATTATGCCTTTATTTGCCGATTTTTTAAAATACTGCATATTGTTGTGGGGGGTATCATTATATATTACTCGCAAAGGCTAACCTGAAGAGCGACATTAAAAAAAAGATTTTTTAGAAAAAATCGTTTAATATTTAAATGGGCGTAAAAGATGTTTAGTGAATAGACAGATAATTTTATTTTTCTCAGGGTTCTTGGAGGTAAGTTAATAGTTTTTGCCAAATCACAGCACTCTAGATTGAGAAATAAAAATTAGTTAAAAAATAGCATTCAATGTGAGAATTACATATGGTTGTACTTGGAATATCTCAACCATTGAGGTAGTATACCGGAATGGTCCCAACGAATGAAAACACGCAAACATATACAGGGTGTTACAAATTCGATACAATGTCGGTTAAAATAGAGCAAAGTTGCGCAATTTAACATCGAATAATAAGTAGTTGACAAAGTTAGACAATTATGAGTACCTCCGAGGATATAGGTACGTAAAATACCGAAAAATCAGCTATACATATTTTATTTTTTTCAGGCTGCATTTGAAGAGATATCACAAAATAAATTTTATATCTTTATAGCTACTTTCCATTATCAACAAGATGGTGCACATAGATTTGAAATCCGACGTTTCTTTTTCGCGGTCAGATCAACTAATTTTTTTTTTAGATACACCTGCGTTTTTTAAAAGCCCTTGATTTCATAATATGTGCGTGAGTACCAGAATGTAAAAACTAAATATAGAAAAAAAAATCAGCTTTGTAGGTTAAACTTGTGTAACCTACAAAGCTGTGTGTAAAGAGACCTTGTGAACAAAATTACCAAGATAATAGGGCATGAATGCAATGTTTTTGTTTTGGGGTATTCTTCAATATAACATGTTCTGCATTCCAACATACGACAGTTTCGGTTTGAGTACGTGCAGGAGACAAATGCACCCTGCACCCCCTTTCCCCCCGAGCTAATAACCCAAGCAAAAATTACATTATATAAAGCATTTCGGGACTTTTACCTCACAAACATTCAGAACTTTGTTTTTTTTAGTCTTCATGCTTATGTTGTTCCAACAAGAACCTAGAACTTTTTTTTAGTTATCAAATGTTTGCCTCCTCCTCTAAGACGGCATTCTAAATACACCACTGATGTGTTCATTTTTGTAAATCCGTATCTTGATCGACACGCAGCTTTGAAAGTGAAGTGCACATACCTATAAATTATAATAATTACTCACATATTAAAAAAGGGAGACAAACATGAAAATAGTGTCCTAATTATCAAATAAATATTGTAAATAAAGATATAGTGATATACCTATACAACCTTACTACAGTTTGCTTTAAATAGGGTGACCACATATACTCTTTTTAAGAGGAATGTTCTCTTTTTCGGGTCCATGTACTCTGGTACTCTTACTATTTCCATAAATACGACAAATATCCTCTATTATGAGAAATCTGGGACAAATGATCTCTATTTTGCGAAATCTGGTGCCATTTTCTAATTATTTTTGTTATTTTTAGTCCATATTATTATGTGTATTATAATTATTATTGAAAGTCATTGAATTCTGCGAAAGTGATAAGACTTTACTTAATTATTATACGCTGGTACCTATTTTTACATTTCGTCGAAATATACTCTTTTCATTTTAAAAAAATCTGGACAGCCTACTTTAAATCACGTTTAAGAAGCCAAAAAAAACTGTAGTAGAGCATGTCGCGGGCACACAGCTTCCAGGAGAAATTGCAATTTGCCATTACAAATTACATTGTGTGGTAATCTGTGAATTATAGCTGGGAAATTCAAAACCTTGTTTTCTTTATTCTGGTATAAATATATAGAATAGCTTGTTTTGGAATAGGATGTTGGGAGCTAGATACGTTCGTTTTAACTTTTTTTCATTATGATCTGTATTTTGTACGTGGTCACATTTTAAATATAGGGGTGTATATCGTATTCCGCAATGATTTAATAACTAAGTATTCCCAATCGAACAATAATTAAACACGTTTTAACTGTCATTGATTACCTACGAATATATTTTTCATTATTCGCATCCGACTCGTCATAACGTCATGCACAACACAGTCTTAATTTTAGATGCACTTTTAAATCTTCGAACGCATGCCTAGCCAGAAACTCGGGTATTTAAAAAATTATAGATTTCTGCTCTTGTTGTTCTTAGTTTGCACTAGATCGCTCCACATCCGATAATTAAAATTGAAACAAGGTGGCTGCATTCAATGAAAATTGATATTCAGAAGAATCGACATTAATAAAAATTCGAAATCAAAACAATGCATATTAAATAAAATCAGTTACCTTATACCCGCTAATCATTTAAATTCCACAACTCTTATACAATTAAATCTCGTATTAACTTTTATTTATTTATTCAAATGTATATTCAAGTATTTTAATTTCAATGGTAAAGGGCCCGTGTTATATCCGTTTGATTTAGTATAAATTACATATAAACGAAAATCAAAATCAGAATAATGAGCATTATTCTATTTACATTTTTAGGGTGTTAATGGAATTGACATTAAAAAGAAATGATATCGTAAGAGATGCTTTAATTTTTTTTGATATGCGATAAAAATAAATTAATTTTTTTTATTACATGAGTTCTTAAATCAGATTTGCCTTCATACGGTTGAAATAAATTAATCTCCACAAAGTCGTTATTGCATTCTAATGTTTTCGGTATTAATATTAATTTAATGCGATCCCGTTTGAAGCGATTACATTTTAATAAGAGTCAATTTATTAAATATTTAAAGTGATTTTTGTATATAGCATTTATTTCATACCAATTTTTATTAACATCGATTTGTTGAAATGCAATAACTAAGGAAAGACGCATGTATATAGAAATTTTAAATAGGCTGTATACGTGTTAAAAAAGGATAAACAACTACTTTTTTGTGGTATCAATTGAAATGGTCTGCAAAGAAATTGCTTATCATAAAAATGTCATTCGGTAAAATCGGTATCCACAAAAATTCGATATCGGAAGAATTAAAAAGAATAAAAATTGTATGCAGGCAGCATCATTTATATGTTTTGCAATTAAATTTGGTATCAAAGACGCGTATGACTAAAAAGTAAAACGGCGTTCCATAGATTATGGCATCAAACCTGATCCTTCAAAAGTAGAATGTGTTTTACAGTTTCCTCAACCAGTAAATCAAAAAGAGGTAAAATCATTTTTAGGGCTTGTCGGATATTATCGAAAATGTATAAAGGATTTTGCGAAAATTTCAAAACCTCTTACCAAATTGCTCAAGAAAGATACGGAATTTAAATGGGACCATGCTTGTGATATTTCATTTCAAACGCTTAAAAATAACATTACTTCTCCTCCTGTACTACAGTACCCAGATTTTTCAAAAGAATTCATTATAACTACCGACGCAAGTAATTATGCGATTGGTGCAATTTTATCACAAGGAAAAGTTAATAATGATCGACCTATAGCTTATGCTAGTAGAACTCTTAATAAAGCCGAACAACAAAACTACTCAACGACAGAGAAAGAATTAGCGGCAATTGTTTGGGCAGTTAGACATTTTCGACCATATGTTTTTGGAACAAATTTTAAGATAGTTACGGATCATAAACCTTTACTTTATGTATTTAACATAAAAGACCCTGGGTCGCGTCTTACAAGATTTAGGTTAAAATTGGAAGAATACAATTTCGAAATTATTTATAAGGCCGGAAAGTTAAATACAAATGCTGATGCCTTAAGTAGAATGATTAAAACGGTAAACGCTGACATGATAACAGATTATCAAAAATTTTTAAATTATCTGCAAACACATATTGTTATTAACACAAAATTAAAAGAAAACAACGCTAATTTATTTCAGATAAATAATTCAGATCCTATAATATTATTTTTTCTCAAATTTTTTAACAAAGAGCAATTTAATATTTTGGAACAAAATAATCAGATTAAACAATTTCTTGCATCATACAACGTTCAAAACGATTTAAAAATACCTTCGGTCTCTCAGTACCAAAACAACGACTGTAATATATTTTTACTCAATGATAATGAAAATATATTAAATGACACAAATTATGAAAATATATGGTCTTGTCTACTAAAGTTAAAAAATCTTGTAAGTAACAAAAAACTTAAATTGTCATTTATTAAATATCATTACAACCCGTTAGTAAAATGGGAAATTATTTATCCCATGATAAGATATATTTTTAAAAACTCTAATGTAGATATAACAGTTTACAATAATAATTTAATAAAACCCTCTGAATCTGAAAAGGAAACCTTATTAGAAGAATTCCACAACTCTCCTTTAGGCGGTCATCAAGGAATTGCCCGTACAAATAAAAAATTATCCCAATTTTATACCTGGAGAGGCATGAAAAAAGACGTAAAAAGATTTATAAAAAAATGTGAATCTTGTCAAAAAAACAAATTATCGCGAAAAACAAAAATGCCAATGGTCATAACTTCAACCGCGACTAAACCTTTTGAAAGATGTTTTCTCGATATTGTTGGTCCCTTACCTGAAACGGAAGCAGGTAACAAATATATTCTTACCTTCCAATATGACCTGACAAAGTATAATATTAATGTCTGCCTCAACAGTAGCTTATTACTTCGTAACGAAAATAATTTGTCTATATGGACTACCTGAAACTCTAATTACCGATCAAGGTTCAAATTTTGTAAGTGAAATCTTTAAAAATACTTGCAAACTTTTAAAAATAAAAAAGGTTCAAACTACTAGTTATCATCCAGAATCCAACGGAGCTTTAGAACGTTCTCATAGAGTCTTAAAGGAGTATTTAAGACATTTTATCAAAGATAGTCAGGAAGACTCCCACCAGACCATTTGCAACATTTACTTATAATACAACTCCGCATACTGCAACCCACTTTTCACCTTTTGAACTTTTATTTGGCCATACCCCTAATTTACCTACTTCAATTATTCAACCTATGAAAACTCAATACACATATGATGATTTTGTTGCCAATCTTAAACAAAAATTACAATATTCTAGCCAATTGGCTAAAGAAAATCTATTGAAAAGTAAAAGCGTTTCAAAACAAAATTACGATAAAAATTGCAAAATTAGAGATTTTAAAATAGGTGAAAAGGTGCTACTTTATGACGAATCAGTGCGAAGAGGCAGAAGCAAAAAACTCACATCCTTATGGATTGGACCTTATATAATAATAGATAAAACTTCTGACGTTAATTTTATAATACAGAAAGGCAAAAACAAACAATGCGTCCATGCCAATAGATTAAAACAGTTTTATGATTAACACAAAGCAAAAAAAAAACATGTATAAATGTATTATAGAAAATAATTTAAAATATAAATGTATGTAGATAGTATTTTTAAATTTTATGTTTTCTCCTATTTCAGAATAATACTACTCAGTATCACTATATCTCTGAATACCTTTCGTTCTGATAATAGCGACGATTATAATGTCACATATTACGACCACAACCCAGGAATACACTTTGAAAAACTTGGAGAACTGCGACTCTATAATAACAAATGGAAGCTAATTACATATGTAGATTTTAACAACATTATAAATAAACTTCTTTCTCTAAAAAACTACAATAAAATAACCTCTGAATTATGTAATCATAAAAATTTTCAGTACCACTTATCTATTTGTGACACGTTTTTAAAGTCAACTAAATATAATTTTGATAAAATTAGCTCAGATTTAGAAACTTTACATCAATTGATAGGTTATAGTACTTTAAGTAAAAATAAACGAGGATGGTTCAATATTATCGGAAAGGCTACAAAAATTCTATTCGGTACTTTAGCCGAAGAAGAGGCGAAATATTATGATAGCAAAATTTCAGATTTATCGCAAAATGAGGGTTCAGCATTAGCTCTTTTGAAAGAGCAAACTAAAGTTGTCAAGTCGACACTAACAAATTTCAACAATACTATTGGAACCTTAGATTTTAATGAAAACATTTTAAAAAATAATGTTAAAATTCTTTCCAAACAATTAGAAAAAGAACAAAAAGATATTAAATTTTTAGACTTAAAAGGCAATCTAGAAGAACACATTACGCTGACAAATATGATGTTACATCAACTACAACTCGAAGTAATGACTTTGATTGATGCAATTCTTATTGCCAAAAAGGGTTTATTACACCCAGCAATTTTAACACCAGTTCGCCTAATTGATGAACTAAAACAAGTTACGGATTCTCTTCCCCATGGTTTAGATTTTGCTGCGCCTCTTGATATAATGCATTCTAATCTTATATTAAAAACGATTGAACTAAAAGTTTACTTTGAAAATAATCATTTAATTTATATAATTAATATTCCTTTAGTTGAAGCACAATTATTCTACCTATATAAGGTATCGCCTTTTCCTAAGCTATTAGCCACTAACCAATTTGTTTTGATTCAACCATCTTCTAAATACATTGCAATAGACGAAACAAAACAGCAGTTCATAACTTTCTCTGATCTCGAATATAATAAATTTATAAAAATAACGGATGATAAAATGATTTGTCAGCAACAAAAACCAGTTTCATTGGCTCATTTAGTGGAAAACTGTGAAATGAAGTTACTTCAAGTAACAAATAAAATTCCAGAAGTATGCGAAAAACATATATTAAATTCTAATAGAGGTATCTTTATTCAGTTACTTACAACTAATACTTGGCTGTTTGCAGTGCCTTGCCCTGAATCATTAACCATTTCATGTATTAATCAAAATAAACCAGTAGACGTTATTTTAAAAAATTGCGGCAGTGTCACCATAGGAAAACAGTGTAAAGCGTATAGTGTTTCAACGATGCTCGTGCCTCACGGTAATGCCTTTCAGTCGAAAATATTTAGTGAGTTTGTTCCGCCATTAGAAATTAGTGAGGACTGTTGTGAAAAAATAAAAAATAATAACATTAACCTGACAGAAATTTTAATAAACGAAAATTATAAGACTCTTTCAAAGCACATTCCTGAACTGAACATCGCTAGCCATAAACTAGACGACATAGAAAAGCTAACAGAAAATCTTGAAAAAAATAATTTTTTGTCAACATATAATATTTCTGGTTCTGTTTTAGCTTACATTGTATCTGTTGTTGTATTATTATTTATTGTTTACAAAATATATTCAAAATGTATAAGAAAAACATCCTGTTGTGGAATAATACCAAATATTTGCGTAAGGGTAAATCAAACCATTGAACCATCCCCGAGAAGTAATAGATATATAGCTCAGTATACTAGTGAAACTTCTAGTAGAATTAATAATGATGATCACCCTGAGGACGATCAACCAGGTATATCATACACGCCTCGCAGAGCTATTGGTCACACGTCCTCAAGACGATCAATTAGATAAGTAATAATATTATGTTTTATTATAAGTAATACATTTAGTAGAATCTAAGTAGATTTAGAATGCCTAATTATTATAAAAAAAAAAACAGTTTTCAATATTATATAGGTTAGTATAATATAGAATAAGAACATAGTTCATAGCAAATTTTGTAAAATCATTTCGAACATAATACTTTTGTTAAATATTAGTATCAATTACAAGGATGTATATTTTGTACCGTCTAGGTATAGAAAAGCTAACAGAAAATCTTGAAAAAAATAATTTTTTGTCAACATATAATATTTCTGGTTCTGTTTTAGCTTACATTGTATCTGTTGTTGTATTATTATTTATTGTTTAAAAAATATATTCAAAATGTATAAGAAAAACTTCCTGTTGTGGAATAATCCCCGAGAAGTAATAGATATATAGCTCAGTATACTAGTGAAACTTCTAATAGAATTAATAATGATGATCACCCTGAGGACGATCAACCAGGTATATCATACACGCCTCGCAGAGCTATTGGTCACACGTCCTCAAGACGATCAATTAGATAAGTAATAATATTATGTTTTATTATAAGTAATAAATTTCTTTAGTAGAATCTACTCCCCAAATTACTTTTATAGACACCTTTTTTAATCAATTTTACAGATTCGCCACTGCATCTCAAATTAGGGAATTCATATAAAAATAAGTTCTAGGTAGTCAGTATAGAGCAGGTCAGTCATTATGTCAGTACTATATTGTCAGTAGAATTAAGTCAGTAGACACAGTAAGAGTAAAGATTTGTTAGAAGTAAGAAGTGTCCCTCTTGTACAGAAGATAATAGAGAGATTTGAAACAAGTTGAAGTGTTTACATTTACTACCAGTGCTAATACAAAATACTAAAATTATTAAATCATAACAGTGGTGGCATTCGGCGAGTAATAAAAATATTAAAACATAACAATATATTATGTATCTTCGTTTTCTTGAACTATTTATGCAGTGTTATTTACGGTGGGTGCCTATTAGAAAATTTCCGGATATGCAAAAGATGAATTTAAAAAATAAAACGATGCAATTGACATTAATCTTTTTAATTCAAATTTGGGTTTCCATATTAATTACTTTGTTATTAATAATACTAATAGTTTGTATTAAAAATTGTCTATAATAGTTACAATTCTTAATGAGCAATTCGGAGAGCTACTCAACCTTAACCCAATTTTAAATGGAATACCCTGTATATTTTTTTACTTTGTAGAAGCCCCGTAAAAATATGTGTATATTATATTCAAATGAACTCAAAATGTACTTGATTGTAAAAAAAAAATCTTTTTGTAAAAAAAAATAGCAAAAAAACAAAACACAATAAGCACAACGTGAGTTAAAAACATACGATACATACATGGGTGTGACATTATAAAAATATCAAAAAACAGACAAAAGGTAAAAACATAATAGAAGCAAAGACATATAAAGGCACATATTAAAACATCTAAGTTTAACAAAAGATAGTTAATATACTTAAGTTATATAATTAAAATATAAAGAAATCAGTAGCCAAAACATAAAAAACAGACCAAAACAAAAAATAAATGACAATTAATTACAACAATACCGGGTGGTCCAATAATAGTGGACGTAGGCAGTAGCCCGTTAATGACAGAACTCAAGAAAAAATATATTTATAGGTAAATCGATCAAGAAAAATCAAAATTAAATCATTTAAAAATTCGAAAGTTCGCCGTTTTTGCAACACAAAAGAGATACAGAAGTGCGGTACACGAAAGAAAACAGACAAATATAGATAAAGGTTCATTAAGCATAGTTACATTTTTTAATTATCTGAAGTGCGTATAGTCAAAAAGCAGTGCCATATTATTTAAATAACGACGGGACACCAGTGGTTTAAAGACATTTCTTGGCCGACCTTCCTAAACCGATTGACTCTGCCCGGTTTTCTTTCGTGTCCCGCACTTTAGATGATTATATACTGATCTAAATTGGGTCAAACTTCACTATTTTTAATAAAAGGAGATATTTAGGAAGGTCAGGGTTTATCTAAGGTCAATTTTGTAAGATAATTGTGCAATAACGCAAGATTTTTGAGCTTCTAAGATTTTTCAATACATTTTTTTAGTTAGATTTTCCTAGTTAGTCTATAACTTAAATTCAAGCAAAACTCAGCAACGAGTGAGTCTCCGTCAAACTCCGGTAACAACTAGTTATAGTTTTAAAATCGGGGACGGGCATATAGAAGGTTGAGAGGGGGACCCTTTTTTGTCTTCTTTTTTTTTAGTCATCAGTTTTGTGATGTTTAACATTTTATATTCATATGTCACCGAATAAATATGGTGTTGGCGAAGTTCAAAATCTGTTGACAAAATTGAAAACTCTGTTGGCAAAATTGTATTACTCCCCCAATGTTTTCTCTTCCTGTTTAAAATTATACCTCAAATATATACTTAATAAAAATAAATATTGGCACCCCGTCAATGCTATTTGACAGTGTGGATATTTACAACTCACGTTTTTACGAGCGCCATTTTCGTAAATATTTTTAGTACCATATATATTAGGTTTTATTTAACCTGGGTGTCGCAACTGGGATCTCGGACAATTTCGCACAGTGTTGTTGCGTCTTAAGGGTCATTTCCCGATTCACTTTTGAGATCCTTAAGGAGTTAAGCATAGTTGGAACTTCTTAAAAAAATATAGGAATATTTCACCTCCATTACGGGAAAATCTCTTGATAGATGGCAAGTCTTTGAGCTTTAATTTAAAAAAATATATCCCAATTGGTCAAGTAGAAGTTGGAAAGAAAAAATGGCCTTGTGTTTTAAATATCAATATAGATGTTTGGAGCCAAGGAATTTAATTCGCTCGTAGTGTTCTCTTGATTTTTCTGGTAAAAGCTGCGACACTACATATTCCACGATTGTGACTACCTCAGTACCTTCATATTTCAGCTGGATAATTGGAAATTAGTTCCGAAACACTTAACTCCAAAGATAAAAATCTTCGAGTTTCGAGTTCGATCTGGAGATCGGCCAAATTCATGGACTTGTTGATGGGGGGTGGTACGATCACCCATCATATTTTGTAAAATTCCCTGGATATTTTATTGGGACAAGGGTGAGGTGCGCTATTCAAGTAATATATATATATATAAATATATATATATATATATATATATATATATATATATATAAATGTATATATATATATATATATATATATATATATATATATATATATATATATATATATATATATATATATATATATATATATATATATATATATATATATATATATATATATATATATATATATATATATATATATATATATATATATATATATATATATATATATATATATATATATATATATATATATATATATATATATATATATATATATATATATATATATATATATATATATATATATATATATATATATATATATATATATATATAAATAAATATATTTATATATATATATATATATATATATATATATAATAAATATATTTATATATATATATATGTATATATATACAATGTGTCCCAAATTTGGCTTACATGCATTGCTATCTCGTAAACCGCTATAGCTACAGGGTGGGTTAAATTAGGAAAGTTTTAGAGAATTTTATTACAAATTTGATGACGTTTTGAAGTTTAGGATATCTTTTGTGGTTTTCAAGATAATTGGGAAAAATCAAAATGGTGCATTTTCAACTTTTGCCCGTAGCTTCTAAACGACTCGTATTATGGTTTTATGGTTTATACATTATTAGGGCACTTTTATTAGAGGAACATTATGCAGGTAAAACGAAGTTTCTAGCTTCAATTGTTTTTGAGATATTGGCATCAACTTTTTATTTTCTTACCGACGCCATACTGGATTATTGTATTTTTGGAAAGATCTTTTTAAGAGCTTTCCAATGATGTATAACAAGGTAAGATTATTATTTTTCTTGAGCTCTAAAAACCAAAATAATTGTTTTTTTTTAAGTAGGCTTTGATTACGCATGGCGGCCATAATGAAACAAAAGAATGCCGCATGTCAACAATCATTTTGTGTTCCTGAATAGTACTTGTTATCATTTTCTCATTGTGCCGAGTTTTTACAAAGTTTATTTGAGTTTCTTATACTACTTAAAATGGAGGGTAATTATTCCAACGAAGAGAATTTGGATATGATAGAACTTTATTTTAAAGCAAATAGAAATACACAAGCAGCTGCGCGTTCATACGAAGAACAATTTCCAGACCGACATCAACCAAGCCAAAGGCATTTCAGATTTCTAATTGTAAACTTGTTAGCTTATGCGTAAAAATATTAATTCAACCATCGATGTTTCAGATTTTCAACTAAGATATTATACTAACAGTGAATACCTAGTGACTAAAATGTACTATCACACTATTGAAAATACCTAAACTAAATTTAAATTAACACATAAAAAAAATATAAGTTACACCACATGCCTCCCTCCATTTTCCACACATTTTTGACATTTCTCCAATACCTTCCGTGTAACCCTTCTCAAGGTGTTCCTGTTAATATTAGCAAAAACATCTCGGACTCTGTCTTCTAGCTCTCTGAGACTTTCTGGCGGAGAAAATTCGTAGACCTCATTTTTTGCGTATCCCCATAAATAAAAATCGGGAGAAAGTATTTCTGAGGACCGCCATCACCTCTCTGGTACCGTGAGCCGGACAGCCATCTTGTTGGAACCAAATATTTTGCAGGTCGTTTGGGGGAACAGAATTTATAACTTCTGGAATAATTTGTTCCCGTAATAGTTGCAAATATCTGTTACCCGATAAATTTTCTTGGAAAATGAACGGCCCAATCAAACGGTTATCTAAAATACAAATTGTTATGAGTGATTTAAAGCAGAAGTGCATTGTTTGGAATTACCTATAATGCCACACCACACATTGAACCCAAATTTTGTTTGTAAACGTCTTTCTTCTAAATTATGAGGATTCTCGGTGCCCCAGTAATGAGTATTATGTTTATTGAAAATTCCACAGTTTGTAAATCGTGTTTCATCTGTCCAAAGTACTTTAGAATGAAAGTTGGGTATTTGCTGGCATTTGTTGATGAACCATTCACTAAACGTGATTCTTCTAGCAAAATCATTTACCTGAAGACCCTGTACAATAGTAGGTTTATAGGGATGAAAGTGAAGTTTTTTCAAGACTCGTTGGACGGTTGATTTGGGAATTGCCGTTTGTTCTTCAATCTTTCTTACTGAGGTTGTTGGGTTGTCCCTGACACTTTCTATTATAGCTGCGTTTCTTGCTTCATTATCTATTGAATAGGTCTTTGGTTTCGGTTTCAAAAAAGACCCGTAGGCTAACAGGTTAACAATTAGAAATCTGAAATGCCTTTGGCTTGGTTGATGTCGGTCTGGAAATTGTTCTTCGTATGAACGCGCAGCTGCTTGTGTATTTCTATTTGCTTTAAAATAAAGTTCTATCATATCCAAATTCTCTTCGTTGGAATAATTACCCTCCATTTTAAGTAGTATAAGAAACTCAAATAAACTTTGTAAAAACTCGGCACAATGAGAAAATGATATACTATTCAGGAACACAAAATGATTGTTGACATGCGGCATTCTTTTGTTTCATTATATATATGCGTAATCAAAGCCTACTTAAAAAAAAACAATTATTTTGGTTTTTATCAAGAAAAATAATAATCTTACCTTGTTATACATCATTGGAAAGCTCTTAAAAAGATCTTTCCAAAAATACAATAATCCAGTATGGCGTCGGTAAGAAAATAAAAAGTTGATGCCAATATCTCAAAAACAATTGAAGCTAGAAACTTCGTTTTACCTATAATATATAAAAGTGCCCTAATAATGTATAAACCATAAAACCATAATATATTTAGAAGCTACGGGCAAAATGAAATATATATATATCAAATTTGTAATAAAATTCTCTAAAACTTTCCTAATTTAACCCACCCGGTATATATATATATATTATATATATATATATATATATATATATATATATATATATATATATATATATATATATATATATATATATATATATATATATATATATATATATATATATATATATATATATATATATATATATATATATATATATATATATATATATATATATATATATATATATATATATATATATATATATATATATATATATATATATATATATATATATATATATATATATATATATATATATATATATATATATATATATATATATATATATATATATATATATATATATATATATATATATATATATATATATATATATATATATATATATATATATATATATATATATATATATATATATATATATATATATATATATATATATATATATATATATATATATATATATATATATATATATATATATATATATATATATATATATATATATATATATATATATATATATATATATATATATATATATATATATATATATATATATATATATATATATATATATATATATATATATATATATATATATATATATATATATATATATATATATATATATATATATATATATATATATATATATATATATATATATATATATATATATATATATATATATATATATATATATATATATATATATATATATATATATATATATATATATATATATATATATATATATATATATATATATATATATATATATATATATATATATATATATATATATATATATATATATATATATATATATATATATATATATATATATATATATATATATATATATATATATATATATATATATATATATATATATATATATATATATATATATATATTTATATATATATGAAGTAAGTAACTTTTTCTAATGTAAGAAAAACATTAATTCACAGGCTATTTTAAAAAGCCGATATTCCATTCTTCTAATTACTCACACTAGTCGGGCCGTATGTAGGCGATTGTTATCTTGAAATAACTGAAAACTGTGCCTTATATTATCAGTCTATGGAAGTATTTAGAATAGTGTTTTTGGTATGAAAGAGTATTTAGAAAACATTCCATACCATAATTGTCCCACCTTGGTAGCTAAATACTTTCTGGACAGTAGCGATATTCACTCTGACCTGTCCCACATTCGAATGTAATCCAGATGTGGATTCTTTACAGAATAGCACATTCTTGATGGCCCCCAGTTATACTCTCGTGTTAATTCTAATTTAATGACTGGATTTTGTCTCGTTATTGTGGAAATATGGAGGGATCTACGGGCAGGGCTGAGCAGAGCCTTTTTTTTTGTACAGGGCAAAATATTTTTTGACTGCCCTAGTTACCTTATTCTTATATCTTAAGGGTAGCAGGAACGCCAGCAGCCTGGCAAACACTTAGTTTTTTATTAATAAAGAAAAAAAAAACAAAAAAATAAAACTTCAGTTTAAAAAAGTATAATACATATCGTGTAACACTAAACTTTTTAAGCTATACTAAGCATTTTATTATAATATTATAAACAGATTAATGTTATTAGTAACCAATACATAATTTCATAATAAAATAAATGTTAAAAACAAGTTTTTACTTATAAAGTGCTGAACTAAAAAGTAAAAATTAATATAACTTACATAAACACAGAACTTTTAAAAATTTGAATATTTTCTTAAAAGCTTGAGGCTTTATTTCAAGAGTGATTCAGATTTAAAAAAGTTATGAGTTTATGTAATTTTTTTTTCACTTTTTAGCATTCGAATTTGTGTAATTATCTGTCTTAATTTGTGCCTGTTAAATTTTAATTGTCAATATAAATCCAACGAGGCAAACATGATGTAGGAAGCTACGATCGCCGTGTGTAGAACATGTTCTGCAATACCGCAGACGCAGTGAATTTCAGTCAAACGACGATAGCGATTTTTCTATTTTTAGACCTCCAGAGACTAGCGAGCCCAGTGTAGGGCAAAGACGCAAAATGGAATCGCAGAAACAACAACTCTGTTGGCTAATACCATGGAGCAATAGTGTTAATATATTTTATTTCTCTACACCTACGTCAAAAAAAAAAGATAATACGATCTCTGTCTGTATTATGCCCAGCAATGCCGCAGGTGCAATGTTGGGTCAAACGACGATGGCGGGTTCGTCCTTGTTAGAGTTCATCAGGCCACCATAGATATAATCTCGCGTTTTCAAATTTAAAATTTAAAAAAAAATCCTTAATTACTCTATCGGCCGGTTGCAGAAAGCTCAATTAAAGTTTAGAATGTTTAACGAAATGTCAAATTTGGCAGCGAGTTCCTAGATTTCTCTAAGCAACTTGTCAATTCTGAAAGTTCGGTTAAATATTCTAAACAGCAATTAAGTTTTGTGCAACCGGCTGTATATCTAAAAAAACTAAGCGTTTTTGGACCTACGTTCATATAAAACTGTTTCCTAATTCTGGGAAATACTATACGTTAAATATTTGGAAAAAAGTAATTTGGTGTCATCTTATTTTCCCCATTAAGTTTAACACCCTGTATTTCTGAAACTAGTCGTAGGATTGAGTTCTGCCTGAAGCCTTTTAATCAGGAAATCGAGTACTAAAATATACTAAAATTTCATGAAATTTGACATTTCACCAAAAACTCATAAGATGTGTGCGTGTTTTTTAAAACGTTTTTATAGAAACAGTAACGACAAACACTTTCATAATTTTTATAGTGATGTTTGTAAAAATTTAATGCAATTATTTTGAGTGGTATTTTCAACATTCAATAGATTTTGTTACTTTTAGGTGCTTTAAATGCGCATTGTGATGGAACCCGAGCCTTTGGGCCTCCCCCCCGCACCCATCGTAAACCCTCAAGAATTGAACAGGTGGGGGGATACACCGCCCGCTCAACATGCCTCGGTCAGTGTTCCCACAGGAGAAGCAGCAAGGAACATACAGAAAACGTCCCCCTTTCGTTGGGATGACAGTATTAATCACAAGTTGGTTCTATGGTAAGTGAAACTCTTTCCATTTAGTTACGCATATTATTTACGTTCGTACAGTAATTCCCCAGATACGACCTGAGGGTTGTGTAATTGAGGGGGAGCTAAAAAATCAGCTCTATATTATGTGAATGTCTCACAAGTGTAATGAAATCTTTTATACTCTGAAGCAAAATCATATATTTGAAGACAGATAAAAGCTGAGGTTTCTGCAACGAGATGGAACACTCGATCACAATACGCAAATTGTAATAGTCTCTCTAGATACTAACTTCACAGGGCATCCTACAGCTCCAAACAAAACTGTCAGATGGTTACCTAGGTAACCCATTTTATCCATTCGGGAGTTTTTTGTAGGGATACCTAATATAAAATTTATAGCGCGCAGTATCAAGCAATGGTAGTTTTAAGAAATTCCTTTTAGAGAGTTATAGGCGCGACCACTTATTACGCACTTCAAGGTTAAAGGATTATCGATTTTTGCTGGCGTCACGCCTGGCTGTACGTCGGGGAAGAACGGATGAAGGTAAATGTGCGTTTTTGATAGATATGGTCTGCGACAGTCATTGGTGGAAAATTTTTTATTTAAAATGGCGAGTAAAATCTGGAAATATTTTTTTATCGCCGAAAGCGATGAAAGATCAGCAATATGCAAACAGTGCAATAAAAAAATAGTTCGCGGCATGGGAAAGAAGAGAACTACTACAAATTTATAGAATCAATAAATATAAACATTCACGTTTAATGCACACAGAAATTGAAGAAAGTAGTAAGCAGAGCGGATGGATGGAATATGAACAATCAAAAATCCTTAGAAATCAAAAAATAGGGCAATAGGAGAAATGATTGCCTTAGATAATCAGTTATTTACAGTAATTGAAGATAAAGGTAGATTGAATGCATTACATATTATAGTTAATTTAATTTGCTAAATTCAAGATGTGTTATTTTTAGGCTTTAGACGTCTTATAATTGCAACCTCTCTATAAATGTTGAGGACGTACATATTTTACTGAAACAGTACCCACAACTTTTTGAAAAATGTAAGTTGGCAACAAAGGGATTCATATCAGATGCCAACTGGGTGATATTTACGACAGACCTATGGACATCTAATTAAGATATCATAGTTATATTAGTTCTGTTCACTGGCTTAATAAAGATTCTGAGAGAAAGCATTCAATTATAGACATTCTGCTGTTAAAAATGGTGCACGAATTACGAACTTGAATCATGAATCTTGTTTCATTCATTCCCTACAGTTGGTTGTATTAGATTCCATAAAATCTCCGAAGACTGTGATTGAGACAATTACTGGTGGCAGAAATATTGCAACACATTCAGATCATTCATCAACTTCGAGAGAAAAACTAGAAAAGCAACAAACAGAGCTTAATATGTAATAATTGTTAAAAAAATTGTCTAGGATGTTCCACTTCGATGAAACTCTTCTTATTATATACTAGACAGACTGAACGAGCTAAAGGTAAGAGGTCTTCTTACCTTATTAGGAGCTGAAAATACTAATATACCGCCACTTCATCAAATCAGTGGTTTTTAGTTAAACATTTGCTGACCTTGCTTAAGCCATTCCAGGAAATTACTAAAGAGATCAGTTCAGTGTGTGAAAGATTATTGCAGCAATTTTTTCATTAAATACCTTACTTTTAGAAATAAAAGAACCAACCTTGTATATAATGCGAGAAATATTAAAAGATAATTTAAAGAACAGGTTTTCAGATATAAAACTAAATGATAACTTTACTTTTGCCACCATTTAGGTCTAAGATACAAGTGCAGTTTCTGTAACAACAAAGATCACATAAAGTTTAAATTTATCAGTATAATAAAATCAGAAACGCGGACACTGCAGCATTCCCATAGTGAACCACTTAGTCGCCTTAAGGAAAAAAAAACTCAATCGTCTGTCTGTCCGGAAGAGTTGCTTCTACTTCTTATTCTTCACAAGAAACTGGAACTATCAACGATGTAGACGCTGAAGTTAAGAAATACGTAGAAATACCATTAATTGAAAGAAAATACTGCCCCTATTCGTGGTGGAAACATAACAAGAAAGTGAACGACTTTTTTCGGAGGCGGGTAATGACTTTGAAGAAAAATGGAACCGACTTTTTCCAAAAAATGGTGAAATATTAATGTATTTACATCATAATATTCCGTTGATTTTAAATATTGAGCAACAGTAGTTTGATTTATGGTATTATAACAATTATTATTTCAATTTTTACACAGAATATTATTTTTTCTTTTAGTCTTCATTGTTTTTATTTGTCAACAGGAAAAGATGATTTACAATAATACCCTGCATTCCTCCCATTAAAAACACAACTTTGAGTTATATCTAAATAATGACAACTCACAGCAAATAGCTGGTCACGTTACTATATTCTACGTAAAAGTGTATAAAGACTAGTTTTTACTTTTTTCGCCCTTATTTCAGTAACGAAGTGAGCTGTGAATATTTTGTTTGTAGCTTCTTTCGTTTCACAAAAAAGTGGAATAATGTCTCAAAATCAGCAACCCTCTGTCTTTTCAAATAACGGAGCTACTCTGTATAACTTTCGAAAACTGGTCACCCTCTAACGACATATTTAGAAGTTTACCTTAAAAAAATTAATTTGCAAAACTAATTAAGGGAAAATCTAGAAAAATATAATTTTTAAAATAGCTGACTATTATTTCATATTTGAAAACTTCTTTAATTTTTTGATATAATATTTTGTTGTATGTGTATAAATAAGGACACCCTCTAGTATATTTTATATATTTTAAATAAAAAAGGTGATGTTTTTATCAAATAACTTTGTATGAAACGCGCTATAATTGTCTTTCCATTTGGCGGAAACATGGGCGTTTCTGGTGGACATTGTATAACTAAGGAGAATTTCACTCAAGTTTTATTTAGTAAAAAATAGTTATTTTCATTGAGTTAATACAAGATTAACTTAAATTTTATGATTTAAAGGGATGGTGACATTTCTTCCTTACAAGTAGACGCTATAGTCAATCCAACAAACGAGGCCATGAATGATAGTAATCCAGTAAGTGAAAGTATATTCCAGAGAGCTGGGTTTTGTTTACGAGAAGAAATAAAAACGGATGTCAGAGGTAACCATCAAGGTCGATTTATACATATCAATACGTATAATGATAATGTAACGGTTATTTTTCTCATTGACATTGTTACATCGTTATGGAACTGAACGGACATGTGACTGCTATGTATAAATCGGCCTTTATTCTTACATATCAAAGACAGATTATACTTTGAATAGACGGCTCATCTAATGTAAAATTAATTACCCCTTAAGGTAGAACATACTCCTGAAATTTAACACGATTTTGGTCGATTTTCTGGAACAAAATATGGCCGCACATGTTTTTCTTCAAAGAAAATCCCAAACCAGTCTATAGTCATGTTCATAAACTAGTCAATTATTATATTTTTTTCTTTTTAAAAAACATACAAAACGTATTTAGAAATAATAAAGCAACTTCAAAATTTTATAAAAATGTGAAGTTTTAATCCACTTTTTTTTAATACTTAGATGACTAATATTTAATTATAAATATACCACACGTCAATAATCATAATTTTTCTACGTGATTTCCAAAACCATTTCCTAATTGATTTAAAAATAAACTCACGATTTCTTCTACAAAATGATCCTATAAGTAAAATAATTCCATCTTATTTTCTGAACAGACAATAACGCATCTCAGTCTTTTAGTACTGCTATCTTTGTTTCTTAAAATCCCCTTATTTTATATGGATATTGGGAGTACACAGAATTTGTGTTAAAACATTTGCGAGCAGGGGTGGATTCAAAGATTTGGTGACGTTTTGCAAGTCAAATAGTAGTTCTTTTCTTTTCAACTTTTAGAGGTTATATAGTTACAGTTTGGTTTTAAAAATTAATTAATATTTTAAATATAGGAAAATATAGTATTTTTTACTTCCCTCGTAAATGGGAAGTATTGTAATCGTGAAAAAATCGCTCTCCGAGATTCTTTCAGATCTTCACATTTCAGGGTCCCTAGATGACGAAAAACATCTTTTCTCAATTCCGTAGGTCTGTCTGTCTGTCTGTCTGTCTGTCTTACTGTTCGCGGCGTAGCTAAAAAACTACTTACCCGATTGAGTTTAAATTTCGGTAAAAAATTAAGGGTCATATGGGGATGACCTGGTAACATTTTGGTACGAATCCAAGATGGCGGAACAAAATGGCGGCTTAATAAAATATTTAAAAATTCAGGCTAAACAAACTGTTTAATCGTTTGATTTCAAAGGGTGTTCCATAACTAATGTGGTATAGGGATCAAATCGTAAAATATAATTCAAGATGGCTGACCAAATGGGGGCCAAATAAAATGTTTGTAATCGTGAAAAAAATCACTCTCTCAAGTTTTACACATCATTATGTTTTAGGGTCTCTAGATGCCATCGTTCCGTCTGTCGGTCTGTCTGTCTGGCTGTCTGTCTGCCATTTCGCTGCATAGCTTAAACACTACTTACCCGAATGTCTTCAAATTTTGGTCAAAAATTAAGGGTCATATGGGGATGACCTGGTAATATTTTGGTAAAAATCCAATATGGGGAAACAAAACGGCGGCCTTGTGATATGTTAAAAAAATTATTATTAAAAGACTTCTTATCCAGTTTATCTCAAATTTGGGAAAAAAGTCAAGTATTATGTTGGAATCAACAAGTAATATTTTGGTACCAATCCAAGATGGCTAAACAAAATGGCGGCTTAATAAAATATTTAATAATTCAGCCTGAATAAACTGCTTAATGGTTTGACTTCAAATTGTGTGCCATAACTAATTGTGGTATAGGGAACAATTAGTAAAATAGTGGTACTAATTCAAGATGACCAAACAAAACGTCGGCCAAATAAAATGTTTGTAATCGTGAAAAAATCACCCTCTCAGTTTTAATACATTTTTACGTTGTAGCTTCCCTAAATGCGAGAAATAATGTCTTATCAATTCCGTCGGCCCGTCTGTCTTTCTGTCACTTCGTGGCATAGCTTAAAGACTACTTACCCGATTGACTTCAAACCTTAGTCAAAAATTAAGGGTTATATGGGAATGACCTAGTAATATTAAATTTATTTATTTTATTTATTTATTAAATAACATTTTGGAAAAAATCCCATATGGCGACCTAGTGAATTGAAACTACTCATCCAATTTATCTCAAATTTTGCAAAAAACATCAAGTATTATGTTGGAATCAACTGGTAATATTTTGGTACGTATCCAAGATGGCGGAACAAAATTGCGGTTTAATAAAATATTTAAAAATTCAGCCTGAAAACTGCTTAATGGTTTTGTATAGGGATCAACTAGTAAAATTATGGTACTAATTCAAGATGACGGCCAAATAAAATGTCTGTATCTTTACGTTTTAGCGTTTCTAGATGCCAAGAAATATGTTTCATCAATTCCGTCGGTCCGCCTGTCTGTCAGCTCGAGGCATAGCTTAAAGACTACTTTCCCGATTGACTTAAAATATTTATGAAAAATTAAAGGTCATATCGAGATGACCAGGTAATATTTTTATAAAAATCCAAGATGGCAAAACAAAATGGCGGCGTAATGAAATGTTAAAAAAATTATTATGAAAGAACTGCTTATTCAATTTACTTCAAATTTTGCACAAACATCAAATATTATGTTTATGGTAACGTTTTGGTACGAATCTAAGATGGCGAAACAAAATGGCGGTATAATATAATATTTAAAAATTCAGCCTAAAAAAACTACTTAATGCATTGATTTCAAATTGTGTGCCATAACTAATTGTGGTATATAGGGCTCAACTAGTAAAACTGTGTTACTAATTCAAGATGGCGGAACAAAATTTCGGCAATATAAAATTTTTGTAATCGTGAAAAATCACCCTATCTGGTTTTACATATCTTCACGTTTTAGCATCCCTAGTCCCAGTTCGCGACATAGCTTAAACACTACTTACCCGATTGACTTCAAATTTTCACCAAAAATTAGGGGTCATATTGGGATGACCTGGTAATATTTTGGTAAAATCCAATATGGCAAAGCAATGATTACAAACTTTTATTAGAGTGTCTTTTTTCAAATTGTCGACGTTTTGCAACTTAATTGTTGCATCCTCAGGACACATATAAATCCTGTATCCCGATGAAACCCATATTACCAGTCTTTACCTACTCCGTTAGTCTGCATATATTTCCCAGATATTAAGTTTTTAAATGATTTTCGTTAATAATCCTCTTGTTATTTTGTTAGAGTGGTGTATTATTTGGGGTTAGGATCCAGTAAAAAAAAACAAAATCTATTAAATAATCTTTTTAAAATTTCACTAGGCCGCCATTTTGTTTTGCCACATTGGATTTTTACTAAAATATTACCCGATCATCCCTATATGACTCTTAATTCTTGGTCAAAATTTCAAGACAATCGGATAAGTAGTCTTAAATCTATGCCGCGAATTGTCAGATAGACAGACAGACAGACCGACAGACGGACCGACGGAATTGATAAAACATATTTTTTTGGCTTTTAGGGAGGCTGAAACGTAAAGATATGTAAAACCTGAGTGGGTGATTTTTTCTTGATTACAAACATTTTATTTGGCCGCCATTTTGTTCGGCCATCTAGAATTAGGACCACAATTTGAAATCTGATTTGAATTTTTGAAATCGAAATTAAGCAGTTTTTCAGGCTGAATTGTTAAATATTTTATAAAGCCGCCATTTTGTTTCGCCATCTTGGAATCTTACAAAAATGCTACCAGTTGGTTCCAATATAATACTTGATGTTTTTTGCAAAATTTGAGATAAATTGGATGAGTAGTTTTTTAATATTTTTTTTTTAACATTTCACTAGGCCGACATTTTGTTTCGCCATATTGGATTTTACCAAAATGTTACCAGGTCATCCCCATATGACCCTTAATTTTTGACCAAAATTTGAAGTCAATTGAGTAAGTAGTCTTTGAGCTATGCTGCGAACTGACAGACAGACAGACCGATAGAAGGTCTGACGGAATTGATAAAACTTATTTTTTGGCATCTGGGGACGCTAAAACATGAAGATAGTTAAAACTTGAGAGGGTGATTTTTCGCGATTACAAATACTTTATTTGGCCGCCATTTTGTTCGGCCATCTTGAATTAGTACCACTATTTTACTAGTTGATACCCATGCCACAATTAGTTATGGTACACAATTTAAAATCAAATCATTAAGTAGTTTTTTCAGGCTGAATTTTTAAATATTTTAATGAGCTGCCATTTTGTTCCGCCCTCTTGGAATTGTACTAAAATGCTACCAGTTGATTCCAACATAATACGTGACGTTTTTACAAAATTTCTTTAAACATTTTACTAGGCCGCCATTAAAACGTGAAGATGTGTGAACCCTGAGAGGGTAATTTATCACATTTACAAACACTATTTGGCCGCCATTTTGTTCGGCCATCTTGAATTTGTACCACTATTTTACTAGTTGACCCCCTTTACCACAGTTAGTTATGGCACACAATTTGAAATCAAACCATTAAGCAGTTTTTCAGGCTGAATTTTTAAATAATTTATTAAGCCGCCATTTTATTCGGCCATCTTGGATTCGTACCAAAATTTTACCAGTTGATTCCAACATACTACTAGATGTTTTTGCAAAATTTGAGATAAATTGGATGAGTAGTTTTTTAATAATAAATGTTTTAACATTTTATTAGGTCTCAATTTTGTTTCGCCATATTTGACTTTTACCAAAATGTTACCAGGTCATCCCCATATGAACTTTAATTGACTAAAATTTGAACTCAATCGGGTATGTAGTTTTTTAGCTATGCCGCGAACAGACAGACAGACAGAAAACAAGTTTTTCGTCATCTAAGGCCCATGAAACGTGAAGATCTGAAAAGATCTCGGAGAGTGATTTTTTCACGATGACAATACTTCCCTTTCACGAGAGAAGTAAAGAGGTAACTATGTCAATTAATTCTATAAAAATATCCTTAACCCCAATATTTGCTAATAATGGCAACGAAAACTGGGCACCCTGTAGAATGTAATTATTATAAAACTCTGTAGCCCTGTTTACAAGGTAATATAATACATGTGTGGCAAACATATTTCAAAATTGGCCATTAAATACCTAATCTAATTTATTTTGAAAATATTTAATTTTGGATTTTGATTAAAATTTTGCATGGTCCATTTAAAATCTGAGTTTTGACAATTCAGATACAAAAAACAAAAAAATTGTCATAATAGAAGATTTGTACTCAACTCAAACACACCGTTTGTATTGAACAGGGGGTCAAATTTTAAGGTTACAACTCCTTGTAAGTTTAGAGCATAATTTAGTATATAATCACAGAAAATTTATATCTAGGCCACTAAATAACACAGAACCCTTTGGCAAGTGATACTCAATTTTTTCTCATTTATAAAGTAAGATTTGTTCGAACTAATCATTTCCATTTTGATTAACAATTATTCTCCTTCTATTTTTTTCATTTAAATGAAATATTCTCAGGATGTCAGGATATATCTAGGCCACTAAATAACAATAAAGAATCTTATGAAAAAATAAATACCTATACATATTATACGGGGTAAATTATGGTTTAAAATATGATATAGAGTGTTAATTCTGTAATTTTCTGTATTAAATGAAAATTGCAGAATCTAAATTACAAAAGAATAAGATATAAAAAGTATTCTTGGGTAAATGGAGCATTATGTAGGGTTATAGAGCATGCCAACGCAACAGAAGTCCGATCAAAGCAAGCCGTCGCCGTAAAATGCCGTTTTGTATAAAATACTACTGTAAAGTTTTGTTCTTCGAATCTTCTCACTGTGATCATTCATTTCTTTTTTTAGATAATCTTAGGACTAATATTTTCATTTATATATAAAAGACAAAGTCCTGACTGTTTGACGCTGAGTCCAAAATCCTTGAAATTGGGAAGATGAAACCTGAAAGATATGTTACCTATAAAGTGTAGGTGTTCACTAAAAGGATATTTTTCGAAATTCGAACTTTAAGGAAAAAAAATCCTTAAACTTAAAAAAAAATAATATCTCGAAAATGATAAAATGTCGAAAAACGTTAAAATTCGTATATCCTATTATTTCTTTTGTATATTTGCAATGCATAATATACCTAAGCGAAAACAACAACGACTAGTAAGAAACATATTTCAAGTCTACAAAAATTATTTTATTTAAGTACCCCTTGAAGCCATGGAGACAACAATTTTATTTAATGTTTTTGCATATATTGTTATACAGGGCCGGGCAAAAAAATAAACAACTAATTTTGTTTCCGGTATAACATTGTTTTATTCCACAAATTCTTGTGTGTGTGCCAATTGTATTTTTTGCATCTTTTAACATTTAGTACACGGGGTGATCACAGCTTCAATACATCTACCAACCTACTCTGAGCTTAAACTGCTAGTAAAGAAACATAAAATTTGGGGAATAATATTATTTTTTGATCACCAAGATAGTATTTTTCGAAATTCGGATCCCTACCGGGGAAACCGTCCCCTGAAAATGTTCATACATTAATTTCTCAAAAACAGTAAAATATTTTGAAAAATGCAAAAATACGCCAGTCTTGTTATATTTTTTGCATATTTTGAATTTTTTAGGTGCCCGAAAACGTCTGGACAAATATTAAGAAGAAACAATAAAATTATTTCATTCAAAAATCCCATGCGCATATCTCTTATATTTTTTTGCGTTTTTTTACGTATTGTATATTATTCATAATAAATGAAAAAAATCTTTTTTCATTTATTGAATTCGTTTATTTCACGATGAAACCAAACCAAATTATTTTGCAATTTGTCTGTTCGTTTCTTACACTTGGTTTTAGTATTATATTTTGAATTTATTTATTTTATTGTTCCCTATTTCGGGTAATATTTCTTAATGATCAAAATTTGTTTTGTTGTCATCTTCGTTTGATCGACCATCTTCGCATGAAACTATTGTCATGTTTAAAATATCAAAATCGGCCTCTTCCTCTGATCCAATCACCTGTACATAACCTAAGCCCGAATTAGTCGTAGGTAAAATTTGAAAGTAATGGCAGTTGTCGTGTTCTGGACTTCCGTTTTCGAGCTGCTTAATTATTTTGTAATATACTAAGTTAACAAACCCTTCATATGATATCGTTTTGTCACCAACTTCGGATTCAATTTTGTATTATTAGGTGTGAATGTTTTGTGTAAAACATTTTTTCCAAAGCGCTTGCTAAAGTCTATGGCTCCAGGGTTCCATGAATGCAACCCACACGCTCGAAAGCAATTTGTAATACTTTCATTTGTGAGCTGAGCAATAGGTTTTGCTAATATTGGGACAAGATGTTGTTTTCCCAATTGGCAATATGGATTTTTTTCTCCTCCATTCAAGAACGCCTTTTTTCCAAAAGGTTTTCAGTGGCTTATAGCATGCTACGTCTGCAGGTTGTAATATTCCCGTAGCGATAGGGTACAATGCTATCAATATTGTTTGTAAATGAGTGCAGATCTCACTTAGCTTATATGTTAAGTGAGTCTGATGAGCATCTATGAAAAGGATCGCTGGAAATTCCACATTCGCTTCCACTAGATTTTTATAAAAAACATTTTTAATGTAATCAACAACCACCTCTGATTTCGTCCAACCATTGTCCGTTAAAGTTACCAGATATTGTAAAATCCACTTTGTCAGCTGATGTTCTTCCTCATCCGTTAAATAAGTGTTAGGGGTTTTATTAAAAAAAACTGAGCTTAGTCTAAACTGCAATAATGCCGCTCTGGGGATTCCGTATTTTTTAAGAGGTTTGTGGACTATAGCCTCATTATATATTTTAGCTGCCTTTTTGTAATGTTTTGCTTAACTTTGACTATCAAAAAATATTTATTAATAATTAGATTATTTCTAAAAATATTGATTTGATAAGCCTAAAGCAAGTAGGTACCTATTTATAGTACAATCGGCTATCAAAAACATCTTAAAAAATTAGAGTGCTGATAATTGGGTAATACAATTTTAACAGTGATACTAATATTTGGCATAGGGGCCAACTAATAAGAAAATAACAACATTGCCTACCAATTATTGGCACCCCAATACATTTTTCAGGATATGCAGAAAAAGCTAACTTATGCGTACAAATCACTACGAATATATCTCACTCACGTGCATTCGTCATAATGCGACTTTGCTATCCATCGGGGTTGCCAGATGTAATTAATTACCACTATATTTTGAATAGTTTGGCGGGTTATTTAAAAACACCGAAATTTACTCAGTGGTGCCAATAATTAGTCGAATGCCAACAATTGGGCTTTTCACAATATTATAATAAAAAAACGACTTAACTTGCGACGAAATGGATTGCACTTACCTATCTTAGTTTTAGTTATGTATCTTCTGACACCAAATTGTTTTTGACAGGAAATGTCAAATTTTGACACCTCCTGTCAATCGAGAAATTGGGGTGGGGAAATAGATAATTAAAAACTGGGGTAGGAAAGTGAAATCCATTTTGTTGCTAGTTAAGTCGTTTGGGAGTGACAAAGCTTCAAAGGGTCAAAAATGTCAATTTTCAAGCGCCATTTTCTCAAAAAACAGTTGAATTTAGATATAGGAAATATAACACAAAAAGTGTTTAGAATGTTTGGAAAATAGACAATGCAATAATATACTGGGCACTTCATTTAGAAAACGGTTGTTGCCACTGGTTTAAAAGAGACTATTTAATATATATATATATACATATTATGCATATGTGATATACAAAATCCATATCATTAATTAAAAAATATATATAATTTTTAATAATATCTGAGTGAACAGCAAAGGTGGGAAATTTATACATATATATCTTCTTTTATGTTTTTTCTTTTTCAAAAAGTTCTTTTAGCAGCTTTAAGCCAAGCTTGGCATCAAAAAATATATTTATTCAACTAGAATGCAGGTTTACTAAATTTTGAGGACTCTTGATATACAAAGTTTTTTCCAGAATGCAAAACGGGGGAGGTCATAGTAACTCAAGGACATTCTCTGCCAGGTCGTTGTATTATTCACACAGTGGGACCCAAGTATAATTTTAAGTATCAGACTGCTTCCGAAAATACTCTACATATGTGTTATAGGTGAGTTACAGTTTTAGTTTATTTTTTGTATTGTTATAGTTTTCTTCTACAAGGATAAACTGATTAGGATTTTGGTATGATAAGAAAATCGAAGCCAATATAAATTTTTGTTAAAAGGCTAAGCCGATTCAAATTTTGATGGACTATTTATATGATTTTAAAAATTATATATATATAGATTCTCGACAAAATGGTGAAGGAGTAATCCTTACCGTTACTGGGTATTATATATATATATATATATATATATATATATATATATATATATATATATAACAATTTTTTTATAACCTATATAATGTCTACTAACTGTTATTCCAAAATATAATACTGTATTTTTATCTCAAATATGGTTATGTTCAACTGTATTTTAAACTTAAATTAAAAATTCCTCAGATTAGGCTATGAATTATTTTTTACTAAAGCTATTATTTTGAATAATTTGTGGCTAAGAATTTCTTTGATTATTTTTATATTTTTTATTCAGAGTAATAAATGTCTTTTAAAATCTTTTATTAGTTCCACAAAACAATGAAGTTTACTTAGGAGGACTCTGCGTTTTAATACTTATTTCACTTTTTTTTATCAAAGGCACGTTTTGTTATAAATGAAATTCTGGCTGCTCCCATAAAAAAAGAATAAGGAAAGCCCTTTTAGAGGAACTCTGTCCGTAACAAAACTTTCCTTTGGTAAAGAAAAATGAAATATATTAGAATTTATAAAATATGTATAAAGTTATTACCCAATAACTATATAAACATATGAACTATGTTATCTGTGTGTAGTGGAATTTTGTAAAAGGGAACCTTCAAGTAAAGTCCAATTGACTAGTTTTTTTTATTTTATTTATTATTACTATTTTCACATTAATCTGTTCTAGGAATATTCTACAAAAAGCAAAAGAAATGGGTCTGCATTCAGTAGCTATACCTGTTGTTAATTCATTAAAAAGGAACTACCCTCCTGATCTAGGCGCTCATATAGCTTTACGTAAGTATATAAAATATTAGAAGCAAAGTGTAAGTTAATGTAGAGGCGGTAGTTGGTATATTAAAAGGAATAATATTTTAATACTGCATGCATGGTCTAAATCCCCTGTTATCTCATTACCAACTGACATTACTTCCATTATTATTTTAAAATATGGCCTTTTTAGTTGCAGTTATAACTTATTAGTTACAATTGGCAATCATGTTTCAAATTTTCGTCTATTCATACAAAAGTCGGAGTGAAGCTCTCCGAAGGAAGTTTCTAAAATGAAATCTTAAAATTTCGGTCATTTAATTACTTAGGTGATTCGAAGAAAAAAAAATCAAATGATACTTGAAATGGCAGATTTTTATTTGTCAAAAAAACCTTGTTTGTAATAACCACTCTGGAATTATTCAACATTACTTATTTTGCTTCGGTGAAGAGATCGTTTTCAGGATTAAAATTTATAAAATATTTTATGCAAGAAAATAATTTTTATGTGTTCATGCAATTATAAACAATAACAAGTGTAGTTACGACACTCAACCGCGGTGTTGATAGTACGGGGCAAGTTTTGCGATGTGGTGGGGATGCTACTCTACCAGTTTACGTTTGAACTTACAATACACGGCCCCATCTATATTTTTTGTAATTGTTTATATATTGTATAACAATTTTTGAAAACCGCAGTTTTCGTACGAATGTGACACATATAAATTACAGGGGTGATTTTCAAACTAGTTTTATACTCTCAGATTAATTGTTACTCTCTGTTTTTTACACAAAAAAAGTTTACTTTTGACGGCACAAAAATTCTTCAAATATTTCTCTGCGGAAATTGTTCTTCATGTGCATGTGTTGCAGCTTCTGTATTCCTATTAGCTCTAAAATAAAGTTCTCGCATATCCAAGTTTCCTTCGATAGAATAATTAACAGCCATTTTAAATATTTGAAATCAACGTAAAGAATTTTTAAAAGAGAAATAAATTAGGCACTTTAATGACAGACTTAGTGTAATGGATTTATGAAATGCGGCAATCTTTTGTTGTAATGGATTGATGAAACGCGACAATCTTTTGTTTCATAATAGCGGCCATGCATCCTACTGAAAGCCTACGATCAAAAAACAATTTCTGTTTTTATAGCTTAAGAAAAATAATAATCCAGACTTGTGAGACATCATTGAAAAGCTCTTGAGAAGCTCTTTCCATAAATGCAAAAATCCAATATGACGTCCGTATAAAAATAAAAAGATTATGTAAATATCTCGAAAACAAATGAAGCTAGAAAAATATTTTTGTCGGTATTAAATTCGTCTAATAAAACTGTCCTAATAATGTATCTACGATAAAACCATAATACTAGTCATTTACGAGCTGCAGGCAAATTCTTAATTATTTCAAAGCGAAAAGCTTAATATTTTATTATATTCGGTGACCTTTTATGCTATTGTATGAAATGCATACGTCCGTGTAACGGCGACGGGAAAACATCAGGCATTAGGTACACAGGCGAAATAGGTGTGAAAAGTTGCTTTTTAGGTGGAGTAGTTTAGGTAGAGGAGTTTTTAGTATCATTTTGTTTTTCTATTTTAAAAGCAACTTTTTACAGAGCAGTCAATTTTTGTGGTAGTAGAAAGAAAAGTTTATAGATCAGGTTTATTTTCACATATTACACATTCAGATCTATGATGCTTTGGCGAAGTCGTTTTTTTAGTAGATTTTTCGTAATAAGCAAAAATGTAAGATTTATCTTCTTTTTTGTGTTTTAGGCACTGTTCGTCGCTTCCTAGAGCGACACGGCAATTCGCTCGACACTGTGATATTTGTTGTTGACAAAGTAGATTTAGGTATATATGAAGTTTTGTTGCCTTTGTACTTCCCTCGATCCAAACAGGAAGAAGATGCTGCCAGGTAAGCATCTTGATTTTTATTCATAAAACTGAGAATTTTATAGTTCATATACTTGGAAAACCGCCTGGACCCGTCTGTCAATATACACAAAAATTTCAGTATACAAAAAAAAACCTATGCATTTCTTTACACACTGATAAAACTTATTGGAAAGGAAGCTTTCAGCAAAGATCCCTAAATGCCTTGTGCAATAGAAGGCGAAACGTCGGATAGTAATTCCAATTTGACACGGTCTAATCCCAAGAACCATGATTTCTTAGATGAATCTTATTCTCTAAATATTCGCTTTTAGATTTGAATTTGATAAAAACTAGTCTTTATTTTTTTAAATACCCATGTAATATTTACTTCGTGATTCAGTCTTGAGTAACAGGGTAACTAATAAATATATTATTTAAGATAAAAACTGCCAAATTTTAAAATTATATGTAAAGATGAAAATTAGCGGCAATTTTTTTAATGTTTTGGGCTAATTTATTTTTAAAGTAAGAGCAAAATGTTTTTATTGTCTATTTTCATAAAAACACAGAATTTTTATAGTAATTATTAAAAAAAAAATAATAAAATTACTAAATAACCCAGTTGGTGCAGATTTTGTTTTATACACGCTACCATGGTTAATTAACGACAAAAATATTAAAGGTCGGTGGCCATCCTTCATTAATAAAGTAGTAATAAAAATTAGTAAATGAATGAACAATATGAGAATGTAATAAAAGTATACTCAGATCATTTGCTCCAATTGATGATTATATTATTATCGATTGTGCCCACCAGTTTTTCAGTTTTCAGTATCTTTTAATGTCTTGTATTATGTAATAACTTTCAAGTTAAAAAAAATCAACACTCCACTATGTTACTTTATCCTATTAGGGTCCTATGGATGCTTAACAAAGTTTTTGTGAGGGACGCGATAGAGGGATGGATGTTAGCGATATTTTTTACATTAATTTATGGAGAGCAAAAAATATGTCCTAATATGTACATAAATAAAAAGTAGTCCCGAGGATTGCATATTTGAAGGAATTAGTGCAAAACTAACCGAGTCTATAAACAAAAAAAAATCAGTGGGACTGACTAATCTGTTTGCTTTTACCCTTTTAATTGAATTTCAACACGTGCTACATTTTATCTTTTGCAACGTATCGATCGATAACTTCTGTTGTAACTTAAGTAAGTATAAATGAACGTTCTTACCCGTTTTTAGGTATCAGTTACCCAATGACGTTGGTGGTCCAGATGGTGAACCTATCATGCCGGACCGCCAGATTAGAATTATTGACAATCCGCAGCACACATTGCACCGTAAGTACCTAAAATATACAAACATGTATAAATATTCAATTCTACATGTATACAGAGCTATGCAAGATGTAAAATAAGTATAGTATCTAAGAAACTACAAAAGTGTCCAAGAATCTCCAGAAGTATCTAAGATATTCTAAAAGTATTTTAGATACTGTAAAAAGGTACTTGACTAGGTATTTTACCATATTATCCTTATCTAAAATCTAAGAACATAAAACTGTATTTGTATTTTTTAAGTTTTGTAAGAAAAAGGTAATTTGTACGTCTCGATGGTATGATTGGCATGTAAATACTATAATAAACAAAATATTAAAAATGAATAAACATTTATTTGACAAAGCAGCACTTTATTAATATATTAATCAAAATCAGAACAGTGAATAAGCCAAGAACACTATAGCAAACAACATAAAGGTTAAGGTCAGTCTCTGGGCCATACCAAAACTGTGGTACTTGCAATTCTACAAGTCTATCTGTTTCAGAGCCAACGTTTTCTTCCTTGAGGAATACAAAAAAGCTTCTATCTTGACTATTTTCACCTTTGTAGGTTTCAGTTCTAGATTTTGAGATATTTTTACTTCATTGATAAAAGCTTGTTTTACCATGTTGCTATTCTGTTCAATCCCCAATTCTCGCAAAGATCACAACCATCTAAATTTTAAACAATGGATGCGACGCATTTGTCATTATTGCTTTGTACGCTTTTTAAGAAGACTAAGATGATTTAAAGTATTTGAAAAATCGGTTGTCAATTGATTTTATACGTTCCTATAATATTGAAATCAAGTATTTCCAAAATTTTTCTTTTAAATTCTTAAGCTTCAGACGTAATAATTTTAGAGCAGGTAGTAGATATCCAAAATAAATATTATCTTACTGTGCTAGTGGTTTTAATATATCGCAGTATTCGTGTAGATAATCTAAATATGTTTTTTTAGAGCATTTGTGTTGAACTTTAGCTCTAGTCAATTTTTTTTAAGATTTGGCTAGTGGTATCATACAACGAATTATATCGAGTAGCTCCCGGGTAGCTAATAGTGACCAATTCTGGAATTTCTGCAGATTTCGGTATCCTTGCTTTATTCCATAATATATTACTTTTAGCAATTATGGACATGGCAAGATGTTAAAGTGCCATTCTTATTTATAACTTTTATAATATCAGCTTTTGCTGTCAAACTTAGCGTGTGTGAGGCAAAGCAAAGGTAATCATAAAGTGTAATGCAAACTTCATTTTGTATAGACTGAGGTGAAAATACGTGTTCTTCATTTCATAGTTTGATGGCGGGTCTACGAAATCTTCATTTTCATCCTCACTTACGGTCGTAGCTATCGATATTATATGGCGAACTACGACTTTTAGAGGACCAAATATCAGCTGCAGTACATAATTTTTTGTTTGATATTTAGTTCTTATGCAGGGCCATAGGTTGGAAGTTTTTCCATTGTTGAACGTCTACTTATTACATTGAAATTCATTCCATCAAAAGTATCTTTAAAACTTTGATGTTCATTTAATGATACAGCCGACATAGTATTCATAATTTAATTAATAATTCGTTTGTCAAACTGAGCTTTTGTTATTTCTTTAGATTTTTGAAAAGTTTGTCTCAGATTTGAGGTTTCTACGTTATTTTTTTCTTTAATCCTTTATATATTAAATATTCTTTATATGATACTTTGATTTTTCAAATATTTTAAGACATTTACAGTGGAACTTAGAATGTTGTTGTAACATTTTAAATATATTTTTAAAATGTTTCCCATCCAAAAGTCTTGGTATAGTATGTGTGTTCGGGTCCGAGTCTCAGTTTCGTCGGAATTTTCCAGTTGTTCCCCTAACAATAACCTTCCTATACTACTACATGATGACAGTGGTGATGAATATAAAGTATTAGCTGAATCTTTTCAATTTTTTCTTGATACAAAATCAAGCAAGGACGTCCTCTTGACAGATGCTTTTGTAAATGCGTCGCCTTCTGGTGTATATAACGGATTAAAATATTCAATTACCTATAGTATAGTTTGTGGCTGCTAAATACAGGGTATTTCAAACTTCATGGTACAGAATTTTTCACGTAAGCGGTTCCCTTGAATTTATCGCGTTGCTGTGTTAGGATAAAAATTTAAAAACTGGAAATATGTAATTTTAATGTGAAAACCGTTTTGGTCTGAATCAAACCGTATAGATTTTACAACCATCCAATATTTAAAAAATTGTAACTTTGTTCGGCAATAACTCGGAAACATTTGAGGTTGATAAGATGTTTTGTTTCAATACAAAATATACTTGGTTTTATTAGTAGAATTGAAACAAATGGTGAAATATAGAGCCTCCCACTTAAAAAAACTTCAGAAATTGTCCTGGATTTCCGGTTATCCCTGTAGAAACGTTTTACTTCTTCAATAAAACTTTGAAACCTTCTATAAAACATGTTTTTTGAATTTTAGCGCAAACTATTTTCTTCGAAAAAAGTTATAAGCGTCTAAAAAGGGGGAATGAGGTTGATCATTGTATAGGGTTGCTCAAATTAGGTCTGCGCTATTGCTAACATCTTATTATTGAAGGCACGAGGCCTGCTAAATTAGCAAATAAGTAGCATTTTTCCCGCTGATTAAAATGGTAAAAATAGAAAAACAATTGAACATAGCATTTCTGCATAAATAAAAAAAATATATTTTCTTTAAATCGAGCACCCTGTTTATTAATTCTATGAACAAATGCAAGCATTTCTTGTACAACATACCGTAGGATTAAATTTAGCCGTTTTCGAAATATTGACGTTCAAACATTACAGTTTTTCAACTTTGAAAGGCTATAAAATCTAAACGGTTTGACTTAGAGCAAAATGGATGATATTCTTATATTATAATACTAAATTCCAGTTTTTCTGAGATAAAAATAATCCAAAATTTCGAAAAACTTTCGCTTATTTAAAATTCTCCGGAAAATTAACAAAAATAAACCACCAGAAGGATCATAAAAAAGTAAGATAATGTGCAATCCGTTTTCCTCTAGTCAAACTGTTTAAGATTTTGTAGCCTTTCAAAAACACCTAAATTTAAGCAGATGGTATGGTATACAAAAAATGCTTGTACTTCTTCATAGAACTAGTATGTTATTATAAACAGGGTGTTCCATTTTAAAAAAAATATGTTTTTTTTATATTCAGAAACGCGATTTTTAATAATTGTTCTTTGTTTTCACCATTTTAACCAGCGGGGAAAATACTACTAATTTGGTTATTTAGTCGACCTGGTATTTTCAATAACGAGAAAAGCAATAGTGCAGTGTGCAAATTTATAGTGTGAGGATCGCAGGATCAGAGTATTCCATTTAAAAAAAAATCTAAAATATTAAAGTTAGATCACACTCTCTCACGGTATGGCAGCAAGTAGCAACCAATATCTTTTTGTTTTTTCTAGATACTTTTAAGATCTAAGTTTGAAATACCCTGTCTGCATATTATATATATTTGTTTATGTATTATGTGTGTATATTAATACTATACTACAAAGTACAGTGCACAGTTAAGACGCATAATTCAATATAAGTAATAGTATATGTAATGCTTAGTTTTTACAAAAATTAATCGTTTTAATTATATTGCATTTATGCAGAGCTTTTCGCCCTCACTATTATACAGGTGGTTTGGTCAGTAGTCCCAAGTTGAATAGATCAGTAGGGGAATTTTTCAGAATTCACCGGTGAACCACGAACTGGGGTGGAATGGTTTCATGGTGTACTTTCTTACACTTGCGTGCACAGGATGCTTACTGGTGGAGTCACCGGTGAATGCCGAAAAATACCCTTCTAGTTGTTACTTGATAGTCAGTAGAATGTATGATAATTAGCCTTATTGCATAGGATACAGAATTGCTATCACTATAAGATTATTCTTATCACTTTTAATGTCAGCAATATAAAACTTTATTGTATTTGTCATAACACAATACGCATCATGTGCGTGTCAGCATTTCGTTCAAATGCCGCCGCAAATTCCAGATAGAGATAAACAAAGGACAACCGCGTAAAATAGCACGAGTGTAACCTCGACCAGACGAGAAAAATTCTAGAGTGGCAATGGTAATTACGCAATTCTCCAGGTGTATTTCATTAAAATTTTAGCTAGGTCAGTGAAAGTATTCTTTTGCTGCCAGTGCTATCATGCAAAATTACAAATTGCTAGTATGAAATCTGATTACGAATTAGGCACCATCAAATATCAATTTCATTTAAAAACACAGAGTTTGTTGCACTTTCATGCTTGCACAAAACGTTTAACAATCTAATAAATTTAATTAAGGTTTGAAATTGCTTCTGTTATTGTCAGTGTCATTTTTATGTATTATTTCTTTTTTGATAGTCGAGTCGTCTTGTTAGTTTGCAGAGTTAGCTAGTAGGTGTATTTACGTGCTTTAGAATGCTACTCGCATTTCAGAGTGTCACGTCGGAACGGTGGGTTGGAGTTAAATGTATGCGCCGTGGCGTATAATATAACAGGACTGTGGTATCCCAAAAACGCCAGGTTGGCATGTCCACGTCAAACGTTTTGGCACATGTGCATCAAAACCATTGAAAAAAGTGTTTGTGTAAATGCGACTAATCATTGATTAAAATGTTTTGAATAATCCATTGGTACAATTATTGTTTTTCTGCGTCATGGTTAATTGGCTGATACTCTGGTTATGTAATTTCGTTTTAACTGTATAAAAGAATAAAAATTACTAAAAGAATAATTTTCAGTAACTTACGAATGAAATGATATTTATAAATTGTTCGTCGATAGTCCTTGGCCAATAGTTTCTCAGTCTTTCGATTTGTCAAGTTAACTTTCATTCGAGCACTTTGCCTTGCAAATTGGGATTTTGTGGTTGTGATCATTCTCAACTTCGTTTAGCCAAGGGTCAAAGTTCGGGTCCTGTACTGTAATGAATTCTTAACGGCTTACGTAAAAGTGTTTTGCCGAGGAAGTTCTACTAGGACAAAGACATTGCTTGGTAATGTGAAGTATTTGACAATTTGCAAACTTTTACTAATTGACATGACTATAATATATACATTGTATGTAAAGAACTTCTTACGGTACGGGAATTCAACTAAAATTTCTTGTGAAGTGTGGTGCTAGAGTGACATATTTTGTATGCATTTAGGAGGAGAAAGTATATTTCTTAACAGTTTTTAAGATACTGTTTTTAAAAGTTCTACGTAGGGATTTCTCGTTGCCTTCTAAGCAGTTCTGTCGTGTAGTGCAAGGTTACGAACAGAGTTGTTATTACATCATCATAACGACTAAAGTCACCCCAGGAAGGTACTGGACCAGGCATGTCAAGCACTGAATAAAGTCGCTACGCTACGTTAGTTTAAAATATTAAATCATTTCTGTATTCCCCCGAATGTGTTTTGAAATAGGAAATATTGATTTTTTTTCATGATTTTCTTCATAACTGTTTCTTATTTGGATTTAGCACAAAATTTGTCGAATTTTCTAGAAGAATGGAAATTGTTTCGGCAATAATTTTTTTAACACGGGTATATTTTTCATAGTGTAGTTATAACATATTTAAAGGCGTTTTTTTATTAATTGTAATAATAAACAATTCGTCGTGCTTGGAACGGTAAAAAAACGTTAAGTGCACCTTTCATTTATTTATCTTTGTAATTTGTTTCTTGTCAGTATTTGACTATTTTAATCCTTTTAATGACTTAACGATTTCTTCTTTTTCAAAAATTATGTTCTAACAGTACTTGGTTAAAAAAAATATTACATATATGTTGCCTGCAAAAACATATTTTGTAGTTAGTTAATAATTATATTTTACAATAATGGCATAGCCAGCAGCAGGGTGACAGAATGAAGTAAACTACGCAACAAAAATATATTCAAAACAACACGTGATATTGAAAGTCTTCATAAAACTAACAGTTATACAAATAAATCTTTATGAAAACCAGTCGAGAAGGTCGCCACTTAATGAGGGTGGGGAAGGCAGAGTGCCCTATTTGCCTTGTTTTACTAGTACCTTTGTGTTTAAAACAGCGTAAGCTAAATCATCGTAAATTGTAAATACCAGCTTCATAAGTAGATAAAGCTAAACAATTTTTATTTGAAGTTTTTTATTATAAAGAAGAGTGTTAAAACTGTAAAAGCCGATTTCGCCAATAGTAAATACCATCATCATAAGTAGGTAAAACTACACAATTTTTAATAGAAGTGTTTTACCATAAAGTTAGATATGTAAATAAAACATAAATTCATATTTGCGCATGCGCAATATAACTATTTAAGAGAATTGCGTCTTTCGGGTTGACAAACACATTATAAAACTATCAGCAAAAGTGGTAAAAATTATATACAAAATGATTATGAAGCAAAATAAATAAAAAAAAAATCGGTAAATTTGCCTTGACCCCCAACATCCCTCATAACGAATTCCAACACAAAACAGATAACACAGGTTATATATACGTATATTTATTTGACAATAAGTTTATAAATATTGTATAAATTGTAATAATATAAGAGTTTTATTATAAGATAAGTTCTGGGTACTAGGGTTACAAAAAATATGGAAAGCCATTTTAACAGAACTCTCCTCATAATGAAATTTTCTCTATATTAAAAAAAGTTACCAATATGTCTTCAAAAAAGTATGCAATATATGGGAAACTTCTTCATTATTCATTTCTGAGAAAAAATTATTCTTGATAAAAGTTGGTGCTTGAAGAAGAATAGTTTATAGTTTTGATAGTATTAAACTTTAGGTCAGATATACAGAGAGTTCAAAAAATACAAAAGAGTGGATTTCAAAAACTAAAAATTTCAAAAAATACCATTTTTGTGATGGCAGTTTTAAAGGCCACAAAAATCGTAAATAAAAGCTAAGTAATATTTTTTCATGATAGTTATAATTAACCCTTTCGCTGCGGACTAAACTGGCTGTAGTATTATTATGTGCGAATATAGAATATTCAATGCAAACTACAATATTTCGGAATATAACGTTTATTTATTACTAATTAACTATAAAAAAAGGTTCCTGTTATTTGTTTTTGCAAAACGCACATGTGCGTCATTCGCACATTTTTACAAATCTTTACCGCTGTGCGGAAAACGCACTTGTGCGTTTGACTATATATCGCTTATTTATAGGACTAATGTTAACAAAACTCAAAACTAAAGCATAAAAAACGTAAAAAAGAGAATACAACTGGTTATTTATAAAGAAAAAGTAACGAAAAACATTATGCTTTTCAGTTACTATGGCTCTTCAGCCGTATTAACTAAAAAGCAACAAATCCGAAAACGAATATTCATTTTCGTAAGTTCAAATGTTATATTATATGTGGTTAAAAGTTCAGAGACTTCTTAAAAATGCGAGAGCCATACCATAGGAAATGTGTGTGAACGTACGACTCTCTTGCGCGTCCTACTCAATTATAGAGTTCCAAGAAGACGCATATGTGCGGTCTCCGCAGCGAAACATTTTCTGAAAAATGAGTAATACAGTAGTTTCTCATATATTGCATACCTTTTTGGACACCCTGTATATAAATTGTGTTATATGGTGGAAAATTGTGGAAGAGGAGGTGAGATTTTTGGAAACGCGGCTGCAAACTACCACTACCATACACTCTACTACCCAAAGAAATTTGTTAACGCAATAGTGGTCCTGTTTGGTTCGGTTATTTTTTACAAAAGCCTGTAATTGGTCTCTATTTTTAAAATTTTGGTTCCTAAAGTCCATAATAATTTTATCCTGATTTGTGGAGGCCTGGTGATGATTACTGTAGTTTTTTTTTGGTAAACTACCATGATGTTTTACCAAAAATAAATTACGGGATTGCCTACTTTTTACTGCAATAAGAAATTAGCAAATTACCAGTAATTTTTCGTAATTAACCAATTTTTATTCTTAAATGTCCGTTATGAAAAAAAATCTCAAGATTGGTTAAAGACGCGCATAGTAAACCGTACTTATTTTTTTACGTATGTATTAATTTGGTTTTTTTAAACCTAAAATGGCACCATATAAAATCTCGTTTTCCTCTTTTCAAAATTATAAAGTTTGTCTATGTTGGATAAGAGTTTTCTGTAATAATTCGACTTTTAACTTTTATTTTAATTGCAACAGAGCATCTCTGGCCATAGAGCATCTCTAGCCAAACATAGTTTGATGATTGTTGGATCTTGCTTAGCCATGGATGACGACGAATAACAAAACAAATGAACTGAAATAATAACTCATAGTAACCGAAATAATTTTTCTTATTTACCCAAAAATGCAAAAATCCCCCATAAAATAGAAGGGGTGAAAAAGCGGGTGATACGGCTTTGCATGTATGGTTTGGTCTACTAAAAAATAAATTAATAGGACCTACCATCTTCTAGGCAATATTTTATTTGGCATCAAGATGGCGCTCCTTCCCATAATATTCAAATGGTGACTCATTTTCTTAATAACGAATATAATTTGTGGATAGGGAGACACGAACAGATTCACTAGCCAGCAAATAGCCCTGATTACCCCACTAGATAATTATTTATTATCTAGTGGGGTTATTTTATTAAGTATTTGATGGGCAAAATTTATTTTAATAAATAGGGCACATACTTTGGGCAGAATTACGGCAGAAAATTGAACAAGAAATTATGATTTTAAATAACGAATATCTTTTTTATATTAGCAACGCAATTCATCAATTAAGTAAATTCTATCAAGATTGTTTTAATAATGGGGGTTCCTATGTGAATATTTAAAGAATTTGTTTAAATATTTATTACTATTTCTAACTGTTAAAATTCAAACATTTCTTAATATATTATTTCAGTTCATTTGTTTTGTTATCCGTCCATGGCTAAGCAAGATCCAACATTCATCAAATTCTGTTTGGCTTTCATGGCTTGCTAGACCAAAGAACGGATATTCTATTGCAATTAAAAGTTTCAAGTTGAATTATTACAGAAAGTTCTTATCCAAACATAAACTATATATTTTTGAAGAGGAAAATGAGGAAAAAACATTGATTTTTCCAATACTTCTATTTTCCGATTGTCAATTGTTTTTTTAAATGTCATCTAAAATCTTCGTAAAAAATTCTAAAAACTTTTATATAAACCTTTTTTTTGTATTCCTTCAAATAATACCTTTAAAAGCATGCCAAATTATAAGGAAAAATCCTCTACAAATGAGCGGTAATAAAAGAGGAATGTAGGAATATGGCGTATAATAAAATCTCGTGTAAAAAAAAACTTCCCTGTAAGAAAATGGCGCTGTTTCAAAAACTCGTTTTTAACAGAACAGCGACTGAAACAAAATAGCGAATAGAAAAAGCGCACTTATTAGTATAGCGCTGTATTTTACTGAGCCAATCGTGCATAAAACAATCGCTGAGTAACCAGCCCCGAAATAAAATTTATTATTGATATTTTTATAACAAGAGGGATTGTACTAGGTTAGCACCAGGTTAATTTTTAAAGTCATCATTAAATCCATAATATAAAAGATGGTTTCGCCATATACATTTAAAACCACCACTCAAATCTATATTTGACTTTAATAACGCCTTAAACAACTAACCTGGTGCTAACCTGGCACAGATCCATCTAGTAGGTCGTGATCAACCTATCTAAGAAAATATCCATAATTGACTGTAACAATCAGTTTGTTTTTCAAGACGCTAACCTAAAAGCTGAAGTCGGAATTATATATATGATAACATGTTACGGCGCTACCGTGTCACACATTGTGTTCCAACGTCCTTTTAATCTTGTAATAGCGCTGTTTTAATATGCGTTATTTTGTTATAGTGTTTTATCAATACGCTCTCTTTTAATTGTACTCATTTGTAGAGCGCGGTTTTATTGCAAAGCCGAATTTTGCAGATTTTTTTGTTAGGGTCCTATGATCCCGAAAAACAAGTTCTCCCTTTTCTGTCGATCTGTTGTTCTGTTTGTGTGTTAAAAATTCGGTAAAAATGTAATTTCCTGGAATAAAACCTTTTTATGAAAGAAAATAATAAATGACAATTTAATTTTTTATAGACACTAAAAAAATAAATAATAATAATAATACAAAAACAAATTTAATCAAAACAAGGTAATGCTTTAGAGGACTCTTTATCCGGAACTTTTATGAATAATCGCTTTATAAAGGAAAGTGAAGTATGACCCAATTTAGTTCGGAACATAGTTATTTAGTAATATGCACATTACATATACAAATTATGTTGTCTTTCGTTCCACTAATACATGGAAAAATTAATTGGGAGGGAAATTCCGGGTAATTGGGAAAAATTGATCTGTAGATCACTTTAACCGGAAGTTCAATAGTTATAAATCTATCCATTTATTAAGGGAATGAAATATAACATAATTTGTGTATTACAATGTTATTAACTACGAGCTGAACGAAACGAAGTTATGCTTCAGTTTCCTTGATAAAAGAGGAATAAAGAAAGGATTTATAAAGACGGCAATCGACACAATTTCCAGTTTTTTTTGCACATTCAAATAGTGAAATTTACGTCATCTGTCTAGATATATCGGACATCTATCTAAAAATGACAAATTTTTGTTAATGACTAGAATGACTCATGGAAAATTATCGCTGAAAATAAAATCACATCTCAGTTCGGCAACGTGAAGAGCCGGGAATAACTGGTGGTTATTCTCGGTCGAAGGCGAGTCGTTCTAGCCCATAAGAAAATTTTTCATTTTGACCTATCTGACAAAAAGACATGATACGGTAATTTCCTGTTTGTTCGAGTGGTCTTTCTTTAGAAGAAAAATTGGTTTTTATTGATAACTCAGCTATGTAACATGTATTATTTACCACTTAATAGCACCCAACCACCGTCCTCATTTGTAATGAACATTTTCTACTAAGTCTCCAATAAATATGATTATCTGTAAGAGTGAAGACAAAATTTTAAACAGGAGTTTCTCTAAAAAGAAGTCATTGCCCGGATGAAGAACAGTCAATTTACATTCTTACTATAAAGGTAAATATTGCTTGATTTTTTTAAAAGATAATAGTTGTCTTCAAATATTTACTTCATGTTAGTGTTATATATAAGAAATAAATATTTTCTGTAGACATATAAACACATTTAATTGTTGCATGTTGAAGTTTATGAGAAGATGTAGCAAAGTATACTAAAAATCTAAAAACGATCGTGAATACACATCAACTATTTCTACAGCGTTTAAAGACTTTTTTTCACTTCGTATTACTTAGATACTACTTAGATACATGAAAAACGAAACGTTTTATAAATTAAAGAACAGCAGTTCAGTCTTGTAAATAAATAAATAATTGGACGGATACTATATTTTTACTATATCTAACGTTTTTAGAAAGTTAGAATATAATTCCTGTCTAGTATTATTTCTGTATAGTGGCTAAAAATAAAACTAATTTAAATTGATAAAAAAATATTACTATATTTTATAACAAGTTGAATGCGTTTCTTTCTATTGGTTTGTATGTATGTCTAGTTTGGTTAAATATGACATGTGATATTACTTTGAATTAGATGTATTAATAATTGTATTTAAAAACTAAAATTAACTGAAATATTTGTATTTGTTTCAGATCTAGGATTATGGATGATGCAAAGAACGATTTTATTGAAGATAAAGATATTTACACGATGAGCTATCAATTTTTAATACAAAATAACAGTTAAATGTTTTTTTTTCCATTACATATAGATAGCTGATCAGTAGTTTTTATAAAAATATGTTACTTAGGTTGTCATTATAAATTTGTATAGTAAATTTTTCAGTAATGTTGATCTGTAGGGTTTAATTATTTTAATACATATTTTAATAATCAAAGGCAAAAGAAACAATTTATGATGCATAAATCTATATTAATATCTAATTCGATCTATTTTATTTTCATATTACTTTTAAGTAATTCAATAAAGGTTATATACATACTAAAGTTATATTCAGAATGTATTAACGAATTACGTTAATATTAACATCCTCACTAATGCTTAATGTTAATCATAAATAAAATGTATGTAAAATATAATAGTATACAAGTACATATAATAAAATAGTCAAAAGTTATCACACATACCAATATTACATTTTGAGTATCCAAAGCTTTCCAAAACGATTATTTTTTTTAAATTGTGTTCACAGATGGCTCTTATTGTTTTATTAATATTGTTTTTTTTAACTTCTAAGGATGTATTCTATAAGCTATACATAAATATAGAACATATCATGATTGCTATTCTTAATTGATATTTATGCTATTAAACTACTTTCATTTGTCTTGCATCTACTACGCTTTTTTTACAAAGATCACTTGATCCTTGGTATATGTATTTTAACTTCTAATCCTTGAGAAGTTACTGTAATCTTGCTACTACTTTGCCATTATTGTACAATATTTTTAATAAACAATATCACTATAACATGTATCTATTAAATTTTACTGAAAATAAAGATAATTCCATTTAAACATTTTTATTTCAGTTCCAGTGACCGCGTTAATTTAAAACGGTTGAGTCTTTCTCTGAGACGCATAACAATGTGTATAAAAGCGCTTATTCGTTTTCTTCATTTATTCCATTAGATCACGTAAATTCGCTCTTTTTGTGTGCAATTTTGATTTGTGAAGAATAAAACAAATGAAAATTGGTTCGTCGAAATTTAACGCCTGTAATATTTTTAAATAAGGGGCCCTGCAATTTATTAGATTTGAAAATTGCGACGATTTATGTCAAAATAATAAGCTTTAAATAAACTTTCTTATGGGCTTAAATTATTCATTTTGCTATGCTGCTAAACTGAGATGTGATTTTTTTAAAATAAACCAAACATGAAACTTGAATTACCGCCTACGCAATTTTTTCACCGAAAAATTTCACTAGTAATATTTCTTTGAGATTCCAATAAAGCCTGCCAGTGATAAAATATCTACAGGGAAGTATCCATCTAAACTGTTTGGTTATATACACTAAATTTAGATTCTTAAATTGTCATGTATTCACTTAATTGAATTTATGTTTTAAAAAATCAACTGGTTTTGTTAGTTACCCACGTTGGTAGTAATGGTTTATTAGTCAGATCTTCTATTCGCATGTTTTACTTTTCCATTTACTTGCATGAAAGTTGTTGATGTTCCATTTCTTGAGTGTTGTGTATTCATCTTACGACACTCAAAATTATTATTAACTTCTTGATTTAAATACGCGTATTATTATATTATTATGTTTTTAGCATGTTTTGACAGAAACGTGTATTACGTTTTATTTAACATGTTGCAGAAGTTAAAGTATTATCCAAATGAACTATCTTATCATCCCTAATTTAAACAAAACTAATCTAAATGACCGGTAATTATGTGTAGTAACGTCAGATTAAAAAATTAACTTAATCTATAAGAAAAATATTCTTGAAATTTTAATTATTACCATTGACACTGAATATTAGATTGTTTTATCATCTCTCTCGTTTCTTAATGCTACACTCTTTGTAAGAATATACTTGAAGTAAGACAGAAAATAGTGTTAATTTATACACTCAGAGGAGATAAGAAAATTATACTGTTTTTATGGTCTACAGTTTTAAAGTTTTGAGTGGGTTATTATATGGAGGTGCACGAAAATGATAAATGAAGCTTTTGACGATTTTTGTAAGTACAGAAATGTTAAAAAGACGAAATACGGGTTTTAAGGTTTTAAGAATTTAAATACTATATTATTTTCTATAATTCAAATACTTTTGTTTCATAAATTAGTTAAATTTGGTTACATATTTGAGTCGAAAGTTTTAACATATATTTTTATAAATTTAAATATTGTCAATTGCCAACATATATCGCCTGACGTATTTTTGAATTTACAATTTTCATGGCCTAATCGACGTACAAAGAATGTTTGTAGTTACTCGATTTCAAATTAGGTTAATGCGATTATATTACACTGATACAAACATTTTTTTTTGCTTCTGACGAAAATGACAGAATACCAAATAAAAACAATAAATTTTGATATATTGATGTACTTCGTATGGCAAGCAGTTGAAATTATCACGTGGGCTATGATATGCATCAGCGGTTAATTTTAAACAACTATATGTCGGTGCAAAGTTTAAAAAGGAAACTTTTCCCAAAATTACCGACTTTTTAGACTAGTGGTACGCATGTATCGGATAATTGTGCGCACGTGCGGAATAGAAACACAAATTTATAAAATGCCTTAAAAATTACAACACTTTTTTTACATTACATTTCTGTTACATTTGATAACAAGCGTTAGATTTAAAAACTAAAAACAAAAATGGTTTGCATATTTTTATCACATCTGCTCCAGACTGACTGCACTAGAGTTGCCAACTCTGAAAAACGCCAGGGGAAACTGCTGACATTTTTAAGTCGTGAAAATGTCGTATTTATAGGACTGACCGCTCCAACCAAATCTGATGACTGAAAAAAGGCCCCAGTTTTTATGTTTTTTTTTAATTGTATAAACATTGTGCCTTGCACACATGGACGGCGACGTCCTGCCTATTTAGTACTTTCCATCCGAAAATGTTCACTTAGTGCGACTATTCAATTCCCCCCCTTTATTTCTTGAAGCGGTCATGATACAATTTTGAATTTATTACACTTGAAATTTTCAAGATGACTTCTGGGAGCCATTTTATAGAAAAAGGGAGTTTGATTTCATGAAGTGTTACCACAAACTGTATGTCATCTCCATCTGGCTCCAGATCATCATCGGATTTTATCAGAAATTTGGGATCTTTTGACTTCTGTAATTTCTATGGTATAGGCCTTTTTATATATTGTTAGCTATCGAAGTGACCTAAGTGACGATACATAGGAATGAATTATGAGCTGTCTTTATAATAAAGTTACTGGCGTATAGATTTTGGATTGGCTGTTATTTGCACTAGCTTCTACTTTGAAATGGCAGTTTGTGTTTTTTTAGCATTTCTGCACAGATATATCTGAAGTATAACTGAATAATTCGCCCCTATATTAGTAACGAATCCGTAAACATTCTGCAAATAATAGTCGATTTATTTATCATTAGTAATATTATTATAAAGAAAATGAGTACACCTAAATTATACCGGTTAATTAAATTTAACAAGCTAGTCCATGCGTCTTAACAAAGTCTTTGATTTCATTTGAAGTTACTTTTTTCGTTAGTGACAGATGTCAGAGGTAAGCCGTTATCAACGGTTTATTTTAATATATAATAAGCCATATATAGTACGCCGCACGAATCTGAAGCCCCGACAAAAGGGGAGGTTTGTCAGAAGCAGGCCGTTTCTATGCATATGTAGGGTTTTATCACCAATGCACTGTTTATATAGATAATTGCATTCTTCTCATAACCTCAGATTCGCGCCCCAAACTTTATGTGCCCTCTCGTTTAATTTTCATTTTATAAGTAGGTATCTATTTTTGTTTTTTTTTGTGTTAATACATTTTATTATTAACATTGAAAGCTGTTTCCAAATAAAGTTAAGCTCTAAAATGTTGGTGGCATGCTGTTAACCCGCTTCAAAATAGCGAAATCCTAAATATATTGATAATTTTCATGTTATTAAAAAACAAATACGTATACATTGATATATGTATATAGGGTGGGACAAAGAAAACTTTACAACCAGGATTTTTCGGCTTTAAAATGAAAATCTGGAAAAACGGTCGGACCAGTCGCTTTTTTCATTCCTGTAGCTTTAACCCGCTAGATGGGGGGAGAACAACCTTTGAAATTTGAATAGGGGAGAGGGGTCGTGCCATACGTCTTTTTAAAGGTCTCATCGAGTTCTTTATGACCCTATAATTTCTCTTTATTATTTTTGAACACAACTAAAAGACAGCTTGTTAAAATTTGTTAGATATTTGAAGGTTTGGATACAAATTGGACTTTGTTTTTGTGAAAAAAATAGAAGAACTCTCGGACCCAGCGATTCGAGGGGTAACAACTTGTCTGCTTTCTTCATCCCTGTAACTTCAACTCCCAAAGGGGGAAAGCACAACCCCCTGTTTTTGAATAGGATTGTTGCGATGCCTCATTTGAAGATCTCATCGAATACTATCGACCCTAAAATTTGGAGTCAAAATTTTCATCAATAACGAGAGAAAGCTAAAATAGTGAAAGAGAATGTGGAAAAAATGTCTATTTAATAACCAACAAAAAGACTACTTATTTTTGTGGTCAGTTTATTAAATGCTAAAAATGACCACCATTCATTTCCATGCAGTAAAATAAGTTGTGTTCAAAACGTTCCCCTACATCACGCAAAATTTGGGGTGTAATTTGATGGCATTCATTAATTATGGTTTTGCAAATCATCCACTGATTCGGTCTTAGTAGCATAAATCTTAGATGTCAGATGACTCCATAGAAAAAAGTCCATTGGATTCAGATCAGGTGACCTGGGTGGCCACTCAATAAGTCCCTTTCTTCCAATCCAGCTTTGCGGGAAATTTTCATCAGAAATTGTCGCACAGGTTGTACGAATTGAGGTGGTGCGCTATCTTGTTGAAAAATGATCGTATGATCATTGTCTTCTTTACCGAGTATATGAACCAATCGTATCTTAAAAGGATGGAACTTATGTGGTTTGCGTGATACACCAGATACGTCTGACAATTTCCTTGTACTAAGGGTCGGATCCATTACTACATGACCTAAAACAGCCACTTCCCTCGCTTCGTCTTTTTCATGCACCCTCTTGTTTATTTCCGACTGAACCGTAGCGCTGTTACTCGCGCAGAGTCGTTATTTTTAAAAAACGATTTTATAATTTCCACCCTTTCTTCGACGAAATACGTCATTTTAATTCTAAAAATTAATAATCGATTTGACACGGTTATAACGTTCTTAAAAATTCACGATGAACTGAGGTAAATCGAACACATGGCGCGTCCACAAACTTTTTTCGCAAAAAATTAACAAATAAATAAATACTTTTCTGATTTCAGTCTGATAAGAATAATCCGTCGACGTAAATCCCACATTGCCTTTTTCACTATTTTAGCTTTCATTTCGTTATCGATGAAAATTTTGACGCGAAATTGTAGGGTTAGATAGTATTCGATGAGATCTTTAAAATGAGGTATCTCCACACCCCTCACCCCTATTCAAAATCAGAGGGCTGGGCTTCCCCCAGTTAGGGGATTGAAGTTACTGGGATCAAGAAAACAAACAATAGATGGGTCCGAGAGTTCTTCGATTTTTTTCACCAAAGCGTAAAAAACGTCTAATTTGTATTCAGAACTTCAAATGTCTAATAAATTTTAACAAGCCATTTCCAAGCCAATTATAGGGTCTTAAAAGACTCGATGAGACCTTTAAAAAGAGGTATGGCACGACCCCTCTCCCCTATTCAAATTTCGGGGGTTGCTCTCCCACCAGCTGGGGGGTTAAGGCTTACGGGGGTTACGAGGAAAAAAACTGAAATCGACGGGTCCGAATGTTTTTCAAGATTTTCATTTTAAAGCCGGGAAATCGGCTTGTAAAGTTTTCGGTGGCTTACTCTCTATATAAATGTATATTGTAACATTTTTTCGAATTATTAATATTAATATTTTTATAAAAGAAATATTCAGTAGTAAGTAAGAGTAATCTTTAATTTTTAAGCGGCATTCATTGTTTTTCGTATTGACAATATGTTATTAGTATTTTAGCGCGTACTTTGTTACTGAAAAAATCAATGATTGACTTTGAGATATGTATGGTGAAATAAACGAGTATATATAGTAAAATGCTTCAGGTGATCAATAGTTTAAAACATTTGATGTATACATCTTTTCTAGCTGACGATGAAAGTCTGTCCATCTCCTCACAGCTTGATATCTCACTGGGCGATGTGGGAACTTTCGCCCAAATGCAGGCTGACCCTGATCGACAAAGACTGTTGGGTGAGAGGCCCATAACCGATCCTCTTGCGAATATTATAATCAAGGAGCTTGAACATCAAGAAAGGTAAGGTACTTCCTTGTCTGAAAACATAATACTGGATATAATTACATCGTTTACACGCGTATTAACCGCGAGAATTTGAGCACGTACGTTCATTCGCGCGAATAAAACTATCTATATAAATCCGTTTTAGATCTAACAGGTTTGAACGCATGGTTTTGCACAAAAGCCTGCGGGACTAAAATTGACAAATTTACACAGCCAGTTTTGAACGAGTGATTAAAACACGTCCTTTTTAAGTTCGTTGCAAAAAATCATAGTGTAAAGCTTAGGCCACACTAGCAGGAAACGGCTTGGACGGAAAATTTTTTTCGAAAGCACTAATACGCGTAATTTTAAATTGTGTATCTACACTTGTCCGGACGGCATCGGTCGGAATTCGGGAAATCGTATCGAAATACTCTGAGGAGCATTCTATAATTCTATTGGAAACTCCAGGCCTTATTGTTCATCATAGGATGTTTTCGAAGACCTCGCCTTCTTACCAGAAAATGCGTATACTCAGATTTTAAACTTTATTTGATTGTTTAGAAAAAAAGCACTAACGTGAATAACGATAAATTTATGCTGCAAGTACAAGATTACAAAAAATACGTCATAAGCAGCACAAATTAATATATTATATATAAATAGAAATAAAATGAATTTATATATTTGCAAGTTGAGCTAGATATGATATTAAAATAAAGGAGGAGGTTCTCAGTTCGACCATATGTATTTTTTATGTAATAAACTGATAAGTTCCAGATGGTTTCGCCAGTTTAGATGATTTTTTTAGGAAGTGTTTAATTAGTGTTACATTATATAGCAACATTTTAAACCTGTTACGCTTAAAATACCATTTTATTGAGGTCTGTCTAATTTGCTGACCAATTTTCTTTTTTACTACAACATTCAGCTAGTTGTTATACTAAATCTAACTACTACTACCACATATTTTAAATTAATTCATTAATTATTTCCACACGTGATTCAACTTCTTTCAGCTTCTGTTCATTACTACCACACATTTCATTAAATACCACCTTCCATTAATTAATGCCAATCATATTTCAAATACTACCAAAGTAGTTAATTTTCACAATTCATACATTCGCAAATCCATAAAGCACCACACACAGCTTATACATATCAATCGAATCCCTGAAGTACTGACAACTCAATCCCCTCACCACATACAGATGGTTTATTTAGTCAATTAACATAATGCTCTCAACAGTACCAGTTGATCATTCATGGGATAACCAACATTGTGAAAACCTACAATTTCGAATCGCACGTGTTATCCAATCGGATTTTGACAAAGCCACTCAAGTTGTCAAAAAAGCCAAAACAAAGTTCAGGTAAGAACAGAGAAACATATTTCAAAGGTTGGGACGGGAAGAATACTTTAAAAATATTCCTATTCCTGAGGGTTCGAGCTGCGACGATTAAACATTAAAGTTAAACATTAGTTATTCAAATATCCCACTGTATGTTTCAAGTTAGAACATATGGATGATGAAAAGCATCTACAAAATTTTACATCCAAATTTGTTTTTAACTATTTAGTAAAAAATTACCTTTTAATATTGGAAGGGAAAACTTCCAGTAAAATTTAAAAGTTGTATAGAGTTACAGTTGCCGCTGGACTGTATAGTGCGCTGAATAGGGGTGAATGGACGATCCTTTACCTGCACACGGAGATTGTCATTGTTGCAAGAAAACCAGTTTACCCGATTATGTCTAATGTTTTATATTTAAAACTAGAAATAATTTTAAAACTGTTTCCTGAATATTTTAACGGTTATTGCGGTTTATCTCATTAAACTTAACCATACTTTTATAGGTATGTAGACCAATTTATGCAGTTGTAAAGTTTATTTGGAATCATTGAAACATCTATCGATACTTCATTCAAAGGATGCAGTTGGAGTCACGGAACTTATAGGATACAACATTTTTTGTATTGAGAAGTAATATACCTATATTAACCTGTAAATTTCACATTATAACATTTGTTTTCAGGTTAAATGAACTACTACTATATTTTTTATGGTAGGCATCTTTACGTAATTTTATTACATAAGCAAATAATTTCTGCTAAGTCTTCAGTCTGAGTCATATTCCACGTAAAAACAAACTAAAATTATATTTAAAAAAATGTCAAAACCTAGTTTATTACAAATAGCAAAAATTGTGCGGAGTTGATAAAATCAAAATTTTGGATCAACAAATAATTTCGTCAAATAGTGGCGAAGGTGAATTTGATCTCCCGATTGATTTTTTAGAGGATGTTCAGGAACTATATCACTTTAAAAAAAAACTCCTTATCCAGTTGAGTTGAAATTTTATCAATCAATATACCGAAACAAAAAAAAATAAAAATCGGTTAAACTCCATTTCCTAGAATAAAAAACTTGGAGGAGAATAAATAATAGACTAAGTGAATAAAGTTGTGAAAAATAAAAATTATAAAAATAACGAAATAAATTAACGAAAAACAAAATTTTAAAGAATAGTATGCTAAAATAGTGAAACAACAATTTTATTTAAGAGTAGTTTTTATTTTTGCCATGTTTCCATGGCCCTTGTTCTGGCGGTGTCTTTGGCCTTTCTCTTCTCGTTTGATCGGAAAACGTACTCTCGGCTCCTTTACCAAAAGGTAATCATTGCAACCATCACGAGAGCCGCTTCAGTGGAGACTGTCATATATGCACTTATAACCCTCAGAGCTATTTTTCTCTACAACCTAATGATTAGTCCCAGACTCTTTTTGCTTAGAGTTTCAGACCGAACACAAAATAAGTTTTCCAAGACTTGGTCCGCCGATATTTGGAATTAGTCTGTTTAGTATCTCAGCTATTTTATCCGCCTTCTTTACCTGTCTATGTGCTCGTTGCAAGTCGATGCTGACCTCCAAATGCTTAACCGGTATAATTTCAGTGCCACCAAGTTTCAAGCTGATTCTTTTTGGCCTTCTTCTACCACCCACCAAGACCACCTCCGTTTTTTTTGGAGCTAGTTTTAATGCATATTTCAACATCCCAATATTTTGGAATATATTGTTAGCACAAATCATTAGAGCATGTCTTGTGTTTCTTCCGTAATAACTACCGCCAAGTCGTCAGCGAAAGCCATCAATCGGGCTCCCTCTGGTATGCTCTCCCTGACTACTTCGTCATATAGGACATTCCACAGAGCACAGAACCCTGCGGAACTCCCGCACTAACCCCTTGTTTTTGCCTCTCAGTTTGGATGGGTCTATTAAACGAGTGGCTGGCAACAAGTTTGTTCAGCTGGACTGCTACCTCTCTCCTGAAGTTCTTTTAATATTAACTTCCATGCTTAAAGGCATTTTGTACGTCTAACAGAATTAGTGTGCATAATTTTTTCTCCATATTGGCAAGTCTGGCAACATCAATGACTTCGCTTGCAACATAATAGGTTGAACTTTTTTTCTGAATCCATATTGTTGGTTACTCAAACCCCCTGTTTTGTTTAACTCGAAGTTCAGTTTCTCCTAAATAACATGTTCATATAGTTTCCCTACAGTATCTAAGAGACATATAGGTCTAAAAGGTGGTGATTGGTCGGCCTGGTTTCGGAATCAACGTCAGCCACGCTTTTTTTTGGAAAAAGGTAATAAATGAAATATAAGTTATAAAAGCCGGTGATAGACGTTGTAATACATTATTCTAATAATTAAAAAAAAGCTTCTTTAAAAAGGCTACCTACTGATATATAACATGGTGTTAGGTTTCTAAGTTCTACTCTAAGAAATGAAGCAAGAAATATGGCTGGCGAACTACAAATGGAAATTAAAGAATTAGAAGAGCAGATGACGTTTTTTTCAAAAGGTACAAACTCTGTACTGTACTGTGTGTTTATGGGAGAATTATATCATAACAAGTGGATCTGTGAAGAGACCAGATAAAAAGAAAGTTGCCAAACATAAGGTTTGAACATTTTAATCTTGCTTTTCAACATGAGCATGAAATTTATAATATTTCAATCGCTTAAAAACGCTTATCAAAAATTGTCAATACAATGATTATAATATTAATCAATGGAAGGTGGTTGTAGTTAAATTATGTATGACAGTAAAGAATGGAAGGTGGTAATAAATGAAACGGGTGGTAGTAATTAATGGAAGCTGGTAGTAAATGAAATATGTGAGGTAGTAATCATCGAAAGTTGGTAGTAGCTGAAATATGTATGGTAGTAGCTTTATACAAATTATAAAAAAACTTTTTAAGCGCAGATTTTTAAAAAATTGTAAAAGCTGAATAGACTAATTAAACTAAATCTTACAGTATTGTGGCTACCAAAATATGCTATATTATAGTTAATTCCTGACGCGTTTGATTTATTTCATGAACCCGGGATTTTTTCTTCTTAATGTACTGCGAAAGCAAGTACCATCATATGTTTGTCAGAACTGATGAACTCCATAGTAACACCGACTGAACAAATAATTGATGTAAACTAAACACTGTCTTCAAGTCCTTTCGACGAATACAAGCGAATACGACTCATTCATATTCGGAAATTCCGCTATTCTGTACACTCAAAAAAAGAATATCTCAATGTAAATGCGTTTACCTCATTTTGAGATAATGTTAACTTTCATATGTGGCAAAAAAATATTACCTCTTATTAAGAAACTAATGTTATCGTTTCTGTGGACCTATTCCAAAAAAACTGGTTTCAGTTAAAAGCAATTCTTACTTTATACCAAAATCTTTTATAAATCTGATTAAACGACTAGTCACATATTTTAAAAACAACTTGTGTTGCAGAGAAACTTCCTTAACATTACTACAAAATACTTATGCTCTCAAACTAAAAAAACCGTTCCCCATTTTAAAACATGGCAATTTTCATTTAAGAACTGGATATTTCTTTATCAAGAAAATAAATACGTAATACAAGGTTTTGTGTTTATCAATCAGAAGAACTCTAAATCAAAGTGAGAAAAGAGTCTATAAATGTGACAAACTGTAGAGTCATCTTTTGATTCTATTTTTATTCATTTCAAAGTGTCTAAAATCTCAGATTAAATTATTATTTATTTGTATAGCAATACTAGATGCATTTAATTCAAGAAATGTTTTTTTCATTGTGAGACCACCAATCTTTTGTTTTATGAGTTCGGTTGTTCAGAATTATGAATTGCACGATTTTAAAAAAAAGTTCCAAGATTTTTGGGAGATATGTATGGTACCTATAAAAAGAAAAACTGGTAACATAACTAAAATATTTTATTATAAAAATAAACAAAGGCATATATGGAAAACTTAACTGTTATATTCTATATATGTTAAATATTCTATATATAGTAGGTACCTAAATTGTAACATACAAAAATAAAAAAAATACCCTGATGGTATATAAAGAAACTTAAACTAAACTTTGGAATCATAAAAGGAACAATTATTATTCTCAGTTTTAAATCTAAAAACTTTTAACAAGCGGAAAGCGGCCTTTTATGATGAAGTGTCCATCTAAAGAAGACTTGGACCTTGGATTGGACAAATTAATATACTATACGATGAATGAGCTAATTTATTTTATTAATTAGATAATGATGGCAAAATGCTTGGAATCAACTTTACGTAAAATTGTTGGCCTTTGAGAAGAAAACTCTTCAAAGGAATATAAAATATTTTCCTTAGTATCATTAATCTCGTAACACTTAAAGTGGGTATTAAAACACGTTGTTCTCCACACACGTCCATAAAAATAAATATCTGATTTATTTCGTGTATTAACAAAAATATCATAGATCTCAAAATATAGTGGAAGATCGTTGTTGAAATCCAATAATAAAATCAAATTTGGCTCATACCTAATGCCATTTATTTCATAATATGTGGCCGCATAGAAGTCGTTAATATCTATATTTGTAAAGAATTTATATTCATTCAAAAGTTTATTTGATAAAGGGCTTATATCTTCGTTATCGACAAATCCACATCCAGACATAAATTTTGAGCATTGTTTAAGCTGATACCGAACTGATAAAGAGTAAGGAAGATTTTTTCTGCATCTTATATTTTGTGCAATGTTTTTGAATTCAGAGTGCTTACTTTCAAGTCTCATGCATGACAGTAAGACTGGAGGTCCTATTTTTAGTATAATTTGAGGATAATGGGTTAAGATATGAAATTTAGGTTTTAAAGTACTTCCCGACTCTTTTAAGTACAATTCATGGTGTTCTTCAATAAGATGGGCCAGATATGGAACTATGTCTTTTCTTATGCATCGACTAGTTAAAATTTCAGTGATTTCAAGTATTAAAAGATAAAGTTTCCAAGTTTGGTCATTTTCTGGAACTAAATCCCCAATAATAAACCTAAAATTCATTACTAAATTCAGCATTTCAGATGCAGACATAATTAAACTGCCTTTTTTTAGTTGTTCAAATGTAATATAAGGGGGTATATTTTTTTCAAAGTTATTGTAAGTGTAATACCTAATACGTGAGTTGATAATATCCAAAGAAAAAAATTTTTTTTTAATTAAATTTTGAATGATCGTTGACATATCGTATCTATGAACACCTTCAAATAAATCGTGCATTACGTCACAAAAGACGTTGTCATAGACATGAAAATTGGCTAATTCGTTAAATATGCAATTCTCTTTTATGCCTAGTTTATCTCTTATATCAGCCTGGTATCTCTCCTTAGATCTCATTAAATCTTTATTTTCAGTGGTTAACACTTGCGCATCGTCATTTTTACAAATACAAAATCGACAGTAATACGTGGAATTAAAACTTTCATTAAAGCCCAACATCGAATTTAATCCTAAATTATCTGAAGTGACGGCGACAACTGTAAATTTAACATTTTTGATTTCACCATTAACGTGTATATTTAAACCTATTGTGTTCAGATCATTTAATTCATTTATAAGGCCCTGAAATATGCTTTTATTTCCAAATTTAATTCGATCCCCACTATAAAATAGTGATGATAAAAATATGTAATCTAATCGAGATGCATAAGTATGTGGTATAGTGGGTAGCGTATAATAAACTCCTCCTAGTTTATAACATCCTGCTTTTGAGCCCAGCGGATTTAACACTTCAAAATCATCAAAGTAAATAACAATTGGAAGAACGGAGTCTTCAATGTTAAAGTTTAATTTTGTCCATAAACTACCATTCACTATATTACATAGTAATGAATTATCATCAATATGCATCAGTTTTCTTTGATAATGCAGAATTGAATTTAGGACACCAGGTAATTGCAGGAAGTGAGTTAATGTCTTTTGAATTGAAATGAAATAAAACGATGCATTTTTCAAAACCAGAGACACTTCACTATTTTTGCGGTTTGCACATTCCATAACGCCTAAAATTTTTTCCTGAGGAGCTACAAAATATTGACATTTTTCGAGAAACTGGATTCTTTTATATTCGGTGTTTATTAAATCGAATGGATTACTAAGTAAATCAAATATTTGTATGAATTTTTCGCGTGTATTTTGATCTATGTCAATATTTTTACATAAAATATTGAAAAGTTCTCTGATTACCTCAATTAAACCGGAGTTTAAGAAACTAGTCACAGAGTTAATAATATCCTGAATTATTTTTCTATTTATAGATTTACTATATATCTGACCTATGAAAGTTGTTAAGCATTGACCAAAAATATAGTGAAACTCCTGTAGTTTAATTTTTATAAGTTCAGTAAATGAAATCTCGTTCTGAGGCTCAGATGAGTTTTTGTTCGTTTCGTTTTCTAAGCTTTGAAGATCATTTTGATTAAAGTTATCGGCTAAGTTTGTAAAGTTATTATTATGCGGCTGTTTTTTAGGTGATGATGAGTTTAAATTATGCTTATTAATAACATGTTTTTTAAAGCTACATTTTTTATTGTACCTTCGTGAGCAATTAGAAAATGGACATTCATAATAATTGCTCAGATTGTGTGCAAAATCAACATGCAGAATATATTTGCTAAAAGTACCAAAATCTCTAAAGCAAATTTGACACTTCATAATAAAAAAGTGCTTTCCGCAAACCTATTTTCTAAAACTTACAATATTTTCTTAGAGTAGGTCCACTATGCTTGGAATTGTTCTGTCATAGGGCGTGGTAATCTTATAGATTGTTTTTTGAATTAACAAATATAAATGAGCACATTCAGGAGGATACTTCGCATGGAACACATGGAATAACTTAAATAGGATGTCCAGTGCTTTCTCTGAATTTGGAAATTGGTACATAATCTTGTCTATAATTATGTACGTTTGTTTAACCTGTAGCAAAGAGGGCCCCACAAATAGCAAGTACGGTTGTAGCCTGGCTTCTCTTTTATAAGCTTTTTCAATTTTTTCACGAATCGTTTTTTCAATGTCTCCTGGTCCCTAAAAATTTTGAAGAAAAATTATATTATCTGTAAAAAACCTAAATATAAATTACTGGCCCTAATAAACGGGGCAAGCAAAATTTCATAGCAATAAAACTAAAAAGTATTTTGTTTTGCGATTAGAATTCCCTATATACTACCACCGGCGAACGCAACACTTTTGTTTGTCCCATTATTAAGGCCATGCATCAGCAGTTTTTTTTAAATTGCAAAAATTGCGAGTTTTTTATTTATATGCAGGGTGCAGAGATATTGATATTGACAGATGATGTGATTAAAACTCCACAGCAGTAAATTGCTTGTAAAAAGCTATGACAAAAAGATTAATGGTATACATTTGCAACCAATCCACTTACTTCAAATTACTTCAATTTAAGATCGACATTTTCATGCGTTTTCCCATATAAAATCGAGATTTTAGGTTAAATTGACAGAATATGCCATTGTGAATGGCTGTGTATTTTCCTGTTTGTCAAGCAGACAATTCCTAATTCCAATTTAAATTGAGTGTAAATGTACCATAAAGTATTTTCTTCTATGCCCATTCGTTACAGCCCCATAACGTGTTAAAGTCGAGAAATGACGTTCTTTTAACGGTTCATCATTTTATAACCGTTAGTATGATTTTCAAATTTTAAACGATAAAATATAGGAATTAAAAAGACCTTTAAAATGAGGTATCACTCGACACCTCTTTATTTAAGATTTAGAGGTTGTTTCCCCCACCGCTAGGGGGTTGTTGTAATTTTATCAGGGACAAGAGTAAACAATTTCCTCTCAAAAAATAAAATTTATATATACCTTAGCAAGAGAGAAAAATCCCTCGATGCTATCAAGAGTTGAAAATTTCCACGTGCACTTGCCCGTTCTTATTTTTCCTGTAGGTGGAACTAGATAGTTAAGTAGTTCTAATTGGCCTGGAACTTTTTCACCTAAAACAAAGAAAAGATTTTCATGCATGGTATAACAATTTTATATTTCCTTGAATCTTTAGATATTATATGTATATAGGAATATGCAATTTTATGATTTGATTCGTTTATTACCTTCAAGATCCACAAGGGAATTCTTCAGTTCAATTTGCTGTTCTTTCAATTGAGCTCCCCTTTTTTCTAAAACTTTTGCTACAAAGTCATTCCAATTTATGTAAAAGTTTACTCCTGTTCCCGGAAATAAAGTTTCAAAGTCAAGGTTAATCTAAAATTAATATAACCAAACATAAGTAATGCTTTTCTACATTATTGTTGTTTAAAGTAGTTACATTTAGGAATGTCACTTAATCAAATAGGTTAAAGTTCCAGAAATGAAGGAAAAGTTTAATTTAATTTAATCAAGTAAAAGATATGCATTAATTCGTTCGCTAAGTCTTATTTTGGTCTTCGTCTTAAAATTTAGCACTCATTCCAAAATGTATCGTGAACTTGTAATAACTATTTTGCTTACCAAACTTTCTGATCTCAAATCCTTTAAGATTGGCCATTCTTCCAAAAACGACTCAACAGAATTAGCTTGGGACTCTCTTCTATATTCATATGTGGCCTTCCACTTTTCAATAACTGTCTCCCACGGCTCAGAGTTATTCTTCAACCAAATTATTTCAGGCTTGCTTTCAAAATCTATAAGTAAAAGGTACAATTATTTTTGCCGAATAGTACTAGTGTAATAATGACACTTAAAATTCAGTAAATTCAGCTTTCAATCCAGCTGATATTCTAGATGAAAAAAAGTATCTTATCTAAAATTATATAATATATGTACTTAATATATGTATATATACCATCTAATTTAATTTTTTTGCTTTCTCTGACATTGTGATCAGACCGAATTTTTTGTGTATCCCCTGACCGGAATCTAATATTTCTAACTCTATTTGGTAGCTTTCCCATTGCTTTTTGCGAGACACCCATGGGATTTTGATTTTTTAAGATCGCTGGTATATAATACGTCCCTGTTTTTTCATTCGGGAATATTTCAATAATCTTGGCTACCAGTCGATTATAATCTTCATGTCTAAGAGGCCTAAAAAAATACCAATCTTGAAGGAGTGAGAGGAGGATTTTAAAAGTTAAAAATGAAAACTGCAAAGAATTTTATTGGGAACTCACCTATTAACTATGTAGGTATACAAGTGTGATACAATAATATCAACCAATCTATTCTGGTGAGTATTTATCAATGTATTATATGTATCATAATACTTTATTATGCTCTTTCCCATAGGAGAAATTGATAGCAAAGTTTTTAAATGAAAATCAAGGAATGAAGATGAATGGTTTTCTAATGCTTGGACCAATAATTGCGTGCCTGATGATGGTTGAGTTTCGAAGCCTATGATTTCAACGGGAGTATTTTCGGAAATTATTACTGTTTCTGGGACTTTTTGGTTTTCATTAGCAATACTATTTGTTGAAGTCGTCTCTACACCCAAGTGTTCATCACTACTACATACAGAACTCGTTGTTGCCTCAGCAAGATCCTATATATAAATAAAAATAATATTGAGTAAGGCACTGTTCATACGCAATGATATTTTTCGGTAAGTTAGGTAGGTAAACTAACCTTTGCGGATACCCATTCGTGAAGCTTTTCCTCAAATTCTAGCCTTAATGCCATTTGGGGAATTAACTCTGCAAGGGCCGTACTACTTTTGTGTGTCAAAAGCCGAATGTTACATAAATTAAAACCATTTTCTGCGGTGGAAAATAAACAAAGTAAAAAAAAAGCATTTTTAATGCATTATTCATGATGATGGATATACACGGTGTCCCATATAAGAATGCACACTACAGGGATCTCGTAAACCAGAAGAGATACAAAGATGGTTAAATTAGAGAAAAGTTGCGCCTTGCTGAACCTTACAACGTCATGCCCAAGATATTTGGGAAAACCCGAATTTTTCCGATTTCGTTTCTATTTTTTTCTGACTCTATTTGAAAAGATATGACAATACAAATTTCACATTCCCATTGCTACATTTCCTGCTCGACAAGTTGATGTTATTAGATTTTCAATCTGACGTTTCGTTTCTTAGCAACCATCATCAACTTTGTTTTTTTAAATAGTCGAAAAAATTTGTTTTAATCATAAAAAACTCTAATTTTAATTCTAAATCCAACGACCTATCGCACTTTACATTTATCCGACGTTTCGGAAGAAAAAAACCATCATCAATGTTATTTGATGATGATTACGAAGGAAGGAAACGTCGGATCAAAAATGCGATTACGTCATCATGTAGGGGAGAAAAAATGACATAGGAATGTGAATTATATTTTTATCTATCATTTTATTAAAATTGGAAAAAAGATAATTGCCTAACATTTATGTTTAAAATTTCTAGAATTCATAAATTTTCGCAATTATTTTTTTTCTGTTTTTAAAAAAAGAGGTAGATCAAAATAAAATTCACATTCTTATGTCATTTTTTCTCCCCTACATGATGACGTAATCACATTTTTGATCCGACGTTTCGTTCCTTCGTAATCATCATCAAATAACATTGATGATGGTTTTTTTCTTCCGAAACGTCGGATAAATGTAAAGAGTGATAGGTCGTTAGATTTAGAATTAAAATTAGAGTTTTTTAATACTAAAACAAGTTTTTTCGACTATTTAAAAAAACAAAGTTGATGATGGTTGCTAAGCAACGAAACGTCAGATTGAAAATCTAATAACATCAGCTTGTCGAGCTGAAAAAGTAGCAATGGGAATGTGAAATTTGTATTGTCATTTCTTTTCAAATAGAGTCAGAAAAAAATAAAAACCAAATCGGAAAAATTCGGTTTTTCCCAAATATCTTCGGAAATAATCGGATTTTTTTAGATTTCGAAACATGACGTTGTAGAATTCAGCAACTTTTCTCTAATTTAACCATCTTTGTATCTCTTCTGGTTTACGAGATCCCTGTAGTGTGCATTCTTATATGGGACACCGTGTATAAGGATTAAAATGTTATGCTAGTTTTACACTTGTGAATTTCTTCGTGAATAAATTCACGAAGTCGCTTCACGCGACGAAAATTGTCAAGTGTAAAACACAACTTTGACGTCAAATAAATTCATGAAGTTCTTTTCGCGAATTTATTCACGAATTAGAACATGTCCTATTTTTACGTTAAATTTAATGTGAATTTAGGAGTACCAACATAATTTAAATTGTTACTCGTAAATAGTTGTAGAATCATATAGAAACACACACACAACAGTGAAAACACCATCAGGAAAATAAAAACAATAAACAGAAAAACAACAATTCCATCAGTAGGTATTAGAATAATAATAAAATATTCTAACCTCAAATTTTCGGATATTGATGGCCAACCTGACAAATGACGAGAAAAACATCAAATTAATTCACGTCGGCTTCAAATAGTGTAAACGAACTTCGTGAAGAAATTCACGAAGAACTTCGTGAATAAATTCAAAAGTGTAAAACTAGCTTTCTTATAATTAAAAAAACTATTAGGTAAATAATATTACTATAAGAATTGTTTAAGATTATGATGCATACCTACAAATTTTTCAATCGTTGCTTCGTCGAAGCCCCAAGATTGTAAAAGTTCCTCCATATTACCTGGTGAAAAGTAATTTATATATTGAAATTTGAACAGCAAAGTGCAAAGCACAAAATACTAATATTCATTCCAGGAGACCGTGCAGTAAATCTTAGTTTCTTAGTTAGTATAATATTATATCCTTTAAAACTCCAAATATATATTTTTCGCGTATTCCTTAATTGTTTTTTCCTTAAAACCGCCCTTGAAACTCTATTAAACTATTGACTAAAGTCCTATTGACTATTATTGTTACCTTATTTATAGGATCTATAGAAGCTAAACGGCAATATTTGTATTTACACATCATGGATTCATGGCAGGCGAACAGAAAATAACTTGGTCAGTCTATCACTGTCTATCGTTTTTGTTATTGATGGTGATATTAAATAAAATTAGGTATATTCTATTTTAAATACCATACACTAATTTGTTTCAATATTTTGATAAGGACAAAATACTTACCAGCTTTAATTTTCGCCGCCGGTCTTAAAATGGACGCCAACAGCCACTTCCACTAACATTTCAACATCAATTACGCATTAGAACTATTAGCAAAGCGAAGCAAGAAGCGACCGCGATAATGGAACAAATCAACGCACCGCCGAAGGGCTACGGATCTTTTTCTATTTCACATAAACTAGGACAGATCCTGTTGAACGTATTTCTATTATGACACTTTATTAAAAGTGGAATCTTGATGTACTCCGTGTGAGGTCTTAGGACTTTATAATAAACTCCTGGGATTTTATAATGAGAGGCAATACTTTTTATATAAAACAATTAAGTATTCAAAATAATAATATACGTATTTCAAACTTGTGTCTTCATACTCTCTATTCCAAATATTGGATTTATTATTTTAATATCTTATTATTCAAATAAGAATAACCATGAGTTTAAACTGACGACTTGACAAGATCTTTGTATATGCACCTCATATTTTCGCAATGACAAATGGTGTCTTTACTTTAAAATAAACGCCATTTAATTGAATAAATAAGCTGAAAATGTTCTTTTTTTATTATGAAAATTCTAAAATCTTTAAAATAAAGGCATGTTTTCAATTTAAGAGCATAGGAGTTCTAACTGAAGTATTTTTTTTGAAATCACATATATGCTTAATTTAAAAATATCTTTTTTTGTGTGTAAGCGCTTTGTTCCGAAGCTGATTCCGACCGAATCAATACCGGGCGATTTCGGTGGATTAGTGTGGCCTAAGCTTAAGGGGTTCGTCTAGAAAAACGTGAAAGATAATAGGATCTAATATGTCTCAGGAGAATTTATACACATAGTCTTATGTTATTTAATTGGATCTCTTATTATTTACAAAGTTAAGTTAAATACTCTTAAAGTTGCAACTAGATTTTCTTCGGATGTAATGAATTTACTCATTATTGTGTCAATGTTCATTTTTTTATATTTCATGATCTTTAACAAATAGTCTAAAAAAATAGATTTGATTTATTCTAACAGACCAGAAATGTTTTCATAAATTAAATTCAACATTCTCAAATGCCCATATTACTCGATGTCATGGTAATCGCGCTTCTTGATTGTTGTAATTTCTTCTTTGTCAGCTTTATTATTGGCGTCCAATTTAGTGCAATACGTTTATTTATAGTATAAAAAATCCACACATTGGGTTGGTCCACAAGGATCTCATTAAGATATTTGGCCAGGTCATCGCAAAAAAATTGTGAGAATAAATATGCTAAATCAAATCATGAATATACCTGCTCCTATGAAATTTTAATTTTTTTAATAAGCCAATTTTTCAATATCTCCATAAATATTTTCGCGTCACAGAATCTGGCAAGATTGCTTGTGGCGTTACAAGTACTAATGCTTTGGCAACGGAGGAAATGGAAATCAACATTTTCCCAAAATTCTAAATTGTTAAACTCAATTTAAGGTTATGCCGAGGGTTATCCAGGTTTTCTTTAAATATAGTCCTCTTTGTAAAACGATGGAAAATGATGTGGACAGGAGAATTAAGAGTTGTTTTGTAGAATATTTCAAAAATACATCGGCAAATTCGCCAGAAAAAATGTTGTCTTCTTTCCTAGGGATGGTGATAAAAGGAAATCGTGGTTTTAAACACTTAGAAGAGAATTTTTGAGCTCCAGAACTTTTATATTTTTGGGGTTAAAAAAATCAAAACTGAAAATTGTTTTATAGCTTTGTTTAGTTGCAGTTTTTGCAATTCATTCTTTAAGGTAGTACTTCAAGGTAATATTAAATATCTTAAGTTAGGTTTCCGAAAACTATTATATAAATAATATTGTACCTTAAAAACCCGAACACGGAGTACGATGCTTGTATTTAGATGCGGTAAACGAGAATCTATTCCTAATATACAATATATAATGTCTAGGATATTTTTTTTGGGCGCTCTTTTAAAAAAATTACCGATTAAAAGTAGATTAGAATGATTTTGTGGTACAGGTATAGGAAGGTTCTCAAAGTGTCAGATTTTCATTAAAAGAGTAAGTATATGTAGAAAGTAATTATTTTTAAAGTTGTAACTAATATTTTTGTAATAAATGAATAACACACCAGCATATTATTTGCAAATTTGTAAAAGAACCATTTCTTTTAAATATTATCACTACTTTACGTAAGCATTAAAGCATTTTATAAAGTTTTTATTGCGATTTATACTTAGATGCTTTCACTAATTGGACTTCTACAATATTCAAGCTCTCGTCTAGCTTTAAAAAATCGTGCACCATGTCTACTTTGGGTAAATTATTCGAATTTGCTTTTACAAAACCACTACTGGTTTGACTAGGTAGAGCCAGTTTATTTAAAATACTCTATACTGCAAGTCCGAAAAATTGATACAAAATTTGAAATTTTGATTTATTTTAACAATCATTTTTGACATGAATTATGATTTGTTGGCCATTGTTCGAAATTACATAACATCGAATTAACTAAAATACCAATGACTTGTGACGTCACACGCATTGAATTTGAAGAAAAAAAGATGCAGCATTTAAATTCAATTTATGATGATAAAACAACAAATGATTATTATTCTGTAAATTCTACAGTACAAGTGATAAAATCATTTTATTAAACTAAGGTTAAATACCCAACATTGCCGCTTTCGCCACTGGTCAATAGTGTAGTCGAGATAAACCCTGAAGGACAAGAATCGTGATGTGGACAAAGTAATATTAATTTACTCACAAAGGATGTGTCTTTTGAAAATGGTCAAGAGTCAAATCTAGCGAACAGCTTGGAGCTGTAATTTATCTAAAATCTGATAAATGTTAATAATGTATTTCATTTGTCACTAATTGTAACTGTAGACTCATTTAATATGTATCTAAAAAGGGGTTTTCCATTAAAACCTTATTGATCGTGATATACATTCTAGAAATGATAAGGTTGTAATCGCATGTAACATACAGTGGCGGATCGTGGTCAACTTTTCAGGGGGGTCAATACATATAAACCACAAAGACTCATCTAAAAAAATCAGACACACGAAACAATAAAATGCCTTTGTTACTTCGCAACCGCATGCCCAGGCACATAAATCGTACATATTTCGACGAAAATCACGATTTGCTTCTTTGTTTTTGTCTTTACTTGTTTGCTGAATTTTAAATTTCGGCAAAGGTCGACCAGTGGTCTTAAATTCAAGTCGTTACTCAAAGTTCAGCTCCCCAAAATAATTGAAAACGGGTTATAAAGTCTTAATATTCTAAAATACTGTAGTTACCTTTCTTTAAAACATTAATGTAAACCACAAAATCAACAAACAAAATGTAAAGTGTTCAAAATAAAACCTATAAAATACGTAACGTTTGTCGCGGAATTAAGAGAACGGTCAACGAGTTTATACGCTTAGAATAATAGAGGGAATTTCCAAATTTAAAAGAATTTGAAAAATATAAATTATGTATTATTTTATTTATTTGTTTGTTTGGAAATATTTATTGGGGAGGTCATTGACCATTTGACCTAATGGAGGCGCCGCCACAGGTAACATATATAAAGTTATATGCTTGAAACTTGGTTAGATTTATCTCTTTTAAGTAGTGACTTATTTGCCGTTACTTTTAAAAACACTATTTAAATTTCTCTTCTAAAAAGTGGATTACCGTTAGTACAAAATTATACTCATTAGACTTAAATAACGGACAAGTTGAAGTAAAATATGTCAAACTCTTTTGATAAAATAAGGTCATTGTTATTATTCCTGTCTGTATTTTACCCTCGGCGATCCGTTCTACTCCTGATTACCTTTTGAACTACTTAAAAGCATTCGTAAAAACTCGGAATAGGAATAATATAATATTTGGTGATTTTAACATTTCCCAATTTTGTCAGCTATACTTAAATGTTTTCTAAATATTTTCTAGACAATCGATATTAAATTTTCATTGGAAGTTAGTAAATATTTTTTATACCTTTATTCCGAATTATGTTAAGAGGTTTGATGAATTTGTTTAAGGAGACAAACTATAAGAAATATACTGAAAAGTTTCTTGGCAAAGTATAGAACAGTCTGTTCAATATGCCAACGGGGACACCCAACTTCCGTCTCATTCCATAATTGTGTGCTGTTCGCTATAATGTCAGTTGGTTATAAAGTTTTTACAAATTCCGATATACGAAGTTCATATTTAATTTTTTTGTTGGTGTGTTGTTCATTTATTACAAGATTGTTAGAGATTTAAAAAATAATAACCTATACATTCATTTTTAATATTTTAATGAAAATCTAACACTTTGAGAACCTTCCTGTATCGTACCTCAAAAACTTTTTAGTCTACTTTTTGTCATGTGTTAATATTTTTTTTTAACAGCGCCCGAAAAATGTAGATTTTAAAATTTTGTCTATTAGGAATAGATCCCCGTTTACCGCATTTAAATAAAATCTTCCTAACCGTCGTTCGGATTTATAAGGTGAAATATTATTTATATAATAGTTTTGTGAAACCTCATTATCGTTTTCCATTTTCCCCGTTGCCAAAGTATTAGTACATGTAACGTCATAAGCATTATCTTGCCAGATTCTGTGGCGCGAACATATTTATGGAAATATTGACAAAATGGCTTATTAAAAAAATTTAAGCATACCGCACTGTCTACAATAAGAAACGAGATCCTTGTGGACAAATCCAATATGTGGACAAGTAAATTCTGCCAAGGGCATTTTTACACTATAAATAAACGTATTGCACAAAATTGGACGCCAGTAACAAAGCTGACAAAGTTAAAATCGCAAAAATCAAGAAGCGCGATTACCATAACATCGAATAATATGTTGAATGTTGAATTTAATTTATAAAAACATTTCTGGTCTGTTACGATAAATCAAATCTATATACAAAAATTAATATATAATAAAACTTTTTACTTTAAAGATAGTGTCATGACCTTGTAGCAAGCCTATACTCGAATATTTTCTGTTTGGTTTAAATAATACCACTATCGCAAAGCAATAACAGAGGTTGTCACATTATAAAACAAAGTTCTACTGCTGTATTCGAGTTTTATTGTGTATTGTGATTGATGCAGTTTTTTCCCTGAGTCTCGTAGACATACTGTCGAATTTATGGTAGGGTCAGGTGGGGCAAGTGCGTTTTTGAGGTAAGTGAGTAATTAGACGAAGAATTCTCTTCGCTATAAAATAAAAGATATCTGTAGTAGAAATGTGTTAAACGATGGTTTAATTACTTATTCTGGCCATAGATGGCGCTAAAGACTTTGACAGGTTTCATTTTTCAATCGCGTGGCAAATCAGTTATTTCTAATCTATATGTGCATAGTTGACATCTAGAAGTTTTGCTCAAAAAATGTGTGATATTTTAGAGCAAATTTTGCTAAGTATAGGTTTTTAAACATGTAGAAACTAGTACACAAATTGGATTTCTTCTAAACTGACAAGAAAAAGCAAACTGTATACTCTGCTATTGCCCCTTTTTTTGTATTTAAGGGGTAAGAGCGTAGTAATATATGTGGGGCAAGTGCGTTGTACTATGCACGAAAGAAAGTAATGGATTTGGTGGGCAAATATGTAGAGCCAACAAATTAGACAACCCTAGAAAAGATTGGTTACTATGATTTATGAAACCCTATAGGTTATCTAACAAAAAGCCCGAGAACATAGAGGTACTAGACTAGATAGACATTTTAAAACCAGTTTTTTAAAAGTGATTCGCAATGAAAAGCATGTACTGTTTTTTACGACGGACATGCGACACGTATCAGTCTGGGTATTATTCAAATGGCAATTGAGGCTCAAATTACAATCATGAAACTCCTACCGCATAACAGCCACATCTTCCAACCTCTTGATCTGTCTGTGATGAAAGCAGTTAAAAATAAGTGGGATCCGTTATTAGTATCGTGGCAGATAATGCATATTGGACAAAAACTACCAAAAGCGGAATTTTCTTTTGGGGAAAATATGGGCTGATGTGCCTAGTGGCTTCATCGCTGGAAAGAACAGAGAAGAAAAATCAATTGCTTCAGCTAATATAGAACCAACTCCACGTCCCGAAAATCCTTTTATGCAAACTCCGTCGACAAGTGTCGCAGCCAAACCGGCTCACAGGCGGAGACCGGAATTGATTTTATGCAATTTCCATTGTTAAGTGTTACATCTTCTATTAATTCAGTTTATACCAAGTGACTGACAACGACTATACCGAAGCTTCATAAACACATGCTGAGCATACAAAAAATGACATAGGTAAAACATCAGAAACATCTGAAAATCTTGTGTTGGGTTGTATGAAAAAGGGTTTTAGTGATAAACAAAAAAACAGTAAAATATGTAAGGAGGCAGAAATTATTACTGCTGAACAAGCACTGGAGCGTACAAAAAAACATGAAAAAGAAATGCACAGCATCTTTAAAAATTTTAGAAAAAAAAACAGAATAGTCAAAAAGGCGTAAAAATACAAAAGAAAGATAAAATAGTAAGCGAGAGCGAAACATCAGAAGATGAGAAAATTACTTATTATTCAGAGTCAGCAGTTCCCAATAGAAGCAAAAGTAGGAGACTGGATTTTGCAAAGCTTTGTACTAAAGAAAATGAAAAAGAGTTTGTGAGGCGTATTACAGAATTTAAGGTTGAACGTGTTGTCAATTTTCTAAGCAAACTAGCTGAGATAAGGTAAGGTATAACTTACTTTCAATATCCACAAATTAAAGAGAAAAGTGAAATATTTCGAGAAGACATTGTTTCCATCTTACCAAGACCTGAAATTGGACGTAGGGCAGGGCTCTAATTTCCCGTAACATGCACCAATTACAAAATTGAGTGAAAAAAAGTTAATGTTTTGATATGTTTATTTTTTCTTCTAAAACTTTTTAAACTGCTACTCTTTTTTTAATAAAAAAAATTAAAAACCGAAGACAAGTTTTACTGTTGAACTAAAAGAGATATATTTAAGCTTAAAAAACATTTTGTGTAAAAAATTACAGTACATTGCAGTATCAGGTTCGATTTTACAATTCACGCATCTATGAGGCAAGAGCACATTATATACATATTTGCAAAATAATGTACATTTTTTTTTATGTTTTCTCATATTGCCTGATTTGTTACTTTAAAATATTACAAATAAGCTAAGTAATTGGCTCTAACAAAAGATTTTTGTTATGTACCGGGTGGTCGAAATTGGTCTGTTTTAACAGAGAAAACCTATTTCCTGACTAGATAGAGCAAAACTGACTTAGGTGTCATGGGCTCGATTTCTGAGAAATGTTTAATGGCAAAAACCGCCTGCCGATATTTTCACTGCCAACTGAGATATAGGGCGTTTTTCAATTTTCGGCCATTTTGAAAATTGTCCATAACTTTTTTATTTTGCGGAATATTAACATTCTGCAAAGACATTCTAAAGGCACTTTTTTATGTGCAATCCAGTGGCGTACTCAGATTTTTTCTATAGTTGTCCGTTTTATCATAAATAGGCAAAACTTTTTTTTTCAAATGGAAATCATAGTTGGCTATAAATTATAAAAAATGCTCGCGTTTAGCCCTTTTCAGTGATATAAAGTTGTAGGTACTTATTTTCAAAAATAACGAAAATATTAGGTGTTTTTGGTTTACATCGAAGTAGGCCTTGGAATAATGACGCGCGTTCAATATTTTGAATATATTGCTGTCAGATTACTGTAGTCTGGTGTAATTATTGCGTTTTGGTGTTATCTTTATAAAGTTGTGTTAAGTTGCTGACAAAATATGTTTGAGAATTATGAAAAGTATGATATGTTAAAATGTTACATATTATCTAACGAAGTTCCTGAAGCAGCTAGTGAATTATATTTTCAACCGGATAACGAATTTATCAAACATTAAAAAGTAATTTAGTAAATTACGGAAGTTTTAAAAAGTTAAGAACAAGACATTATGAACTAAAGGAAGAAAAGGAAATCCAGCATCTAAATATAATTGGTGAGGTATTAGATCATCCTGGCACCTCCTCTCGAAAATTGGCTAATATAACGAATGTTCCAAAGACCACCGTTTTAAAAGTACTCAAAAAACATAAATTCAAACCGTACAGAACGAGAAGAGTTCATCAACTCCGTGAAGGGGGCGCCGCTAGAAGATTGAGATTTTGTCAGTGGTATGAGCAAAAATTCATGGAGAATGAGAATTTTCCATTAAATATTATTTGGAGTGATGAATCCAGAGTAGATACTTCTGGTATATTTAATAGATATAATTCATATCACTGGTCCACTGAAAATCCACACGTAGTTGTGCAACAAGACCGGCAAGGTCGGTGTGGATTCAATATATGGGTGGGGATATTCCGAGGAAGATTTGTGGGACCTTATTTTTACGATGGAAATTTAACTGCAGATGATTATGTAAATATTTTGCGCACATATATTGTCCCTTTGTTGGAAGACATACCTTTAGCTGATGCCAGAAATATCTACTATCAACAAGATGGTTGTCCCCCGCACAATGCAAGGATCACAACTGATCTTTTAAACTTCGATTTTCGAGAAAATTGGATTGGTACGTGGGGCCCCATACCTTGGCCTGCTAGGTCCTGTGACTTAACTCCCTTAGATTTTTTTTTGTGGGGAAGATTGAAGGACTTGATATTTAAAGGAAGAACCTTTCACACAAAAGAAGAATTGCAAGAGGCCACTAGGCAAGCTTTTGCATCTATTAGCCCAGTTGAACTAATAAATAGTTGCAACTCGGTACGCAAAAGATGCTTAGTTTGTATTCAACAGGGAGGGGCTCAATTTGAACAACTTCTCTAAATATATTTATCAGAAACCTATCTAACTAAATACCTAGATTTTCATAATTATTTTTTATTTTCACTTGTAGCTGTAAATAGTAGTTTAGTTTGTTAATTTTGTTCAACTTTGCTATGTAAACAAAAAAAAATAAAAAAAATTAATAATAAATAATTAAAATAACGTTAGCTAGTGTTATTTAAAGTTGTGTTTAAGTTGCTAACAAACTATAAATCTTAACAATACATAATTGAGATATTGTCATCACAAATCAAAGCCTACTTCGATGTAAACCAAAAACACCTAATATTTTCGTTATTTTTGAAAATAAGTACCTACAACTTTATATCACTGAAAAGGGCTAAACGCGAGCATTTTTTATAATTTATAGCCAACTATGATTTCCATTTGAAAAAAAAAAGTTTTGCCTATTTATGATAAAACGGACAACTATAGAAAAAATCTGAGTACGCCACTGGATTGCACATAAAAAAGTGCCTTTAGAATGTCTTTGCAGAATGTTAATATTCCGCAAAATAAAAAAGTTATGGACAATTTTCAAAATGGCCGAAAATTGAAAAACGCCCTATATCTCAGTTGGCAGTGAAAATATCGGCAGGCGGTTTTTGCCATTAAACATTTCTCAGAAATCGAGCCCATGACACCTAAGTCAGTTTTGCTCTATCTAGTCAGGAAATAGGTTTTCTCTGTTAAAACAGACCAATTTCGACCACCCTGTACTTCCCCCACCTTACACTACCCAATTTAAAATCTGAGAGAGATTAAGCGTTTTCAGAGGCATTTTCTTAAGTATCTTTATTATTTTTAAGAAGCATTCAGTAATACCCTTTGCGCGGGTTCGATCATAATCAAATCCTATCTTGTTTTGCCGAAAAATCAATTGGTAGCAGGAGGAATTACTGTCTGGTGGTATTAGGCCACATTTAAGCTAGCTACTGCTTAGATCTAATATTCTTTATCAGAGCCCAATATATATTATGTGTATTAACGTTAATTTAGTGATGATTGCGATATTAATTCCAGCAATTTGTCACATGTTTGAAAGTGCTTAAGTAATCTCTAACAAATTTTTGTGGCCTCATTCTCATTTGCATTACTTGTTTCTTTTTTGTTAACATAATCATTTTAATTTTCATCCTGTTATTGAAGAGATGTCTTATTGTTTTTTTACGAATGTTTTAAGATAAAACTGAAAGAAGATTAGCAGAAAGAAGGGAGGAGGGATCCGAATGGGCTACTCTGCTGAACCTGGCTTCATAGGTTGAGTGGAAAAAACTATTTAGATAATAATAACAGGAAAAAAATATTTGTAGTAAATTTATAAACAGAAACTAATGGAAGAAAAAACAAAATTAGGAGCCTCTCCGTACCTGCATTTACGAAAAAACACGAAATTTAAAAAGAAAAGATAAAATTTGAAAAACTCACCTTTGACCATTACATTTTCTTGTATGAAAGTTTAAATTTATTTATACTTAAGATTATCTAATAATTGGGCAATGAGTTGTAAATTTTTTTTACGTTATAAGTAAAGGATCTTTGAAACGTGGCACTCGTACGATGAGGTGGTGTAATTTTATTCCGAAATCTGACAAGACAAGGACCGTGCACAAAATCAAAATAATTGAAGTTTGAGATTGAGTGAATCACAAAGCATGCTGGGTAAAGATAAGCTAAGAGTATGGCGGCTATTATATAATATTTTCAAAGACAAATATGATTTTTTATTTAATATGTTAATATATTCTCTAAATCGTAATTCCTCCGTGTCTAATACAATACCCAAATTATTTACTACTATTTCTGTAGGCTTGCACGAAACAGATATAAATCGCGGGAAGTCACTCACACCTTATAAGAATTATAGGTAAACCATCTTATTAGCAGTCCCATAGCGTTTTAGTACAAATTGACGTAATCTTCAATTGGGTCTGTTTTGTCCTTTACGTCCTGATCCGAACGATTTGCTTCCATTAACCCCCGGAGAGTTTCTAACTGTAGCCCTTTTTTCTTGTGTGCTGCATCGACAAAGATGACACATCGAATACTTGAACACTGTATCAACGTAGGAAGTGGCTAAAGGACTCCTATCAAATCCAATCTGGAGCATATAAAGTCATATAAAAATAAACTTAAATCGAGTACGAGTCGTTTTATTGCGAACATTTCACGAACTTTTGAAATAGGTTCGTAGTAAAGATTTGCTTTTTATCGTTGCAGTAATTTAAGCTAATCATTTAACCATTTATAAGTATAATGTGCTGTTTTAATAATTTTTTAGACTTTTTGTTTCTATATACCGGTTAATTTTATTTTTAGAAAAATGCCGTGGTTTTTTGCCAATTTTTATTTTTATTAGTTTAATTTATTATTGGAATTTATACTTCAGCGCTAGTGTTTAATAGTCAGATCCATACAGCAATGATGGTCGATTTGGGAAGTGGGAATGCGACTTGTATACGAGAAAAATAAGTATCATAAAAGAGCACACTGGTTCAAGACACATGACCTTAAGTTATGGTTATCTCGAAATATTTGATTTTAAGTAAAGGCTATTAAATCAACTGCGTGCTCTTTTTATGAGGAGAACTGTGCAAAAACACCTTGGTGGAACTCGTATATTGGAAAGACTCGCAAAGAAACTCGCAGAATCTTTTACTGAACTATGCAATAGACTAGGTAAAAACGAAATATATTGTGCGCAGGTGGAAAGAAGTCATATGCAGTTAAAATAAAGGACTTATTGCATAAACTTGGCCACCGAGGCTTCCCACCTGTAGATACACCATCATGTGCTTTTTATCCATTTAAGAGTGCGAAATCGGGAACCGCTAAGTGCACATCTTCTATACGTTTTTGGAGGTCTAGCTTTGGGATGCATTACTGAGCAATGTCGGAGGGTCCGATATCGTTAGATAATCGATATCTCCAGAAAACCAGTAAGGTAATTTTTTTAATGAAACTTTCGGAGGGAGGGATCGGGAGAAGAGGTCCTATGGAGTTGCCCGCTCACTCTCCCGATTTAATTCTACTCGATTTTTGGTATGACGTAATTTATGGAAAAATGCGATTTCAAAAATGTAGATGTCGTTGGAAAGATAATTTAAAACGCTATAAAATAAGGGTTCACTGGACACCCCTTTGCATTTAAGATTATGAGGGTAAGAGACAGTTCCGCTTGGGGATAAAAGTTAAATTGAAAACATCTCAGAAATGTATTTTCCTAAAATAAAAAATTGAAGGGTCGAGCGTTTTTCTTTTTTATAATGACCGCAATAAAACTTATGAAATGTATGAAAATTATTGGCTGTTTTTCAGTGCGTTTTATTATTAGAAATGTTTTATTTAAAAACTCGTGTTTACCTTTTTTTAACAGATTTTCAAGTTGAAAATTAGGCTGACAATTTTCTTCGAAGTTCTAGCAGTTTATTCTATTGGGTTACGTAATCAACAAAATCCTATTAGATTTAGCTTCACACTGATTGCACATTTTTGCATTGGCTTGTGTCATTTCATCTCTTTCAAAAGATTTCTATTATTTTGAGTAATCTATAATAAGAGGGAAGTTTTTTGAGATTGAAAAATAAATTATTGTAAAGTACTCTATACAGTTGTACCTATGTAGGGGAAACCTAAAATTCCCTAATTTCTAATTTTTGAGCAAGTTATTAGCATATTCCGTAATGACTATGAATAATATATTGAATGCATAAAGGTCCTCAGGTTCGACACACTTCCTGGCGCCGAGGGGTTGGTCGTGTTCAACTGTGCAGCTCAAGGTTCTGCAACCATGAATGTCCCACATTATGGATGCACCAATTACAACCAGTTGCGTAAAATGTGATAAAGTTGTTATTCCTTGTTTTCCGATTGAGGAGTAACAAATGTATTAAGTGACAAATAAAAAAAACTTGAGATATTGAAGAAATACTATATTACCTAGATAACAATTTTAAAAACCCAAATCTTCACATCAATAAAGTACAAAGTACAAATACAAAGTCATTCCGGACTTTTAACTTAAGACATTATACTAAAGAATTAAAAAAAAATAACAACAAAAAATTATTTTTCCACGATATTTTGGGAAACGTGCCTCTTGAACATTAAGGCTAAATGTATATCAAAAGAAATAAGTTTCATAATCTAAAATATCAAATAAAAACTATTATATTCTTAAAAACGAAAAATATAATATCGAGAATAGAAAAATGCCTTATTTAACTAAAAAAAGCTAATATAAAAGGCTAAGGGCCTATTCAAAATGAGAAGTTATATTTCTATAATCGTTTTTGTTTCTCATTTGGCAGAAACGGTATCATACTTAAGTGTTTACGCTTATTTTCGATAATTTCATTAACAAAGAAAGTTGTGTTATATGAAAACCTTCGATATCTTGGCACGTTTCATGCATACCCCACTAAGGCAGATACACGTTCCGACAATTTTTAACGGGATTTTAAAATATTTAGGCTTATTGTGGCACTTTGGTGATTTGTAGGTACATTCGTGATATATATCATTTTACTGGAAAAAAAACCTGATTTGTTTTGAAAGTGGCTCTTAGCAGCTTTGTTACTTCTACTCCTCGATTATTCATAGCGACTATCCCTTAGAATTTAAAACAGTGTAATTCCCTGTAATAGTAAGTTTTACCATAACGAAAAATAAGTCTCAAGGGCAAACTCTATCTATTGTTGGAACTGATCTACACAAAACCTTGATTTCCGCATAACCAATTTTATCCTGCCTGTTATAGAGGTAAATAATTTACATATTTTGGCACCAAAAGGCAGACTAGAAATGTAGTATACAAAGAAGCATTACTTTGGTAATTTCAACTTGCACATATCCCTATTATAACAACATTTATTTTAGTTACAGTTATTTAAGCTTGTGTCGTTAAACGGCATCAACTAGTATTATACAGATGTGTTAAATAATTAAAACGTTTTTTATTGTGTTGTACAGCCTTATCCGATTAAAATTATAGGGTTTTAACCATCCAAGCACATTAATATCCACTTCCGTTTTCATATTTACTGAAACAAATATATGAACATCCACCTAGGCCAAGTTCATTCCTTAATCTGAATATTATCGATTGTTTCGTGAGCTCTAATAGGACTATTGCCTCGTATTAAAACTATTAGTTCTCGTTTTTGGGGTTTTTATGTAGGTGTATCAACCTTAAGGGGTTATATCAGAGGAACTGGTCGTACCCACGCATTTTCTATAATAAAGCACATATATACAGGATAGTCCACCGTACCTCGGCATATCAACTATAAAATTAATGGATTTGAAATACTGTCACAAACGGGATGTGAAATTAAAGAAACTTGGGTTTTGTATGATGAATTTTTTATTCAGCATTAACAGGAAATTCTAAAAGGTTAAAAAATTGTTCTGGTTAAACAAGCGATTAAAACTAAGATCTGAAAGTGGACGTCGTTTCGCTCTAATTCGAACCTTGTAATTTAGATTGTACAGGGTGGTCCAATAATAGAGGACGTCGGCGGTAGCTCGGAAACCGATAATGACAAAACTTAAGGAAAAAAATATTTGTAGTTAAATCGGCCAAGAGAAATCGCTGTAAATTATTTTTAAGTTCGAATGTTGGCCGCTAGGGGGCGTACCAGCAACATAAAAGTGTAAATGCCAATTTTCTCTTAAATTTCCATAATTGAGGTATGTTGAAAATAAAAGCGTTGTATTCTTCAACCATTTACGCAGTTTTTTGCTGGAGACCGTTTTTGTTTATTTTCAAAAATAAAGTGATGGGGGAAGGTCAAACATTTTTACTTTCAAATCTCTGTTTTGGATGATCTGTTTTTATTCAACTTGGTGTCGAATGTGCTTTTTTTGCTCTACTCGTGGAGCCATAAACTGAACCGCTATGACTTTGTTAGTAGTCACTAGATAGCGCTGTGTCGGAATTCTCCAAATAATGCTGATTTTCTGAAAAAAATCAAATAGTATGCTATAACTTTTATATCACAATTTATTTGGTAGTTTTGAAGGGCATTGAACAGCGAAATAAAAAAAATAACCGTAAAGAACAAAACTTAACAAAGGAGCAAAACAAAAAATATTAAAACTCAGTCTCAGAATCACATAAGCTTCGCAATAAAGTAGCTGAAGCTAGGGCGAAGCAGGGCAGGACTCGGTTCGGGCAAAAAGATTAAACCAAGTTCTACCTTTCTTTAGTGAAACATCAAAAAAAAAAACGACGAATTAACAATTAACGATAAACTAACAACAAATATATTTAAAATTACTGAAATGCTCAAAATGTCGGCCGTTATTGTCAGTACAAAGTTTGTGTGTCGATTGGACTGCAGCCTCCATATCTGCTATAGAGATACTTTGTATGGCATTCCTAATACGGTCCACCATATCGTTTCTTGTAGTAGGTCGAGTCGCATATACTAAATTTACCTTTAGTAGTTTTCAGTAATTTAAAATAAATAAGTATATTTGTTGTTAATTTATTGTTAGTTGTTAGTTCATTTCGTCGTTTTTTGTTGTTGTTTCACTGAAGCAAGGTAGAACTCGGTTTAATCTTTTTGCCCAAACCGAGTCCTGCCCTGGCTCGCCCAAGCTTTAGCTATTTTATTGCGAAGTTTATGTAATTATCAGATTGAGTTTTAGTATTTTTTGTTTTATTCCTCTGTTCTTTACAGTTATGCAAGGTTACTAAAGTTTCTATTGGAGCATTGTTTTTTCAGTTTTTTGGTTTTCCTAAAATTTAACGATTAATTGGAATGAGAGATGAAAATAATTTCCACTTTGTCATTCTCACTTTTTCTCCTCTATTAAACGCCAAGGTTAATTTTCCATTCCGACGTTTCGGATTAGAGAGACCATCATCAACTTCCTTAATTTAAATGTGGACCTGAATTTTGTATTTGACTATTCAATGCACTACAAAATAAATTGTGATATAGAAGTCATAGCGTACTATTTGATAATAATATGATATAATAATAGTGACCACTAATAAAGTCGTTACGGTACAGCTTAGGCTCCACGAGTACAGCAAAAAAAAGCCCTTTTTTTCGACCCCAAGTTGAATAAAATCGGTTCATCCGAAACAGAGATATCTATATTTGAAAGTAAAAATGTTTGACCTTCCCCCATCACTTTATTTTTGAAAATAGACAAAAATGGTCTGAAGCAAAAAAGTGCGTAATTGGTTATTATAATGCTTATGTTCCCATATACCTCAATTATAGAAATTGAAGAGAAAATCGGCATTTACACTTTTGTGTTGCTGTAACGCCCCCTAGTGGCTAACTTTCGAACTTGAAAATAATTTATAGCAATGTCTTTTGGCCGATTTATCTATAAATATTTTTTTCCTTAAGTTCTGTCATTAACGGTTCCCGAGCTACAGCCGACGTTCCCTATTATTGGACCACCTTGTACAGGGTTTCTGTTTATATTTTAAACGGAGCTTGCTAAAAACAGAATTATTTCTTTAAACGTTTGGTCACGCCATATTTGTTTTTGTGTGTGCCTACCTAAAAATGTTTACTTCAGAGGGTGGTGAAAAAATTTGTTTTCTTTCAGAAACTATTAATATTTTCAGAAAATGACAAAATACGTAAATGCATTTTTTTATATAAACCTTAACTTGACGTACATATATATATTCGGAGAAGTCCTATCTTTATTAATATACATTTTTATGATCAATCATAAAATAAACTGTCTGTAAAAAAGGTTTTTATAACCCAAGCGAGAAACACAAGTTTCAAGAGCATAGATGTTCAGCGGTCAGGTAAGAATACCCCTGTTATTCTCACCTGACCGCTGCACGTTAGCCCATTAATATCCTCAGTGTCAGAACTCGTCGCTATTAAAGGTCGAGAATCCAAAACTGATTCTATCAATGTTAAAAATGTATAAAATCTTTCACATCAGAATTTTCTGTTCTATGACGCGATTTACATGTGTTTTAAAATTAATTTTAATATTTATTCAACAATCTTCAGAATGAGATAGAAAACGAGAGCCATTAAACCCTACAGGGTGGAACACAAACACGATTGTCAGGAGAGCACACATGGTGCCAAAAAAATAGGCGAAATACGTTCCTGAATATAGGAGACACGATTAGATACAAACTTCTTCAAACGGCGCCGATGCGATTTGATCCAATATAAAATAATCTCTGAATCGGTATAAGCGAAAATTTTACTAATATAAATATAATTGCAATCATTAACATTTACATTTAAGATCAATTTAGCCAGTAAAACAACGTCATATAATTAAAAAGACACGGAATACTATTTTAGATAGCGCACCCACTTTGGTTTTAGAACAAAAAAATTTGATAAAGGTATTATATACCCCTTGTATATACTTTACTTTTTACTTTGTCGTGTCCGGCAGGCTACAGTATTTCGGCCCAGTATTGAGCTACGTCCAGTGCTTCTTTTTTATCTTGCCATAGTGCATCAAGAGTAAATCTGGGGGAAGGTTGGGCATTGAAGAAGATGCTCCTTAATGTGGAATGTTCCGCATTCTCATTTGTCGACACTTCTGTCCAGCAAACCCCATTGGGTGGGCCCTTTCTCAGTGGATAGTTGGAAGGTGGTTAGTCTAGCGTATTGCTCAGAAACCGTTATCTGTATTTCAGTCTGCTTGGATTGCATTCATGGCCGAATATTAAATGGCGATCATCGAAGGTTTGTTTAGGTTTTCTAATGAGGTAGATTTCATGCAGCCTTTTACTATCCTGCATGTTTCATTCAGGCTGATGTTGACCTTCTTTACAAGGGCAGATGTTGACCACACTGGGCGTTGTGTTTCTCAACAAAAACAGTTGGTTTTGAGCCCCACTTACTATTGGCGAGAGCTTCCTTATAAGAGAGTTTCATGCCTCCACTTTTTCATATGTTTTTTTTTCACAGTGATCTGTATGTTAGGGTTCTATCAGGCACAACGCCGAGGTATGTAGACCTGTCCGTGTGCTCCCGAAGCGTCTCCTCCCAGGTGATATTAAGCGTTCGATATGTCTGGCGTGAATTCAGAAGGAATGCACTGATTTGAGTTTTGAGGCGACTGGTTTTCAGAAAATTGTCTTTATGGTAGGTTGACATTGTACTCAGGGCGTTTTCCAGCTTTTCCTCGGTATTTTCAAACCTTTCTTCTTTAGCTGTTATCGCTAGATCATCTATCTATGAAAAAGTTTGAGTATTTTCTGGTGTTGCTTGATGTACAGGTTGAAATTGATTGGCCAAATTGACCAATTGAAAATCTTTCACAATTTCATAGATTTTAAGCAATACTTTTTGGTGGTTTACCGTGTCGTACGCGGAACTCAAGCCGACCAGAGCCAGCCCGGTGATGTGCTCTACTCCTTCTTCGATATGCTCTGTCAGTGCTAAGATTTGGCCGGTACAGGACTTTCCAGATATAACTCCGGCCTCATCTGGGATCAGCAAGGAATCGACGATCTTTTCAATTATATGGAGGATTAGTATTTCGTAAAGCTTAAACAGGTGACAGAGGAGTTATATGAGTCGGTAGCTTTTTGGGGACTCTGGGTTTTTCTCAGGTTTAAGGACGGCTCTCACTTTTGACTTCCTACATTGTTTTGGAATCTGGAATGATTCGCGAGAGATGTTGAAAACCAGTTTTTTGTTCCAGGTCCGAAATGTTTTTATCTGTTCCCCGCAGCAGATATCATCAACCCCATTAGATTTTAAATTCTTCATGGTGTTTATACCATTGTTTAGTTCCGTAATGGTGAATGGGTTTTTCAGATTGGCGTTTTTTGTTGGAATTGAATGTTGGATTTTTGGTTTTTTGACGTTTGGAGTTACGCTTGCCGTTTAGGAGTTGATTAGCCACTTGGTTCGGTGTTAGATAGACGGGGCTTTGTTTCGTTTTGGGTCACCGTCCAGTTTCTTGATTAAATTCCAGACTATTTTGCTGCTGTGAGTCATGTCTATTCTCTAAGGTTTCGATCCACTTCTTTTCACGTGCTTTGCTGAGGGCTGTCATTAGCGCTGTGCCGCAGGTAATGGTCTCATCACTAAACGGAGCTTTATCAAATTGGTGTTCATATCCTTCGAAGTATTTGAGGGTCCTGGGATATAGAGTTTCCTGCAGTATCTGGGGATATTTCGCCTTAATATTTTTTTGCAGAGTATCCACGAAAATGAGGTATTTATCCCGTGTTGGCTCCAGGCTAGCAATCTCTGCGTCCAGTTCTCGAGAGTATTCTGACCACCTGGCTTTTTTAAAGTTGAATCTCCTGAGGAAAGGTATTTTGGCTTTTTTAATTGCTGAGTAGGCCTGAATTCCGATGGGTCTGTATTGTGTTTTAGGAGAGATTAAGGGTTGATGTAGTCTCATCTCGAAATTTTGGTGGAGACGAGATCGAGGCCTTGTCTCGTCTCGTCTTTAAGTATATTAATGTTCAGTAAAGATGAAGTTTTAGCTATAAACACTCACAGTGTATCAGTGAACCGAGCGCATTTACAGATTGATACTCTATCACACATGCCTGGATGTTAACTTGAAAATGCCTCTAACCTTTTGCTTGATAAATTTAATTCGTCACAATACGTAATTTATAAAATATTCCTAATTTTTTATCACATCTTTCTAACAGTACTGAGTGTAGAGTTTCTGTTTGTGTTATATTATATCAGCTTTGATAAAATAATTTTTTGACGTTTTTTTGTTGCTACAAGTTTGAACTCTTCCGGGGCTACCTGTTTTAACAGTGTGTTGTTTGCTATACTAACAACTGCATTTTTATGCCAAATAATAAATATTTCAATATTAACAAAAATCACTTTTTTATAAATTGACCCCAATTTTTCTCGCGGGGTATAGGTAATGACCAAAAATAGGCTGATACGAGAGGTAGTAGAGTAGGGTATTGATTGATACTTCAAAAATAATTTCTTTATTTTTGTGCCGATAGTTTTAAGATAGAGTTAACATAGTTTATATGAAAGTTTATTAAAATTTTTAGCTAAAATCTTATAAATTAAAAACCAATATCCACAAGATTGCATGATGTAATATCATGACCTTGGGCATGTATAATTAGATTGTATAAAATGATTATTATCCTAAATAATACACTTTACCACATAAAGTGTTAATAACAGGTTGTGCGGAAATATTTTAAATTAAATATACACTTAAAATATGATTTTGAAAAATGTAATTGAAGGTTTGCTTATATTGCGAACTTGTTACAAGAAAAATACCTTCGTGGACAACAGCATTGAAAAACTAAGAAGTATCTAGCTTATTTTTGAGGCTTTTGATTTATTGCCATGTTTCTCTAAAAAATCGACCACTGTGCTATGTTGGAGGTGGCCGGCGATAGTATGGTCCTGGATAAAAATTATCCCTAGTTACTACACAATTTTTTTATAAAATAACATAATTGTAGAAATAATATTACATGTAACTCAAGCATTAAGGTGTCTTTTTTTCACTCCTGTGATTGATTTTCAAATTGGTTAGTGCACTTGTTACATAAATTACTATTATCGGGCTATTAATATTGGCAAATATTTTAAATATTTTCGCTTGGTGCTAGATTTTTTTGATTTCTCAGAAGTACCTAAATTTCTTAAAATTGTTTAAATATATGTTTTTAAATTTTAATTACAAAATGAAAATCATATAACACAAAATAGTTATGGTAATGTTTAAACGCAACTCCATTTTTAAAGGGCAAACACTATTTGCTTCAAGAGAATAAATTTTTGGCAAACATTTGAAATATTTTCGCTTGGTGCTAGATTTTTTTTTATTTTTCAGAAGTACCTAAATTTCTTAAAATTGTTTAAAATATGTTTTTAAATTTTAACTACAAAGTGAATTACATATAACACAAAATAGTTATGGTAATGTTTAAACGCAAGTTCATTTTTAACGGGGCAAACCCTTTCTTCTTCAAGAGAAGAAATTTTTGGCAAACATTTGAAATATTTTTGCTTGGTGCTAGATTTTTTTTATTTTTCAGAAGTACCTGAATTTCTTAAAATTGTTTGTAATTACAAAATGAGTCTCATATAATACAAAATAGTTATCATGATAATGTTTAAACGCAACTCCATTTTTAAGGGTCAAACACTTTCTGCTTCAAGAGAAGAAATTTCAAAACAAAAAATTCGAAGATTTATCAAGAGAATTTTAGATTATTAAGTGTACAGAATGGGTATCAAAAAAAAGGGCTGTGATAAATTATTAACATTTCACCAGCTCTAAATTAAAGAATAATTCAAACAACAAAAATATTCAAGCAATACCATTTATATATTTATTTAACATAGAACATTAAATTCCGTGATAATTATTTATTGTGCGCTTGTACATGATATAGTTCGAAAATTGGTGTTATGCTTATTATTATTAAAATATATTTAAAGGCACAAAACCAAAACCTAAATTAATTAAATTTAAATTCATTAAAAAATATAAAAAAGTTGTTTCGTTTTCTAAAAAGCACTGATGTTTAGAAACAATAAACATTTTTTTCAATTCTTACGACGCAACGTTTTAGAAAACCAGAAAAATTTTATTGATGTAGTAATATCCTGTGACAGAAATGGAAAGAGGTATGTATTTATATCTATATGGTGAGGGTCTCGTCTCGACCCCTTCATTTTCGTCTCGTCTCGATTGAATGGTGTCGAGACGAGACGAGATTACAAATTTTGTCGTCTAGCGGCATCACTATCTGTTTAGCGACACCCACGATGAATTGAGTCGTCTGGTTATTGAAATTATCTGGCATTGAAAGGCTCAGTGTATTTCCAGGTTTATATACAGAGGTTATCGTGCAAGTTCCACTCTCGATGATTAACACTTCGATAACGTTAGTTGTTGTCCTATTAGTGCATATAAACAGCATATCAAGTTTAATGAAGATTGCGCTGCCATATTTACTGTGCGATGCCTTTATAGCCAGGCGCACCAACTTTTTTACAAAAGGGGATACGTTAAAGAGGCGCCCCTGTTAAGGAATAGATCGACAGTGTTCCTGTGAAAAAATGGATGCGATTTTTTTATTTTCATCGAAATTGAAAGTAATATTAACTGTACTATATGCAAAACAAATTTTTTTCCACAAAGTCTTTCAGATCTTTTTGCGTTGGAACTTCTGAAGAAGCCTGTTCCAATTGAAATGTTGTAATAAGAGGCGTATACAATTTTTTAAAAAACATCGTTACTATCACGATATCCCATTGTTCAGTGTTAGGTAGTTTTTTTAAGAAGTCACATTTCGACAAAAGAAGAGTATTTACAAAAATAATAGGTTTTTGAAAGAGATGCGCCTCTTTGTTTTTTCTTATTTTTGTCTATTATTATAATGCAAGACTTGTCAATGGCCACGAAGCAATGTATTGTTAACAGAAACTCAATTTTATAAGAATATTTATTGAATTATACACTAACAAACTAATTTTACAAAATATTACAAAAGTCACTAAAATTAAAGACATTTTTTTACCCTATCTCTAGTTTTCAGACAAAGAATATATTAAATTTTATTTTAATCTACTCTCCTTCTCACCCCCACCCCTAATAATTGATTAAAATGCCAAATGAGTGTTAAAATTGAAATCCATACCTTCAAACACCCATAGAACCAGGTATTACTCGATGTTTTAGGAAGGGTATATTTCACCACCCATCAACATTATCAAAGTTACTATTTTTCAACCCCTTTTTCACCACCATCCCATTAAGCGATTTTCCAAATTCCGGTACCATCACATTACTTTCCCTACCTACGAAATGAAATGATTTACAGTGTTTTATTATACGGAATATAATAATATTCACAATATGAAACTAAATAAATAAGGTACTCCCCCACCTCCATCACCGTCTCGAAAGTGAATTGAAAATACGTCGAAGGGATGTAAGTCGACATACGCCTGTTTGTTATTTCAGCACGTATAAGAATAGGAGATCCGTCCACATATTCATTTGCCGTATTATGTTAACTATAACATCGTTCACATCGTAGATATTCACTTTAGATTTGTGGTGTTCTTAACTCAAAATCGGCATTTTTCGACTTCCGCCCGTTTGCTTTTACCGCGATGAATTATCTAGCGCATGCCAGTGTTCTTAAGCTCTTAATCGTTATTGCTTGAAAACAGCAGGACAAGCGTGTCATACGCGATGATATAATTTCCATTGGTTGAAGGTATCGTCCGAATTGACACTTCTAGAAGTTAAAGTAAATAATTAAAACCTTCAAGGTCAGGATGCGATGAGTTTAAATGGAAAACGTCAAATAAATCTAAGGACGGAAAGGTCTTTAGTCGCCCTTAAATTTGGGTATTTGAGGAAAATTATTTACAGAAAAAGAACGGTTTAAATTAGAATTTGGAACATTTAAATTACCAACTTGATTTTCAAATAACTGAAAGTAAATCGCTCAATCAGCATAAAATAGCTTAAAAAGTCCTCGCAAATAGTTTCCTCTACGTCACAATGCTTGCGTCTTCATCTGCTAACAGAAATGATATAATCGCCTGATCGGTGATCAGAATTGAGCCTTGGCGTCGTTCATTTAAGAATATCGAGCTTTAAATACATTTTTAAGGAACTATCGGCCTGTGTCTGATTAATTTATAAAAACAATAACAAAGACAAAAAAAAAGTTAATGCAATGCGAAATCTATAAATTAATACCAATAATTATTGCAATTAATAATATTAAGCTAAAAACAAAATGCTAATTTTGGTTATGTATTCGGCAACATACATATATTAATCAATATTAAATCACTATAAGATTAAAAAAAATAAAAAACGAACAAAACCTTGTCGAAGTATAAAAATGTAGGATAATCTAATGATTACCTTAGCTCTAGAATGAAAAAAATTATAAATGGAATAAATTTAATGAAATTTAAATTAATAAAAATGTCACATAACCAAAATTAAAATAAATTCATAAATGATGACAAGGTAAAATGCGCGGCTTTTATATATGGGTTATAAACAATTAAAATTAATAAAAATTATGCTAACATTACAACTGGGCACTCACCATAGGGTCCGATCTGTCAAACTGTACTCCCAGGTACTACGTCGAGAACGTGGCGTTATTCTGGTTATACCCATATGTGCAGTGGAAAAGATAAATAATAAAAATGACATTTCCAATTTACCCTGCCATTGTAAAGAAAATAAATATGAAACACTGATTTATTATTTTCCTGGATAAAAAAGGTTCTATCCCAAATGAAATTGTACCTACTTTTTAAACATTATATTATATTTTTAAGCATTATTTTATTAGTTTGACAGTTTTTGTCCCAAATATGGGGTCAATTAAATAAATAGTTTTTTGATAGCTGTTTTTTAAACATTTTATTAGTTTATACCCATATGACCCTTTTGAGCAAATCTTGAAGTCATTTTAGTTAAGCCGCGCACAGACAGATCGACGGAAATTTGTTTAGCGGTATCTAGGGACCATAAAACTAGGCTTGTACTTACCTAATAAAATTTTACATTTTATACAAAATATTTGGGTCATAGTTGAGTTGAGTGAGTTGCTTGTCGAATGGGTATGTCAAAAGGGTATCGAGTTTCCTTTAGTTACCTTTGCCAAGGATATTTTCTTGCCGCAATAATTTTGACATGTGACATTGAACATGTTTGATACAACTAATAACAAGTTTCAGTTTGAAAACACCAATTTTGAACAACTGACCAACATTTTTGCAGATTTTTAAGTGTTTTTCCAATATTTAGGCTGGAAATCAAGTTGATTGTACAGTGTGATCCAATAATAGAGGACGTCGGTTGTAGCTTGGGAACCGTTAATGACAGAACTTAAGGAAAAAAATATATATAGGTAAATCGGCCAAGAGAAATCCCTGTAAATTATTTTCAAGTTCGCTAGGGGGAGTAACACGAACACAAAAATAAATGCCAATTTCTCTAAACGGTGCCGTAATGGTTTTGTTGTTGGTCACTAGATGGGGTTGTTTCGGAATTCTCCAAATAATGTTGATTTTCTCAAAAAAATCAAATGACATGCTATGACTTTTATATCATAATTTGTCTGGTAGTTATGAAGGGCATTGAATAGGGAAATAAGAAATCCAGGTCCGCATTTAAATTAAGAAGGTTGATGATGGTTTCTTGAATCCGAAACGTTGGATTGGAAAATTAACCTTGCCGTTTTGTAGAGGAGAAAAAGTGACATTGGAAAAGTGGAAAATATTTTCATCTCACGTTTCAATTAATCTTAAAATTTTAGGAAAACCAAAAAATTGGAAAAAACAAGGCTCTAATAGAAATTTTAGTAGTCTTGCATAATTGTAAAGAACAAAACTTAACAAAAGGACAAAACAAAAAATACTAAAACTCAGTCTCATAATCACATAAGCTTGGCAATAAAATAGCTAAAGCTAGAGCGAGGCATGGCAGGACTCCGTTTGCACAAAAAGATTAAACCGAGTCCTACCTTGCTTCAGTGAAACAACAAAAAAAACAAGAAATGAACTAACATCTAACAATAAAAAACTACTTAAGGTATGAAGATTTAGTATATGCGGCTCGACTTTCTACAAGAAATGACATGGTGGACATTTAGGAAGCCATCCAAAGTATCTCTAGCAAAAGTGGAGGCTGCAGTTCAATCGACACAGGAAAGATTGCGATTTTGTATTCACAATGACGGCCGGCGTTTTAAGCATTTGCGAAAGTCGTTTGCAGTGATTTTAAATATATTTGTTGTTGGTTCATTTCGTCGTTTTTCTTTTGTTTCTTCACCGAAGCAAGGTAGAACTCGGTATAATCTTTTTGCCTAGACCGGATCCTGCCCTGCCTCGCCCAAGCTTTAGCTCTTTTATTGCGAAACTCATGTGATTCGGAGAGTGAGTTTTAGTATTTTTTGCTTTGTCCCTTTGTTATGTTTTGTTCTTTGCGGTTATGTAAGATTACTAAAATTTCAAACAAAGCTTCACTATCCTTGTTTTTTTCCAGTTTTTTGGTTTTCCTAAAATGTTAGGATTAATTAAAATGAGAGATGAAAAGATTTGCGAAATAGTGCAGTTTTTATTTAAATTTAATTTTTTACCCATTAATGTGTCTAAATGTAAATCTATTAGTTTTTACAAGTCTCTCGAAATCCAGTCAGAACATGCTATACTATTAATAATTTAAACATTGAAAAAGTTGCATCTCGGAGTTATTTTTCAATCTGATTTGACTTTTAATCTTCATATTGATAACATAGTTGGCTTGGTTTGCTTGGTTTTATTAAAAGTCGTACTAAGCTCATCAACGATATAAAGGGCTTACTTGTCTATATAAATCCTTAATTCGTAGTATTTTAAATTATTGTTCTGCCATATGATCTCCATTTTGTGCTTGGCAAGGAAATAAAATTGAAAACTTTTAAAATAAGTTTATAAAATATATTTTGTATATATTTAAATTTCCTTCTAATAACATAGCCTATGAAACCAGGTTTTTACTGTGTGGCTTTAAATGTTTTGAATGTCTATGTTGATTTGTTGAGTGCGTCTATGTTAATGCTTACTTGTTAATTCTTTCAAACTTGTCAACGGTATAATCACTTGTAGTAGTCTATTAAACTGATATGATAAATTATGCCCTCTTCAATTATTTCTTTAATAAAGCGCTCACCCCTTTGAAAAAAAAAGCGTAGGCAAACGACAGTATTTTACGAAAGCGTATTGCAAAAGCATTCGGGTACGTTTAACTAACCTTATGATAGGTCGATGTACGCCACCGAGAAAACCTCACTAGTGTAGCCAACGAGCCGGATGTTCAGCCATATACAAAATATGGCGGTTGACGCTGAAAAACGCGTCGTCGTTTAGTAAAAAAAAACTTTTTATTTTATTTTAATTTTTTTTTCTAAACCAACATTTTCTACATTAAATTATTCTGGGGTCCTTGATTTTAGGGCCCGAGAAAGCTTTATCTGTGATAGACTCTTGATAAATAACATTTAAACGCTTTCCCTTTTTAAAATTATGTCGACAAACAATGTAATTTCTTGAGAATTTGTGATGTTGAGTTAACATTTTGCCTTTCAAATTTGATTGGTATCAAAATCTAGGTAAGTTAACATCTGATCTCGTTTTGAATTTAGCCAATTGTTTTTTATATACTACATCAAAAGTTCTGAATTAGATATGTAAAACAAGGGCCGATCATTAATTTCGGATGATGGAAAACAAAGCTTAATTCATTTTATTTCATTTTCATTCGGTGCATTATTATCATCACTTACCACACAGAATATTTTATATCCTCAAGGCTAATAATTACGGATTTTATGAAGTCAAGAAGAATTGCGATCGATTTTAGCAAGTGGGCATATATGAACCACTTGTTTAAAATTACAACAAATACCGGAAAGCATGAAAGTAAATGGAGAATTGGCTAACGCGTTATTGTTATTTATTGCATTACCTACCATATTTCCTGATTTAAAATCTAGATAGGGTATTATGTGTATTTCAGACATTAATAAAATCATATATTTAATATAATTTTGTATATATTTATATATTTTCTTGACATGACTAAGAAAATGTTGCCTTTCTTTTCCATTATCGTTATTATTTGTTAAAAAAGAGTGGCAAACTGACCTTAGGGTGTTAGAATGGAGTAATATTAAAGCGCTGCACTGTCTTAAATTCTTATAGACATGTGAACTCATACTATTAAGTATAGAGTAGAATATTAGAGTTTCAGATGAATATCGATCAGCACCGGATTTAGTCCTGATACCACCGATGACTAATTTATATACATGTACATTTTCGTTCATTTTTAAACCTTTTAATGAACCACAAACATGATTTAAAATTCTGTTATGGCTACGATCATCATTTTGATGTGGTGTAAATTTCTATTTCAGTTAATAAGTCGGACAAAGTGTTAATATTATTTAACAAGCCTGGAGTTTTTTGAATAATGTGACTTGGCTTTCAGAAAAACGCATACATTTCTGCCAATTTTCAAAGTTGAAATTAATCAAAAACATTTAAAAAGTTATCAAAATTAGGAAAATCGAATAACTTATGTTAGCAGTTTGACAAATATTATGTTAAATTATAATTTTGATGAGTTCTACATCTTCATTGTGTATGGCAGCGAAAAATATGTTTTCCAATATCCGGCGGTCTGTCTCTGTGGCATAGCTAAAAACTACTTACTCGATTAACATACATTTTGGTAAAAATTTTGTGTCGTATGGGGATGATTAAAATCCAGTATTTAATTATTTTCTGTTTCAAAAAAGTTTTTTTATGTATATTGAAAAACTATAAACTTTCCGATATTCCGTTATAAAATTTAGATACATTTTTTTTTAAATTTTTTCGAAAAATTCAACGTTTTTTTTTTACTAAACGACGACGTGTTTTTCAAGGTTAACCGCCATATTTGGTATATGGTTGGACATCCGGCTCGTTCGATAAACTAATGAGGTTTTGTCAGTGGCGTAAGTAAACCCACCAAAAAGATAATATATTCATATGATTTTATTGTCAGTCTTTTTTTTTCGAAACGGGTGAGCGCTTTATTAAAGAAATACTTGAAGAGGTTATAATTTATCATATCAGTGGATTTTTTTTTATTTTTTGGTCGTCATTTGATATAATCCGGGGACCAGCCTTATTTTCATTACTATATCTAAACTTAAATGTTCTTTTTTTATATATCATTCATCCTATTATTGCTTAAAATGTTCTCAGTCAGTCCGAAGGCGGGGACAATGCTGTAAGAAATCATGTAAGAAAAAACAGTCTCAATGTTATAAGTGTTTAAAGCTCAAATTAATTATCCAAATTAGTTATTAAAAATAGTTTAAATCACTATAAAATCATCAAAAAAGGTCTCCTGCCACCTCCCGCATGGTGCAATATACTTCTATATATATATATAGGATGCATGTTAGGTGGGATGTCATCGACGTTTTAAAAACCGTAAGTGATACTAGGTTATTTAAATTAGGGCAAAGTTGCACAATTTAATGTCGAATAGCGTTTATAATATAGATATTTTATATTATATATAGTATTAAATCGAAACAGTTGCTGAGTATCGTAGACATGAGCAATTTGGTAGACGAAAACAACTTAAATCTTCTGTTCAAACATAATATATATATATATATATATATATATATATATATATATATATATATTCCTGAAAAAATTCCACCTAATGTTCCCTCTAGAAACGCATTTTACGTGTGGATGAGAAAAGCAAGGTGAGTATAAACCGTGATTATACTTAATTACTATGACATTTCTAATATAGGGTCGCTATGACTTTGAACTATCTATAAATCAACATCAGAAAATAATGATCCGTTTTAGTCAAACGACAATCGTTCTTTTTAGAGCACATCAGGCCACCATAGATTAGCGAGCCCCATGTAGCGGAAAGGCACAAAATAGCATTGAATTACACTATTGATTCTTGACTTTCGTTGGCAGCAATAATTTTAATGTATTTTTATTTCACGTTAAACCAACGTCACAAGCAGGTGCTTGTGCCGACGTCAAAAAAATAATACTATCATCGAGGTCTGGAACATGTACTGCAATGCCGCAAGCGCAGTGACCCATTTTACTCAAACACGATCGCGATTTCGCCCTTTCTATAGCCTGATACCGGCGTAGACTTGCGAGCCCTATGTAGGGCAAAAGCACAAAATGGAATCACAAAAACAACTACTCTGCTGGCCAATACCACGACCGGCATTAAATTACAGTGTGGACTCCTGACTTTCGTTAGGAGCAATAATGTTTTATATAATATATTTTTATTTCATGGCGACCTGATGAGATCTAAAAGAAGCAAAATGGCGATCGCCGTTTGAATAAGATAGACATGTTCCTGACAGATCATTCCAGAGATCATCGTATCCTTGTTATGACGTTAGTGTAACTTAAAATAAATATATATTAACACCCTCTAAGATGTTTTCATTATTTTCCGAAATTTTGTCTGTGATTCCACGACGCATCTTCAGCAATGAACTTCCATATACTGAGCTCAGGTATATATTAATCATGAGTCCATTTGAGTGCTGGTTTAGCAGATTGAACAATTCGTTTCCTCAGCCGGTCACATATCGTCCAGTGAAGCCTATACGTACATGCGTTTTTCAACGGGAACAAGTAATTTTATAACCTATTTTTGATTGCATCTTTCAGTGACCTCACGCATCCAATCTTTTAATACATTAAGCTCTATTGGTTCTCTTTTAAGGCACGCAGTATTATGGATCATTTGCAAGCCTTCCGCCGCTGCAATATTATGTTAAAACTATAAGAGATATGTATTAGCTTCAATGTGATTTCAATAATATGGAAATATGTACAGTTGGGCGCTAAATGCGATTTTTTATGAAAAATCTAATCTCGAATTATAAAATAGAAGTAGATTTGTCCATTTTCGACCATTTTCCGACCACTTTTTGACGCAAATGCCGTCGCATATAATTTTTTTTCCACAAAATGGCTCTTTATCGCCTTGCATTGATCCTTTGTCTACGTAACTGAAAAATTTGAAATGGTAAATCGTACTCATGTCTTTGTATTTCTGCAGCGCGTGAACCCTTTTGAACCCATTTTTAAACGAAATGTAATTTAAATTGCCTATACATAACACATTTTTTTGAGGTCGGACATGCAGGATGTTTTTTCTAATACGTAGGTACCTTTTCATCTTACTTTGAACTTGACTAGACCTTGCCGCTAGTTTTTCACTTTTTGCGTGCAGTTCTCCCTTAAACGGAGGATAATTTTCATCACGTATTCAAATAACCCCAAAAACTAACGAATTGATATTCAACAAATATAAAGTTAAAGAGACAGTTGTACTTAAACTAAAATGAATAAAGTAAGTAATTTTAACGCAAATCTAATAAGTTCATATGTAGTTTTCAAGGGAAAGGCTAGAAACCTCCAGGAGCAATGTCAAACTTCTAAAGTTTAGCCGTTCATGTATTGTAGGACGTTAGACAAATGAAAACGAGTACTTTTTTGTTCGTTCATATTCTTGATCGTACCTGTGCTTATATATGAGTTAATCATAATTGTAATGCTAATCTAATAATTTCAATTATCCTCGACAATCTGTGGCACGAGAGAAACGTGTCCACTCGCCTCGCCGAGACTGCCCTTCTTTCGCGAGAGGCCTTTCGAGAGACATCCTCTCTTGTTTCTCTTGTGATATAAGAAATAAATCAGAATAGCTGTTCATAAATTCTTAACAGACGATAATTTTAACATTAAAAACATAATATTAAATTTTGTAATAAGAGGGTAGTTTTTAATTACCTAAAATCTAAAAACTAGAAGAAAAATCCATCTATGAAAAATAGTTTGTCAATTCTAATTTTTTTTAAATTACTTCAAATTCAAATTTAAATCATCTTTTTTTTATTTGATTTTGATTTTATTGTCCTTTCTGCTCTTGAGAATGTTCTTTAATACTTATTATAGGAAAGGCCCAATAAACCACCAAGGTTGGTCGTTAGTTCTCTGCCACTACTTCAGAAAACATTATTTTATTTTTGTAAATATGATATTAAAAATGTTTTACATGTACCATCTTATTCTCAAATTTTTGTTGTAAAAGGATTTATGTATTTTGATGAAAATCATGAGATGATCGAAACGTCAATTTGTAACATGGCTTCTTGTTCGTTTTATAAGGACCCTAAACTAAAAATAAAAATTAAATATATAAACTAGAAGGTCCAAGATATATATATATATATATATATATATATATATATATATATATATATATATATATATATATGCTATTATTCATACTTCTTGTGGAAAATGTCCGGTGAATTTTTATATTTTTTTTATATAATGCAGTTTTCCATTTTCCTGATCAAAATGTCTCAGTGTCTTAACTTAATCCTATGGCCAGGTTTTGAGTTGCAAGGTGTCAAAATTTTTAATTGCATATTTTTTATATTAGCGATCCGATTAAATTTCTCTGCTATTCTTGCCAATTAATCAGTTTTAACAAAGTGAAATGGGCTAGGTTTTAGGTTATTATTTAGTCCTTTATTGTGTATAAAAAAGTTTTACAATAGTTCTTTTTTAAAACAGTGGTGGCGCAAAATTTTTCGTGAATAGAAAAATGCTGACAATAAAAAAATCAAACAATGTATAAATTCTGCTTATTTACTAAATAAACGGGGAGATGGTTTTTGAATTTTTGATATGTTGGAGACTAAATGTAGTAAGTAAAAAACATGATAATGAGGAACACTAGTGGTCTCGAATAGTCCACCAAAACTGATTATTCTAGAAAGCTGTTAAGTAGGTAGGAACTCATTATAAAACTGCATAGGCTAGCCACCGGGAATTACCAGGGATGTACTTTAGTGCTCAGGGATTAAGTTGTGTTGATCAAGTTGTGTTAATGATAGATTTTTGAAGTCGAAAACCGCACTATATCAAAAAATGAGGAAAAACCACGAAAGTCATTTCCCCTAAGAAGTGTGAGAGGTCCTTTGCTATTTTTATGGAGATCTATTTAGGTATACTTTCAAAATAAAATATAATCTTAGATCTGATATTTAATAGGTTGAATGTTATTTTTGTTAATTCATTCTACAGGGTGATCTAATGTACAAAAATCTATAAAATATTTTTTGTGAAACACTTTTGAACATTTTTGTGCTGATACGATTTTTAAAATAAAAAGTGTAAATAGTTATTTATGATTCGGGCATGAAACGTATAAATACAGACCCTGTAATTCTTAAAAATGTAATTAAAATTATTACTAATAACATTACATATCAAAATAAGATAAAACCTGAACAAAGTAATGACGTATTATTTCCCCTTGGTTTTCTAAAATCCCGTATTCGGCAGTTTTCTTAAGACTGCCATATTGCAGATTAAAATAAGTTTTGTTTTAAGAAAGATACGAAAATCGACAAACAAAAATCTTTTTTGGCTTTTCGCAACTGAAAAAAAATATCTAACTTTAAATTGCTTCAATCAATTAGATATTTTTATTCAGTTGCGAAAAAAGCCAAAAAAGATGTTTGTCAGTCTAAACGCAACAAATAATCTGAATACATTTAAAAAGATACAAGTTCTTGAAGTTTCGAGTTCGCTGAAAATATGCTTCATTTTTTGGAATCTGTTTACATAACCAATCACGTTTTTTGTTTTTTATTAATTTTCCTTGTCTAACATTAAACATTTTAAAAATACTGATTCTTAATGCTCCTGCGAGGGAGCTCGAGAGAAACAAGAATTTCTTGTCGAGAGTGGCTCTCTTTAGTCTCGACTCGTCTCTCACTGCAAGAGAAAATTGCTCTCTCGTCTCGTCGAGACGAAACGAGGGCGCGAATCTCTTGACTCGGCAGTGTCATTAACAACATTTAGGTTATATTGAAACATAACTACAGCAGTTTCTTTGGAACCTTTCATGAAGATAATCGCTACTACAGGTGATAGCGGTTATCCCGTAACTACACCCGAGGATCGTTCGTAAAATTAGTGTGTTTTAAAACATTCTCTAATCAAATCATTAATTAAGTTCGGATTCCGGTCCAGAATCTTTTTTTTTTGTTTTATTTTTTAAATTAATTTATATTTTAAGCTTATCTCCACACAAAATTCTCTAATATAAAAACACTATTGAAATATAATCGAGATGTCATTTTCTTCCTTAATGTATTAGTACAGAAGAAAGAGAACGGCACCCTTGGCCATTCTGTTTACATGAAACGGACACAGACGAAAGTTTGTTAAGTTTTCACTATCATTCACATTGAAACGGATATTGGACTGAAGATTGGCGTTCGAATAAATACTATAATAATGTCAAAGCTTATCCAGGATTGGATAATGAACCATCAAGTAGGGCCATTTTGCCTTTTGTACAGGACACTGCCGATAAAATTGCAAGAGTTCTGCTGCAGGTCCAACACTAGCACAAACTTTAACACGCAAAAATGTTAGGCACATTGAGGTGATCGAAAAATGTATTGTTCCTGTGGAAAAGAGTACAGAGGATAGTAATAAAGGAGGATTAGAGACTCCATTGCAATTATTGAGCAACTTTAGACATTTTAATTGGGACTCTGGCTATGTGCTACATCTTACATGGAAACCTGTCAGCGGTGAAGCTAGGAGTTTTGCTAATTAATAATTTTGATCTTGGTCATAAAATCCCCCGATACCTTGTGGAACATCAGTCAAAACGTCGAAAAATAAACTCAAAAATCATGATTTCGTAATTAGGTAACTCAAGCCATGAAAAATTTCGTAATACTCTCTTTTGTTTGTTTCATAATGGAACAAAACATTCAATTTCTACATATCTCGTATTTAACATGCTTATAGGAGTTAGATCAGTTATTTACAATCAGAATACAATATATAGCATGCCGTATCCCTTCGCATGTATAGAAAATGAAACTGAATTGCGAAAGTTCTTATCTGTGAGTTGTGCTGCATTGTATGGTTTATCGTGTAGCTGTTTGGCTTTTCACGTTGATTTAACATTTATCAATATAGATCTGAATTATTTATGTATGTATATAATTTATACTAGTTAGAACGACAGCTTAAAATAAAGGCATATTGTAAAAATATATATGCTAGTATATGCTACATAAAAAAATGTTTAAACTCTTGAAGAGAAATCAAAATTGGTAAAAGCAATAGGGTGTTTTATTTAAAAACTAAAAGTTGACACAAAGTTGAAAGAAGTAGGGTCACTTATTTTTGTAAAGTAATATTGTTTACAGTTAAGACAGGTCAAAAAGTCAATGTGAATCAAAGCTAAATACCTTAAAATGACAAACCTTGTAAATTATTTGACATTTCAATTCGTCTCAAAATTCTGTAAATATTTCCTATTAGACACAGTGTAAATGCGTGTAAGTTTCTTATTTTTTTTAACTTATCGATATTTACGAAAAATTAGAATATGCATTTACTCATTAGGTTTTTTGGGTATCAAGTGACCATTAAAATACATTCCTCTAAAAGAATATATACCTTCTCCATTTAAATTTTTAAATAATTATAAATCCTGAAACAAGGTAGTTTCACGTAATAAACCAATCACCATGCACATATTTAATTAAATAAAGATATCTACGCCTATGGTGACTTTTTGAAAGTTGCAAAACGGTTACAAGTACTTATTCTGTTTTTAGAAGAAAACTAGGGTTTATCCACTTCATTATATTAAAAAAGAACTCTAATTTTTATACAGCACGCACTTTCGGAGAACGCATGTACTTCAATTATACATACCACTGCAAACAGGGTTGAAAAAATCATATAATAATTATTCATAGACTATATTATGTTGTAAAAATTATTGCCTCACTCTAAATATGCATAATTTTCTAAATGGGATTTTTAGGAAAAATCGGGAAACTAGGAAAACAAAAGAATATAGCTAAGAACTGAGAACGAGTGTTTTTTTACGTTGCTTCTCGAAAAAATATATTTGTTTTGAAGTATTTTTGTAGAAACCTGGAATTAGGAATATTGGAAAATAAATCATGTTCTTTTAGACACCGTATATAAAAAAATCACCTATTAATTTCAAAATAAAAATATGGTATGCTTCAACTGCATACTGGTGGTAGACCTTTTTGTTATGCGAACTTAGAGGCACAGTTTTACCCATTGCAATTATTGAGCAACTTTAGACATTTTAATGCTGGCTATGTGCTACATCTTACATGGAAACCTGTCAGCGGTGAAGATAGGAGTTTTGCTAATTAATAATTTTGATCTTGGTCATAAAATCCCCCGATACCTTGTGGAACATCAGTCAAAACGTCGGAAAATAAACTCAAAAATCATGATTTCTTAATTAGGTAACTCAATCCATGAAAAATTTCGTAATACTCTCTTTTGTTTGTTTCATAATGGAAGAAAACATTCAATTTCTACACATCTCGTATTTAACATCCTTATAGGAGTTAGATCAGTTATTTACAATCAGAATACAATATATAGCATGGTATGCTTCAACTGCATACTGGTGGTAGACCTTTTTGTTATGCGAACTTAGAGGGACGGTTTTACCCTAATTTACCGATGTTAAAATTCCCAACGTAAAAAAAAAACTAGCATAAAAAATTAATTCCAAAAGTATTGAGAGATTTTAAAATCCATTGGAATAAAAAAAAACTATACTGTTTATGTTTTTGAACTGTTAAATAGTAAGGATTAAAAATGTATTCTGTCAAAATCCTAGTTCACTAAGTTACCTTAGAAACTCATTTTATTGTTTATAGAGGTTTGTAAAAAAATTGTTTTTTGAATTAGAAATGTTAGAGATGATCATGGATTAATAATTTGTGATAAATTTATCTAGCGCAATTTGGTATTTTTTGAAATATGGATCGATTTAGATCGTAGGACTGAAGGACTCATATAAAACCATTACCCCTAAGTAATTGTTTCATTTGGATAAGAAATATTAGAGAAAACCATAAATTAATACTTTGGAATAAATTTATTCAGCGTAAGATACTATTTTTAGAAATATTGATTGATTTCGATCTTAGAACTGAAGGATACATATGAATCCCATTCATGGGATTTCCCTAGCCCGGAGTAAAAAATTTCCCCCGATAACACGATAATATTAACCATTTAAATTTAAACAAATTAAGGATTTAGAAATATATGTTTAAATTCAAACACTTACGATTTTCTCTAAACCTGACTAACCTTGACTTTAATTGATGTACTTTCATAGATTTGCATTAACCATCTCCAACAATATTCGCTTAATAACTTAAAAATTGCACTCGCTCAACCCAACGTATAAAAATGTAAGGCCTAGAAAGTTAATAATTTTGAAAATAAACCATTGTCAGTCTTTAATTTAAGTTTTGTGAACGCCATTACTCTCTTTCTTATAGATTTATTAAGAATTGCCTTTTTCTTATTATTAAAAATGCTTTTTATACTCTCTTTTTTTATAGATAACTATCAAAGCAGTAGACTACAAAAACAAACAAACAGGCTAGTTCTGGGTAACTTGTCTCCTGCTGGCCATTATAGCTTAAACGTCATCTTTTTACTGAAAACTAAATTACTTCTTGGTTTAAGTCATCTTATATGATCTAAAAATGTTGGCTACTGCTCGAAACAAAAACGGCTGTCTCTTCAAGAGAAAAAATACATAAGTTGCCCACTACAATAAAATTAAAGCTACATCATTTTTGATACTTAATAGAAATACAAAACAAGAAAAGTAAAACATCAGTTAGAAAAATAAAGATGCACCTCTTATGACAAAGAGAAATCAGAGTCAAAAAATAACATGTTTTGGCAGTATTTTTAAACAAGTATGAATAAAGACAGTAAAAATAATTTTGTTTTTACTTACATCAAAAATTGATATCTTGAAAACTTAATTTAAGTGTATGGCGTCTTATTCGCATTATTTATAGAATTTCAAGATGAATTATTGAATTTTAGAGTAATGTACAGAGTGTTCATAAAATAAACAATTTTAACTAAATGAAAAATTTTAAAAATGCGTTTTCTCCTTGGCCCTAACTTTTGTGGGAAAACAATCGAGCTGGGTGACCTATTGCGAAAACTCATTCTGGTATGGTCTTAAAAATCCATAAAATAGCTTGCCCGCACCGCTCATTGTACATTTCTCCTTTTGTTAGTGGTAGTGAAATAATCAATTTAGATTCACAGCATAATCTAACGTTTCCGCGACATATGCTATGAAAATAATAAAAATAACAACTGTGATTACATTTTTACCATAGGTAAAGTTTTTGACTTATTTGTTGTATTTATTGTAAAAAAAATCCATTGAAATATGATTAGATGTCTATTTTAATTTCCCATTATTTATAAGAAAGAGACATATTTTCATATTACTAGCAGAAAAAAATAGTTTACAAATCTAGTCCATTTTTTACTTAAACCCGCGTTTTGGTGACCAAAATCCGATTTGTCATTGGTTAAGCTGGAGGGAGTAACAAGTGAGTTTAAACGAACATAATGTTGTGTACTCTAAACCCACGTCGCGAAAATTTCCTTAGGGCCATGTATATTTTTGCGCTATTGTATTTAGTATAGTCTGTATAATTGCTCACGGGCCGTATTGGATTCGCGCCAAAATTTTACCAATTCATCTCCATATTACGCTTGATTTTTATGCAAAATTTGAAGTCCAAGTAATTTTTACACTGATTTCTTAAACATTTATCAGGCCTCAATTTTGCTTTGTTTATTGGAAAATTTGAAGTCCACTGAATAAGATTGTTTTACGCTGAAGTTTTTAAACAGTTTGTTAAGCCATTGTTCCGTCATATTGGATTCTTACCAAAATCTACCAATTCATCCCCATATAATCTTTATTTTTGCGCAACATTTAACTTATCGTCTATTGGATAACTAGTAAATTATTATATTATATAAATAAATATTTTTAAAAGGCATATCGTTGGGCAATTTTATTATATCGTAAACTTAAAGTAACAGAACTAAATCTGATTACCATATTTCACCAATAAAACACTTAAAGCCCAATAAAAACGGATTTCTTTTAATCTTGTTTCCCTTTCTATGTGCCGGACTTGCGTATGCTCTAGTTAAGAGGCAAATTAAACATTAATTATTAATTAAATTATTAAGATAACTCATGTTTATGATCGGTGTTACTTTTTACAATTACTACTTTTAATTATATTTAAATTATTAAGAACCTGTGTAGATGAACACGTAAGACTATTTTCAATTCTTTACGTTTTGAAAAAATATTTTGATCTAATTTTAACCTTTAACGATCTAGAATTTGAAATATTTAAATATACAAGCAGAAGGGCAAATACAGCAAACAATTAGAATAATACACTTTAAGGGGAAAAAGGAATATAATATGTATAATCGGGAAGGAATTTTAAGCTAAATAAAAAAAATACGAGGTAACAAAAACTTGTAATTGTTTATTGTGGAGGTTAGTACTTGTGATAATTATTAATTGAAGTCTTGAACACTTTTCAAATGTTGCTAGAAAGCCTAACTTTCAAGATCAACTTAAAAAAGCACACTCTGTAAATACACACTCCAAGGACTGGTGAAGTCTTTACTGGCGTTTCCAGACCTTTGTATATGAGTTGGTTTTCCTTTTCTTTCTTTTCTTTAATTTCTGTCTTCCTTATTTTACCCAAGCCGAACAATGTTATATACAAAAAATGATGATGGATATTCCTCAAGAAATATATATATAGTCCGGAGTCAAAATATCTCTTCTTTCGGATCTCTGGGTGAGAGGCTGAGAGTATATTTTAATAAAAGCTTGTTATTTAACAAGTGTTTTTAATGTAATTTTGGTTTCATGTTGTTCAAGTGGTCCGTTGTTGTCCGGTCTGTTCTTGTACTCATCATGTCTTCATATTTGATCAATTCCCTTACATAGTCATTGGGCTAAAATTGGCATCTTTTGTTATTTAGCGCCCCTATAGTCTTTTAGATCTCATCTGTTATTATATATGTGGTATACTGGTACAGGGTGATCCCCTATAATTTTACCTCTCTCTAACTTTCTTATTATTCAAGATAGAAAAAAAAATGTTATGTAGGGTTACTATTCTAATTTTTACACACACATAGGAATCAAGTTTATAATTTTTTATTAATAACAGAGGGGGGGGGCAAAAATTTGCATTTTTTAAACGGGACGCCCTGTGTATACTTGCATTTTTGGATTCTACTAAAAATTCTATGAATATTTTAATTTTAAATTTTCACGTTTCTTCAGTTGCTTTGGAGATATTGAATGTTGAAAGTGAAAAATTTAACACTGTAGAAGGCTTGACATTCTCCGTTCGATGCGTGTCCAGTGTCTTAATATATTCCAAAAAGTGCAAATCGTTTTATTGTAATTTGATCCGTTGTCATATTTCACAGTCTTTCAAAAGGGTGCTGGGACCTGCAAATGTGCAACTTCTCTGATATGAAAGTTGAGATTTGGTCAGATTTTGAGCTCCCTAATGGTTGCTTTTGTAAGCAGATAAAACTAAACAGCTCCTAGACATTTTATTTGTTTTATTTAAATTTTATTAATTACAATTTAAATTATTGATAATATTAATATAGATAAAGTAACGTAACAGCAAAAACAAGTTATACCGATAACCAAAGTAACAGCAAAAACAAGTTATATTTATAATTAAATGTAAAATTATTCTACTGAGCCACCGTTCTCATCGATGCATTTAACATGTCCTTCTCAGTTTCTCTATGGCTTCTGTGATCGATTCGGCATAATTCTCATTCAAATAATTTACCTCGGTCCTTATAAGATCCGATATTAACTGTATAGAATGCGTATATTTTGTCCTTTAAATGACCTAATAAAAGCACATCCATCGGTGTAAGGTCGGGGTCTATTCTGTGGCCATTTAGTGGGAGCATTTTTTCCAATCCACTGACCAAAACGTTGACAAGATGGTTTTTAACTGTACGAACATTGTGGGGTAGAACCCAATCTTGTTGAAATACAACGTTTCTAATATTGTTTAATGGCAATTGATTTATATAATACTCTTAAGTCGTTTAGCAGAAAACTCAAATAATTTTCCCCGTTCAGAATATTAACAAAAAATATGGCTGTTGTGTATTCTTCCGACTGAAGCTGGCCGAAAATTTTGATACGTTTGTCCAAAGCACTTGCCGTAAATAATGTTTGTTCTTATTTAGCAGTTCTAACATTTTACGACAAAAAGCAACCCTCTTCTCTTTTTGCGAGTCTGTTAATTTTGGACAAGGCCTAATCTTAAACGCTTTAAATCCAAACTTTTTCAGCTGAACTTTTCCATAGGATTTATTACGTGGGTCCAGTCCATTTTTAATTCCTCAGATATTTTTCGAAATGAGGTATTTGGATTCTCTTCGATAGAAAGTAATATATTTATCCGAAGTTTCTTGGAACTTTGCGTGGAATCTCTTGAACGTTTGTTTGCATGGAACATGCGTGGGTATTATTAGCTCTAAGCTCTTGTTGCACAGTTCTGTAGTTATAATTGTTTTTTATATGCTAAATTTGTTTTCCTTTTTTCTAAGTGAATAGGGCATATTATTATGATCATTAAATTAAATTAATTGCGATTTAATACTGACACTTCATAGTCAACAATAATAAATAAGTATATTGTCAAATGGTTATGTTTCTTTCGTTTTCCAAGACAAATTTTTTTAGATTCGTTCTTTTTCAGTGCACTCTATTTAAGGGATACATTTTTGTTTTAGAACTATAATGCTTCCAAGGGGATTGAAAGTAGTGTAGGTTGTATTATAGTGACCGGCAAAACGTTTACAACAAATGGAAAAAGACTTCGGATTTAAAAAGAAAAAAACAAATAGCATTAACAGAAAATGTTGAAGTAAATAATAATATGGTATTGATTTCAGTCAAAGAGAACCCAAATAAATCAATTCGTAAAATATCTGAGGTATTACAAAAAGTGCTGGACTCCCATATATTAATTGAGATAATGATTTCTTGCTGTGTGCTAAAACTACGTGCCAATTTTTCAAATTTTACTCCTCTTGAATACTCGTAACAAGAAAGTTAGAGGAGCCTTCTACAGTGTCAAATTATTCACTGTCAACTGTCAATATCTCCAAATTAGTTAAAGATACGTGAAAATTTTAAATACAAAATATTCATAGAATTTTTAGTAGAATCCAAAAATGCAGTAACCCTAAATACCAGTTTTTTAATTTTTTTCTATCTTCAATAATAAGGAAGTTATAGGGGGTAACACTATAGGCGATCACCCTGTACATCATGGTTTTGGAAATTTGTCTTTACAAAGTTGATATTAAGTTTCGATTAAATATATATATATATATATATATATATATATATATATATATATATATATATATATATATATATATATATATATATATATATATATATATGTTATCTTGCATCGACCCTACTATTATTAATTAATTGAATTTAACTGAATTAATAATGTTTTAAATAACATTCTCCTCTAAATTTTCTCCCACAACATATTTAAGTTATTTCCAGAATCTTTGTCCACCATTAATATTGCGTTAAAAATGCCTGCATGTTCATTGACATTAATCTCCTCTATGTAGTAAAGTTAATTTACGCTATAATATTGCTTTTGTGTCATTGCTTTAAAATATATTTTTACGTAAGCACGTTAGGTTATATCGCAATGTTAATAATTCTTTATTAACATCAAAAGAAACAATAAAAATATAGATAAATATTGTTAACCGCCTGCATCGTAAAACTTACTATAAACACTTATCCAAGGGTAATATCAGATCTCATAATCTAATAAATTTATTTATGTAAGCTTTTAATACTCGTTAGGTAGTGTTTTTGCTGGCTTATATAATGCATTGATAAAGACTGTAGAACCAATAATCAAACTGGAAACTTTTGTTTTGAGTTTTTAACAATGATATTTATGTATTTGTCATATATATTGTTATGGATGAACATTAAACTAAAAACTAAGGTATTTGAAATGTTTAATAATATAATGATAATGAATTGTAAATCTAAAAAGAAATTTAAAACACGTTTGTCAAAAAAGGCAAACGTATAGTTATATAAAGTCCATTGATTTTAATAGGCCACTTTGAGAATACAAAGAATATATTGGATCTTATTATTACTTACACTAAAAATACAATTCTGGAAATTCGTTGAAGCACTTCTAGTTTGCAAAGATCACTTTCTTAATGGAATTTTCGAAAACATGCGCTGTAAAACAGCGATGGTCCTTCTTGATGTATGAGCTTTTGCGCCATTCTGTCGGAACCAGACTTCACCTTGGCCCCTTCTTTGGAGCTCCGGAGTTACAAATACCGCATCTTAACATACCGAGCTGAATTGACAGTATCTATGTAGCCGTTTTCTTCAAAGAAGTATGGCCCGATCACACCAAATACGGAAACTCCACACCACACTATTACCTTTTGGTCATAAAGGGATTTTTCATGAACTTTTCTTGGATTGTGTTCTGCCCAATAGCGAAAATTTTGTTTCTTAACGTTCCCACTGAGGTGAAAACTGAAGCTTCCTCGAACATGATCAGTTTATCAAGAATTTCTTTATTGTTGTTTAATATTCCCAAAAAATGCCGGCAGAAATTGAGACGATTTACTTTATCAATTGGAGTGGATTATCTGTATCTTGGACGAATGGAATTTCAAATTCTGATGTAAGATTCGTCGCAAACTTCGCTCTGTAATGCGCAGTGCAGCTGAGTGGAGAACGTTGTGGACTCGGTTCAAGAGCTGCCTTTTAAATATTTTCTTGTATACGAATTGTACGGGTACGACCGACAAATTTGGAGATTACAAATTCTTTTGTTGAAATTTCTTACCGATCTCAAAATCGAATTTCTTGTTGGAACTTTAGCACGCACTGGCAAATTAAATTCACGTCGAAAATTAATCCAATTGGGCATTATCACATTGAACATATAAATTAAAACGACAGATGAGTCGGGAACATTAACTTTAACAATTTATATATATATATATATATATATATATATATATATTTATCTATATATATATATATATATATATATATATATATATATATATATATATATATATATATATATATATATATATATATATATATATATATATATATATATATACATATATATATACATATATGTAGATATATATATATACATATATATATATAGTAAATATATATATATATATATATATATATATATATATATATATATATATATATATATGTAAATTGTTACAATACAAAGTTTTCGTATTGTCCGTTGTTAAAGTTAATGTTCCCGACTCATCTGTCGTTTTAATTTATATGTTCAATGTGATAATGCCCAATTGGATTAATTTTTAAAACTATGTGTGAGTGACACGACGGACTACCTAGTTGGCTTCCTCAAATTTTGTGCTATTTTGATAAAGAATGTTTACGTTTAGCGTTTAAAGATATCTGCTGTTGAATTTCTTAATATCTAGCAACATAAAGGCATTTTGTCACAAATGTAGGTGCATTTTAGTTGATTTATCTTCATCTTACTCTACGATGTATCACCATACTACTCAAAAAAAATACAAAGTCCCGCAATAGGAATGAACGGTTTTGCAAAGGCTGCCATGAAAATACTGTTTATTTGACAAACGTGAAGTTCTGATAAAACTGAAGTTTGTTGTTGAAAATTCTGTGTTACAATGGCAAATTGGCCAAAGAAACAACGGGTCTTTGGTGTAAAATCGTCTATCCGGTCTCAGTCCACTGTGCAAACTCGGAGAAATTTTCGACGTGAATTTAATTTGCCAGTGCGTGCTAAAGTTCCAACAAGAAATTCGATTTTGAGATCGGTAAGAAATTTCAACAAAAGAATTTGTAATCTCCAAATTTGTCGGTCGTAGCTCTTGAACCGAGTCCACAACGTTCACCACTCAGCTGCACTGCGCATTACAGAGCGAAGTTTGCGACGAATCTTACATCAGAATTTGAAATTCCATTCGTACAAGATACAGATAATCCACTCCAATTGATAAAGTAAATCGTCTTAATTTCTGCCGGCATTTTTTGGGAATATTGAACAACAATAAAGAAATTCTTGATAAACTGATCATCTTCGAGGAAAATTCAGTTTTCACCTCAGTGGGTACGTTAAGAAACAAAATTTTCGCTACTGGGCAGAACACAATCGAAGAGAGGTTCATGAAAAATCCCTTTATGACCAAAAGGTAATAGTGTGGTGTGGAGTTTTCGTATTTGGTGTGATCGGGCCATACTTCTTTGAAGAAAACGGCTACACCGATACTGTCAATTCAGCTCGGTATGTTAAGATGCGGTATTTGTAACTCCGGAGCTCCAAAGAACGGGCCAAGGTGAAGTCTGGTTCCGACAGAATGGCGCAAAAGCTCATACATCTAGAAGGACCAGACAGCGCATGTTTTCGAAAATTCCTCAACTCAAGGAAAGGATTCGTGAAGAAATAGATTCGATAAACATGAACGTTGAATTACTTAGTTAGCGTTACGCTCCATTTCTACTCCAACTCCATTAAGAAAGTGATCTTTGCAAACTAGAAGTGCTTCAACGAATTTCCAGAATTGTATTTTTAGTGTAAGTAATAATAAGACCCAATATATTCTTTGTATTCTCACAGTGGCCTATTAAAATCAATGGACTTTATATAACTATACGTTTGCCTTTTTTGCCAAACGTGTTTTAAATTTCTTTTTAGATTTACAATTCATTATCATTATATTATTAAACATTTCAAATACCTTAGTTTTTAGTTTAATGTTCGTCCATAACAATATATATGACAAATACATAAATATCATTGTTAAAAACTCAAAACAAAAGTTTCCAGTTTGTTTATTGGTTCTACAGTCTTTATCAATGCATTATATAAGCCAGCAAAAACACTACCTAACGAGTATTAAAAGCTTACATAAATAAATTTATTAGATTATGAGATCTGATATTACCCTCGGATAAGTGTTTATAGTAAGTTTTACAATGCAGGCGGTTAACAATATTTATCTATATTTTTATTGTTTCTTTTGATGTTAATAAAGGATTATTAACATTGCGATATAACCTAACGTGCTTACGTAAAAATATATTTTAAAGCAATGACACAAAAGCAATATTATAGCGTAAATTAACTGTACTACATAGAGGAGATTAATGTCAATGAATATGCATGCATTTTTAACGCAATATTAATGGTGGACAAAGATTCTGGAAATAACTTAAATATGTTATGGGAGAAAATTTAGAGGAGAATGTTATTTAAAACATTATTAATTCAGTTAAATTCAATTAATTAATAATAGTAGGGTCGATGCAAGATAATATATATATATATATATATATATATATATATATATATATATATATATATATATATATTTAATCGAAACTTAATATCAACTTTGTAAAGACA
>JAUTXW010003235.1:147500-548577 GCA_030620095.1 Kuschelorhynchus macadamiae
GAAAAAAACTATTTACTGGAAATAATTGTTTTGCATTTATTTTTAATAGGCCACCTTTACATACGCTTCAGTACGCCTAAAAACTTACACCCTACTTTTTCAGATTTTTAAAAATGGTTTTCGAAATCGCAACCAGCTATGAAAATAAATATTATCAAAAATATAAGACGTGAGAAATCGACTATTTATTTTACATTTTTTTCACAATAATTAAACACAAGGTTAAAGTATGAATAAATTGATAATTATAGGAAATATTTAAAAATAAACATAATTAAAAGGAAAAGGAATAGTAATCATTTAACATTACGTCAGAGAGTACTTTTTTAAGTCAGGATATTTTCGTCGATAATCGTTAACCGCCAAGAGTAAAAGTCTTTTCAAATACTGCCAACACGGACTCTGGAAGAAGACAAAGGGTTCTTCAGAATCTTGAAGGAAATCCCTATATCAGTACTAATAGAATTTCTTTACAAGAAAATATTCCTAAAAGCACTGTATGGGAAATTTTGCGTGAACAACTATAGCTTGAGCTTTGAAAAGGATATTTCAAAGCAGGATTTACGCGCGAAAGCGTTATTAATTTCCATTACAACCAAGTGTGGACCAATGAAAATCCCCATGAGATTCTTGAAAGTCGATTTCAACATAAGTTTTCCATTAACGTTTGGGCAGGTATTTTGAGAGATAGGACGGTATGTTATGCCTCATCGTTTAAATGGGTCGGCATATTTAAATTTTTTAATAAATATTTTGCCGGTTTTGCTGGAAGAGGGTACGAAGAATTTTTTTTCATACATGATGGTGTTCCAGACTATTTCAGTGCATTAGTTCGAGAGTATTTAAATGCAACTTATCCAGACTGATTGATCAGACTGTCTATTCTATTCGGACGTGAGAAAGAAAGCTTCGAAAATGCCAAATGTGATTTTGGCGAAACGTCATCAAAACTGTTCTTTTCAGAACGACAGTAGTGAACGGATGTACACCCGGAATGAAAACACATTATATATATATATATATATATATATATATATATATATATATATATATATATATATATATATATATATATACATATATATATATATATATATATATATATATATATATATATATGCGCTCGCCTTCTGATGTGTCGGTGGTTGCGCGCTATATCAGTAATAGGCTAAAATCACCTCTCAAATAGCGTCGCGGATTCGACGATAAACGTACAATTTTCAGTTGAAAGTAGAAACGAACTGATCTAATTGATTATTATATATTATTTGCTGGACCCAAAATACCTTTAATTTTTAATGTAAGACAATTTCCATATACATTTTTCTCCAAAGGGTATACCCTAACGTCCCTAATGAATTAAATCAAGAGTAAGTAGGTACCGGTATTTTTCTAGAAAACCCTAAATTTGTACAATTTGACATTGTAAATTGAAAAAATCTACGCAGAAAAAGTTATAGCGACTTTTCGCTCTTCCCCTCTTATTCTGGAAGCCCCTAATTTCGTACTGATATTTTTGAGTTCAGGATTCGAATTATCATATAAAAGTTACTGTGGTATGCAGTGCCTTTTGAAACAGGCAATAATACATTAATATGTTCTTAAAATTGCTTACCCCTTAAAAGTGCTACAGTCTTGCATCAGTATGTCTATAAACAGTTTAAACTTAATTAATGGTGACTTAAAATCGCTCTCCAGACTAAAATTTTTTTGTCCCTAAAAAAAAATGCATTATTTTGTAAATTTCCTTTACCCGGAACTCCCCTCCTTATGAATATCTCTATTATAACTACTGTGACTTGTCTAAAGTTTGTCACTGTTGAGGAATGACATATCGATTTATATAATACAAGTTATGTGTACTTCACAGGTTTGTTGCGCATTTTTACCGTTAAAATCAAAGTTCGACAAAATCCTTTTTTTAGTGCACCCTTAAATAACGATACTGTTATGTTTTAATATTTTTATTACTCGCCGAATGCCACCACTGTTATGATTTAATAATTTTAGTATTTTGTATTAGCACTGGTAGTAAATGTAAACACTTCAACTTGTTTCAAATCTCTCTATTATCTTCTGTACAAGAGGGACACTTCTTACTTCTAACAAATCTTTACTCTTACTGTGTCTACTGACTTAATTCTACTGACAATATAGTACTGACATAATGACTGACCTGCTCTATACTGACTACCTAGAACTTATTTTTATATGAATTCCCTAATTTGAGATGCAGTGGCGTATCTGTAAAATTGATTAAAAAAGGTGTCTATAAAAGTAATTTGGGGAGTATTTGCTACGCCACTGCTTACTGTACTACAATGGTTTCTTTTAATGTTTTTATAGCTGAACCTTCCCAAGCTTTATCGACATAGTGTAAATGAGTTTATGATAGGTTTTTTCGGGTATAATAATATTTGGGGCGGAAGAACGTGCATAAAATAGAATTTGAAGTAGAATTTAAAATACATATTGTTTACTTAGAATTTCCCTTGCAATAAACGACCATTAAAGCAGCTTTTGTCGGAAGGTTCCGCCGAAATATAATGTATGTCTAAATATTGCATTTACGTGTCAAACTATCTCTAGACTAATGAATATATAATACTTAAGACTATTCATAAATAAAATGACTATTAAATAATGGGGTCACAACACCTCCCCCCTAAATGAGAGATTTTATAATAATGAAATTGTTAGAAAATTTCGTTCCTGAGTTAAAATATTAATTATGATACAAAATATACATCCTTGTAATTGATACTAATATTTAACAAAAGTATTATGTTCGAAATGATTTTACAAAATTTGCTATGAACTATGTTCTTATTCTATATTATACTAACCTATATAATATTGAAAACTGTTTTTTTTTTTATAATAATTAGGCATTCTAAATCTACTTAGATTCTACTAAATGTATTACTTATAATAAAACATAATATTATTACTTATCTAATTGATCGTCTTGAGGACGTGTGACCAATAGCTCTGCGAGGCGTGTATGATATACCTGGTTGATCGTCCTCAGGGTGATCATCATTATTAATTCTACTAGAAGTTTCACTAGTATACTGAGCTATATATCTATTACTTCTCGGGGATGGTTCAATGGTTTGATTTACCCTTACGCAAATATTTGGTATTATTCCACAACAGGATGTTTTTCTTATACATTTTGAATATATTTTGTAAACAATAAATAATAATACAACAACAGATACAATGTAAGCTAAAACAGAACCAGAAATATTATATGTTGACAAAAAATTATTTTTTTCAAGATTTTCTGTTAGCTTTTCTATGTCGTCTAGTTTATGGCTAGCGATGTTCAGTTCAGGAATGTGCTTTGAAAGAGTCTTATAATTTTCGTTTATTAAAATTTCTGTCAGGTTAATGTTATTATTTTTTATTTTTTCACAACAGTCCTCACTAATTTCTAATGGCGGAACAAACTCACTAAATATTTTCGACTGAAAGGCATTACCGTGAGGCACGAGCATCGTTGAAACACTATACGCTTTACACTGTTTTCCTATGGTGACACTGCCGCAATTTTTTAAAATAACGTCTACTGGTTTATTTTGATTAATACATGAAATGGTTAATGATTCAGGGCAAGGCACTGCAAACAGCCAAGTATTAGTTGTAAGTAACTGAATAAAGATACCTCTATTAGAATTTAATATATGTTTTTCGCATACTTCTGGAATTTTATTTGTTACTTGAAGTAACTTCATTTCACAGTTTTCCACTAAATGAGCCAATGAAACTGGTTTTTGTTGCTGACAAATCATTTTATCATCCGTTATTTTTATAAATTTATTATATTCGAGATCAGAGAAAGTTATGAACTGCTGTTTTGTTTCGTCTATTGCAATGTATTTAGAAGATGGTTGAATCAAAACAAATTGATTAGTGGCTAATAGCTTAGGAAAAGGCGATACCTTATATAGGTAGAATAATTGTGCTTCAACTAAAGGAATATTAATTATATAAATTAAATGATTATTTTCAAAGTAAACTTTTAGTTCAATCGTTTTTAATATAAGATTAGAATGCATTATATCAAGAGGCACAGCAAAATCTAAACCATGGGGAAGAGAATCCGTAACTTGTTTTAGTTCATCAATTAGGCGAACTGGTGTTAAAATTGCTGGGTGTAATAAACCCTTTTTGGCAATAAGAATTGCATTAATCAAAGTCATTACTTCGAGTTGTAGTTGATGTAACATCATATTTGTCAGCGTAATGTGTTCTTCTAGATTGCCTTTTAAGTCTAAAAATTTAATATCTTTTTGTTCTTTTTCTAATTGTTTGGAAAGAATTTTAACATTATTTTTTAAAATGTTTTCATTAAAATCTAAGGTTCCAATAGTATTGTTGAAATTTGTTAGTGTAGACTTGACAACTTTAGTTTGCTCTTTCAAAAGAGCTAATGCTGAACCCTCATTTTGCGATAAATCTGAAATTTTGCTATCATAATATTTCGCGTCTTCTTCGTCTAAAGTACCGAATAGAATTTTTGTAGCCTTTCCGATAATATTGAACCATCCTCGTTTATTTCTACTTAAAGTACTATAACCTATCAATTGATGTAAAGTTTCTAAATCTGAGCTAATTTTATCAAAATTATATTTAGTTGACTTTAAAAACGTGTCACAAATGGATAAGTGGTACTGAAAATTTTTATGATTACATAATTCAGAGGTTATTTTATTGTAGTTTTTTAGAGAAAGAAGTTTATTTATAATGTTGTTAAAATCTACATATGTAATTAGCTTCCATTTGTTATTATAGAGTCGCAGTTCTCCAAGTTTTTCAAAGTGTATTCCTGGGTTGTGGTCGTAATATGTGACATTATAATCGTCGCTATTATCAGAACGAAAGGTATTCAGAGATATAGTGATACTGAGTAGTATTATTCTGAAATAGGAGAAAACATAAAATTTAAAAATACTATCTACATACATTTATATTTTAAATTATTTGCTATAATACATTTATACATGTTTTTTTTTGCTTTGTGTTAATCATAAAACTGTTTTAATCTATTGGCATGGACGCATTGTTTGTTTTTGCCTTTCTGTATTATAAAATTAACGTCAGAAGTTTTATCTATTATTATATAAGGTCCAATCCATAAGGATGTGAGTTTTTTGCTTCTGTCTCTTCGCACTGATTCGTCATAAAGTAGCACCTTATCACCTATTTTAAAATCTCTAATTTTGCAATTTTTATCGTAATTTTGTTTTGAAACGCTTTTACTTTTCAATAGATTTTCTTTAGCCAATTGGCTAGAATATTGTAATTTTTGTTTAAGATTGGCAACAAAATCATCATATGTGTATTGAGTTTTCATAGGTTGAATAATTGAAGTAGGTAAATTAGGGGTATGGCCAAATAAAAGTTCAAAAGGTGAAAAGTGGGTTGCAGTATGCGGAGTTGTATTATAAGTAAATGTTGCAAATGGAATCCAGCTATCCCAGTCTTCCTGACTATCTTTGATAAAATGTCTTAAATACTCCTCTAAGACTCTATGAGAACGTTCTAAAGCTCCGTTGGATTCTGGATGATAACTAGTAGTTTGAACCTTTTTTATTTGTAAAAGTTTGCAAGTATTTTTAAAGATTTCACTTAAAAAATTTGAACCTTGATCGGTAATTAGAGTTTCAGGTAGTCCATATAGACAAATTATTTTCGTTACGAAGTAATAAGCTACTGTTGAGGCTTCTTGATTTTTTATAGGGACATTAATATTATACTTTGTCAGGTCATCTTGGAAGGTAAGAATATATTTGTTACCTGCTTCCGTTTCAGGTAAGGGACCAACAATATCGAGAAAACATCTTTCAAAAGGTTTAGTCGCGGTTGAAGTTATGACCATTGGCATTTTTGTTTTTCGCGATAATTTGTTTTTTTGACAAGATTCACATTTTTTTATAAATCTTTTTACGTCTTTTTTCATGCCTCCAGGTATAAAATTGGGATAATTTTTTATGTGTACGGGCAATTCCTTGATGACCGCCTAAAGGAGAGTTGTGGAATTCTTCTAATAAGGTTTCCTTTTCAGATTCAGAGGGTTTTATTAAATTATTATTGTAAACTGTTATATCTACATTAGAGTTTTTAAAAATATATCTTATCATGGGATAAATAATTTCCCATCTTACTAACGGGTTGTAATGATATTTAATAAATGACAATTTAGGTTTTTTGTTACTTACAAGATTTTTTAACTTTAGTAGACAAGACCATATATTTTCATAATTTGTGTCATTTAACATATTTTCATTATCATTGAGTAAAAATATATTACAGTCGTTGTTTTGGTACTGAGAGACGGAAGGTATTTTTAAATCGTTTTGAACGTTGTATGATGCAAGAAATTGTTTAATCTGATTATTTTGTTCCAAAATATTAAATTGCTCTTTGTTAAAAAATTTGGGAAAAAATAATATTATAGGATCTGAATTATTTATCTGAAATAAATTAGCGTTGTTTTCTTTTAATTTTGTGTTAATAACAATATGTGTTTGCAGATAATTTAAAAATTTTGATAATCTGTTATCATGTCAGCGTTTACCGTTTTAATCATTCTACTTAAGGCATCAGCATTTGTATTTAACTTTCCGGCCTTATAAATAATTTCGAAATTGTATTCTTCCAATTTTAACCTAAATCTTGTAAGACGCGACCCAGGGTCTTTTATGTTAAATACATAAAGTAAAGGTTTATGATCCGTAACTATCTTAAAATTTGTTCCAAAAACATATGGTCGAAAATGTCTAACTGCCCAAACAATTGCCGCTAATTCTTTCTCTGTCGTTGAGTAGTTTTGTTGTTCGGCTTTATTAAGAGTTCTACTAGCATAAGCTATAGGTCGATCATTATTAACTTTTCCTTGTGATAAAATTGCACCAATCGCATAATTACTTGCGTCGGTAGTTATAATGAATTCTTTTGAAAAATCTGGGTACTGTAGTACAGGAGGAGAAGTAATGTTATTTTTAAGCGTTTGAAATGAAATATCACAAGCATGGTCCCATTTAAATTCCGTATCTTTCTTGAGCAATTTGGTAAGAGGTTTTGAAATTTTCGCAAAATCCTTTATAAATTTTCGATAATATCCGACAAGCCTTAAAAATGATTTTACCTCTTTTTGATTTACTGGTTGAGGAAACTGTAAAACACATTCTACTTTTGAAGGATCAGGTTTGATGCCATAATCTGTTATAATGTGACCTAGATACAAACATTCTTTTCTTAAAAATTCACATTTTAATGGTTGAAGCTTTAAATTATGCTCCCGAAACCGTTCAAATACCTCAATTAACCTTTCATTATGTTCTTTTAAATTATTAGCATAAATTACGACATCATCTAAATAAATAAAACATTTTATGCCACTAAGACCGCTTAAGACCGCATTCATTAACCTCTGAAAGGTTGCCGGAGCTCCTTTTAGGCCAAAAGGCATCCTATTGTAAACAAAATGCCCCGTAGAAGTACTAAAAGCTGTCTTATTTTTATCATTTTCGTCCATTTGAACCTGATGAAATCCATTGGCTAAATCTAAAGTTGTAAAATAATGCGATTTTCCTAATTGGTCTAAAATATCTGTAATATTAGGTAATGGAAATGCATCCCCTGCAGTTATTTCATTAATTTTTCTAAAATCTACGACCACGCGAAATTTAGGTAAACCTGATGAATCAGTTTTTTTAGGAACTACTAATAAGGGACTATTCCAAGGACTGTAAGACGGAGAAATTATTCCATCCTTTAACATTGCATCGGTTTGTTCTTTTATAACCTCCCGATGTTGAAAAGGTAATCTATAGGGTTTAATATTAATAGGTCCCTTAGTAGGGTCTGTAGAAATTTTATGTTTTATTGTGTTTGTACAAGAGAGTTTATCACCTTCTAAATAAAAAATATCGATAAAATTTTCACAAATTTCTAGAAGTGAGTTAGTTTCCTCGACATTTAATCCTTCTAAGTTGAGAGAATGTTTCAATTTTTCTAAACGTTCAAAGTAATTTATATTCGTGTTATTTTCAATATTATTATTATTATGACTAAGCTCTATAATGTCAAATTCACCTTTAGTGATAGGTTGTACGTTAACTCTGGGTAACGCAATTGTTAAGGGTTCATTAGATATATTTAAAATACTAATTAAACATTTATGATTATGTACTTTGGTCAAAGAAGAACCTATATAGAGATTTTCAGCAAGTTGTTTCGATTTTACGATACCTTCAGTACCTGAAACGTTGGCCAAAGCATAAGTTATCATTTCACATCTTGGGGGTATAGTCGTTAAAGTCTCTGAAGGCAAAATCTTAAAGCAATTGTCCTCAAAATAAACAGTTTCTTCTTCATAATTAATTTTAGTTTTATATTTTTGCAAAAAATCGCGGCCTAAAATTCCGTCATTTTTTATAGGAATGCTATCTGGTACGATATGAAAAGGATGAATTAATATTTTATTATCTTTTAATTGGATTGTTACATTATATAGACCTTTCGTAAAAACCGGTTCTTTACTTATACCTTTTAGTTCAATAATACAGTTTTGATCTAGCTTTGAATAGTCTTGTAAAATCGACTCCTTTAATAAACAAACATCAGCCCCTGTATCTAACAAAATTTGCAATTCTGACTTTTTAGTGCCCAATGAAGTTATTTCAATTATATCTAACTGTTTACAATTATTAGAGAATAATACTGACTTAGGAGACATATTATTTGAATTATTACGAGTTGGTTGTGGAGGAGAAATACTAAGATTGTGTTGGAGGCTACTGGGGGGTAGAGACGTTATAGTTTGTATTTGATGAGAATTATTGACAGGTTCATTATTATAGTTAGGACGGTATCGTCGCTGTTGTTGAGGTATCTCTGAATGCATTTGAGGTCTGTTTGAACTACGGGGATTGGTATAATTTTGACGATAATTGTTCCCATTATAATTATTGTTAAAATTTCGTGAATTTGTATTTTGATTGTAATTATGATTATCGTTTCCCCTGTAAGAAAAATTACTTCTAGCATTAATAGGTTGTTCCCCGTTATAATTTTGCCCATTTGAAGAATTTGCGTTAAAATGTTGTTGTGGACTGAAGCTTTGATAATTAGGATTATTAAAATTATTTCTTCCCATATTTTGTTCATATTGTATAAGTTGCCTACATGAGAAGTTATATGATTATTTTTATGACATAACATACACAAAAGTTTAGGATTTTGGTTATTAAAATTTCTATTTCCCTGACCCACAAAACCTACATTTTTAAAATTTGAATTTTTTGCTCTAACGTTGTTTTCGAGTTCCATTTCGATTGCTAATGATAATGCCCTGTCTAAATCTGTTGTGTTTTCAGCAATTACTCGAATTTGTATTTTTTCATGATTTAGCCCTTGTCTAAACGTGTTTACTAAAATTGACTCTAAATTTTCTATTAATACCTTAGCAGAATTATGTTCATAATTTAAATGACAAGTTTCTTTATATTTATTATGCAGGTATCTTAATCTATCTCCATATTCTGTAACGGTTTCCCTAAAGTTTTGTTTTATATTCATTATTTGAGTTAAAAAATGAGAAGGCGGTCTTTTATCCGTAAACTGTTCTAAAAGAAAATCTCTAATTTCGTCCCAATTTAAAAATTCTTTATATTGTGTCACCTCTTGAGCTTTACCTTTTAATTTAGTACCAAAAATTAATTTAGCTAATTTATTTTTTTTCATTTTCTTTCACAATATGCATTACTGCGTCACAGTTTTTTAGAAAAAATTGAAGAGAATTTCCATCGCCGTAGCCGTCAAATGAATTTATTAAATTTAATACATCAATTGCATCTTTTCCTTCAGCCATTTTTTGTTTGTTAAAATTATAAAGATTAAATACTAATAAAAATTTTGGGTAAAAATTTAAATATAGATAAGTTATACGGTCGATTATTCAATTACTTTTTCAACACACAACGTATTTGCAGTACCTTTCACAAAATAAATATATCTATATAATTTCAAAAATGCATAATATATATAAAAAAAAACAAATAGTGTCACCACAACAGGAAAATAAAAGAAAAAAACTTACAGCTTCATCCTTAGTTAGCTGGAACGTAAGGCGAATTTCCTCGTTTTCTTTCTTCTTCTCGAAACTTGTTGCGTTCTGGGCGCTCCTCCAAGTCTGTTGAAACTTCCTGTCTTTGGTATACCGATGTGGTTTAACTGGTGTGATTCCTGCTGCGTTCTAGGCGCTCCTTCAGAAAACACGGGGTAGTATATCCAGATCCGCTGCCACCAATGTTATGTTTTAATATTTTTATTACTCGCCGAATGCCACCACTGTTATGATTTAATAATTTTAGTATTTTGTATTAGCACTGGTAGTAAATGTAAACACTTCAACTTGTTTCAAATCTCTCTATTATCTTCTGTACAAGAGGGACACTTCTTACTTCTAACAAATCTTTACTCTTACTGTGTCTACTGACAATATAGTACTGACATAATGACTGACCTGCTCTATACTGACTACCTAGAACTTATTTTTATATGAATTCCCTAATTTGAGATGCAGTGGCGTATCTGTAAAATTGATTAAAAAAGGTGTCTATAAAAGTAATTTGGGGAGTATTTGCTACGCCACTGCTTACTGTACTACAATGGTTTCTTTTAATGTTTTTATAGCTGAACCTTCCCAAGCTTTATCGACATAGTGTAAATGAGTTTATGATAGGTTTTTTCGGGTATAATAATATTTGGGGCGGAAGAACGTGCATAAAATAGAATTTGAAGTAGAATTTAAAATACATATTGTTTACTTAGAATTTCCCTTGCAATAAACGACCATTAAAGCAGCTTTTGTCGGAAGGTTCCGCCGAAATATAATGTATGTCTAAATATTGCATTTACGTGTCAAACTATCTCTAGACTAATGAATATATAATACTTAGGACTATTCACAAATAAAATGACTATAAAATAATAATGCGGTCACAACAATACGAAGGAACATTGAAAATTTCAAATCTCCACCTATCATACTTTCGGCTGTGACTATACGTTTATTATGAGTCAGTCAGTCAGGACAAACTCTGTCATTATTAAAGATTTATAATTATGCTTAATTCACGGTAAAGTAATGACACAATGGCTGATGCGACCCGGCACCTAGCTCAACTCTAAGTAAATACAGATTAACATATTACATTATTACTTTTTGTAGTATAGTTTAATTACCTTACGTCTTGAAACTCTACTCAAATATTTTCTAGGTAGTGAAGACATCATATGTATGTTGTATATTTATATCAATCAATAATCGATAATCTGGAATATACACTTAAACAGTTTTACACTTTACTAAAACAATAAGAATCTCGATCATACCATACCACTTATTAATAGGGTAGTGTAGTATGTGATATGATTGATATATGTCGACATGGCGACTGTAAAATTGCATGCATTTAATAATGATTTCCCAGTTTAAATTTTATATATATTATGTATAATAATTTGTACGTAAATTAAACAAAAGAAAAATTAAAAAATAAGGTCCTTTGGGGCCTCTCGTATTACGGGGCCCAGGGCTTTAGCCCTAAAACCCCCGCCCTCCCTCCTTAGTCCGGCAGTCCTGACTGTTATTTTATTGTTATTAAATTTGCTAACTTTAATAATTAAGGAAATACACGACAGATTTTTTTATGTTACACAATTTAAGAAATTAAATGAATATAAACTAAACATTTTTCAGGACATTTTAATAATTTATTTAAGTACATAACAAGGCGAGAAAGAAAGACTAAACTGATCAATTTTTGCTATTACAACCCATATTGTGACTTGGCAGCATGCCGATTATAATTAGTATTACGACATATTTCGGTTCGTTTTTCTATACCTACGATTCTTTTAATACCTTGGTCGCACTCGTACAAGAGCACTGCTTTTGGATCTCGTAAGGTTTTTAATGGCGATCGAATTTTGCTTGCCAATTGGCTCTTATGGGATGCTTTTGTGACGGAATAATTTTAGGTGGTTCGACACTTTTTAATTTTTGATGATGGTTGGTGGATTTTATATTAAATGTATGGAAAAAGGACATACTAATTAAAATAGTTAAGAAAATTCTGACAAAAGAAAAATCGATTACCCAACCATTTTCATAGGGAAGGCAATGTTTTTTGCCTATAATTTAATAACTTAGTCGAAAATATTTGGGAAAACCATCTGCAGAGGGGATCAATCTCTGGGCCTAGCCCCGTAATGAAGCAATTTTCGATATACGTTTATGTGACATTTTAGTCTTCTTTTATAACATAGATTACTCTGTAAAAATATTGTTCCATAATTTCGGGACACCCTGTATAAATAAAAAAATTGAATTTATATTTTATTAACTAGTGATTTTTGTTTAATTTATAAAATAGAGAAATTACTTACTTTAATTTTTTTTTTCAAAATCAAAATACCAGTTTTCAAGAATGGGCAATTATTCCCCTTATTTACTTAGGATTTATTGTCCTTCAATTAGTTTATCTCCTCGAGAGCGTAGAATGGGTTTAGCTGTTGAAAGAAATCACGCACCATCGTGTTGGCTCCTCTAGAATTGAAAATCGCGACGCGTCGCGCCGTCAGTCACTTGTTGCCCCGATTTATGATTGTCTCACGTTAGCAAGGCCGGCAAGACGCGGCGCGGATATATTTCAATTATTTAGTGTTTTTTCGATAGCTGTGTAGTGGAAAATGTCGGTGGAAACACAGTACTCGACGCTTTTTTCCAACTTTGCCAATTTTTTGGGCCTGAGCACCTCAGAAGCCAGTTTGCGATTTGATGAAGATAGGTAATTTATTTAGGTTGCATTTATTTTGTCATGGTTGAAGTAATAAGTTCAAGGTGGTTGCTAGGATTGCATTTTAACTTTTAAGGTTTTTTTTCACTACACATATGTACAAAAAAATGATATTCATTAAAATGTATTTTTTGCTAAATTTTTTATTTTTTGTAAGAACTTGAAAAGCACCTAACGCGCGAGGTAGTGTCTGATATAATTAAAATCATGTTATGTGTTAGGTATACACATCTTAAAATTACCCTTCTGACTATTGGATCATTTTCTCCAAAGAAAGTAGATATGTAAAGTTAGTAAAAAATTAAACATTTATAAAAGTTTTAAAACTGGTAGCAATAGTAGTGTGAAATATATTCTTACTAACTGAAACCTATTCTACAGCAAAATATGAAAACTAACTTTTTTTTGTCAATAACTGTTTTTTGCGTAGTCGCACCAATTGTAGATTTTTAAACTACTTTTTAAATTAGTCTGTTCTATATAATTTTCAAAATAGCGAAGTCTGCCACCGCTTTAGAAGCGTAAAAACTAAATATATTGATGAAATTATTTACATATTTTAAAAACAAAAACATTATGTAAAGATAGTTTTGTGATATTTACATCTAATATTTCTATAACAGTTAATTGAAAATATTTCTTAACAAACAACACTTTATCCAAAATAAAATACTACTGCGTATTTTAAAAATTTGTTGTGAAAGCAAAAAAACACAAATCAACCCCTAAAATTTTACATCCAAATCTAAATCACAGACTCGTAGAAAATTTAATTAATATCGAAGGTATATGTAAAAAAATTGCCAGAAAACTGATTTATAATTTGAGGATAATTTTCGTTCAATCTCAGCCGGAGTACAAAAATTCTAGCATGATTTTTTCGAAATCAACACATTTTCTTAGTTTATTAGTAACTTAAAATAATTTGCAATGTTTTTTTAACTAGCTTACAAATACTATGTGTGTTTGTTTGCTTTAATAATTTTCACTCACAGAAGTATGAAAATATCTATTTTTTTAAATTTATACTATATGTCAAAGCTTATTATTTTAAATGAATAAGATAAATTTAATAATGTGTTGGATAACATGCTTTAAAAGAACAAGAATAAATTATTGGTAACTTCCAGTTTGCTTGACATGGTTTAAAACTCCCTCCCTAAAATGTTGAACCATTACCAGCCAGATTTAAAACCTCTTTTCCTCAGGTGTTTAGACAATTCGTGCTTATTTTAGTTGCAATCGTTTTTTATTTCCTAGAAGCTTAAGATAAGATTACCGCATTGTGTAAATTGGCAACATAATTTTGTACTTCCCATGAATTATTTATATATATATATATATATATATATATATATATATATATATATATATATATATATATATATATATATATATATATATATATATATATATATCTATAATGTTTGTTGATTCTTAGTCCTTCACGAATGGAAAAATACGATGTTTACATCCGTTCACTACTTTCGTTCTGAAAATCACATTTGGCACTTTCTAGCGACCGAATAGTGACTGCCAAATGCGATTTTGGCGAAACGTTCTTTTCAGAACGACAGTAGTGAACGGATATATACCCGGAATGACAACACGCCATCTATATATATATATATATATATATATATATATATATATATATATATATATATAGTACATCTTCTTTAATCCGGAAAATTAAATGCAAGGAGTTTGTTGGATTAGCGATTTGTCCAGATTACTGGATATTAGAAAAAAATGTCACACACTATTGGGTGCTGTTTTTTTAATCTATACGAATAACGTAAAAAAATGTACATACGGTTTTTCAAAAGTACAACTTTGTATGTTGCATGTGCATACAAATTCTGTATTAACAAATTATGTACAGGGTGTTCCAGCGAGGACTGAACAGGGACCTATTTTCGACCTTCCTTGTATTTTGGAAAAATTCAAAATAGCCAATCGATGTATTTTTTCTTGTAGAATCCAAAAATGTCATCGAAAAAATATTTGAACCAGAAACAAAAGAGTTACGCTATGCATCAGGTGTTTTTTAAATGGAATGTATCGTTTTTCATACGATTTTTGGAAAGATTGATTTTTTTTATATCCGTTCTGATTAAAAGATTTGATTTTGCGATAGCTGTTTATATTACATTTTAATGTTTTACAAACTAACATTTTAGCTTCACCTGTTTAAAATATACGATAGGTTGGTATAGGTGATCAAGGTAAAATGACGTTTGAATGCTTTGTCAATAAAAATTGACATTATTTTAATTATTGTCGAAGTCTTCACCTAAAAAATATATATTTGACTCTAATCGAAATGAAATACTCTTTGGACGAGAGACTACAGATTGTTATGCTATTTTACAAGTGCCAAGAAAATGCAAGAGAAGCAAGAAGAAGATTTATTGCAAATTTTCATAGAAATATATCCATCAATACAATTCTAAGGATAAAAAACCTATTTGAGGAAAATAAAACTTTACATGATAGAAAAAGAAATTCAATAAAAAATAATTATTAAATAATAAAACAAAACTACTAATAACATAAGTTTTCAATGTGACTGCCGTTTTTCTCGAAACAACATCGATAACCCTTTGTAGCCTTTCTAAACTTGCTGTTACAATATGATTTTCCTGGTTAAGGCGGTTTATTTCATCGACAATTTTTCCCATGATCTCTTGAATATTTTCGTTTCGTTGTCTGTATACGACGTTCTTCAAATGGCCCCAAAGAAATGTATCCAAAACTGAGAGGTCGGGGCTATTGGGCGGCCAAGCATATGTTCCATTTCGCCCTATCCATTCGTTATGGCGCCGATTTAAAAATTGAACCATATCATGCACGGCATGAGGAGGCGCCCCATCATGTTGCCAAATTAAATTCTGATATTCTGCCAATGGTAAGTCTTCCAAAAAATTTTCAATTTCGTTTTCTAAAAACTCATAATATCTGTGCCCATTTAAAGTCCCGTTAAAAATATTGGTCCCAAAATTTTATTGTTTTTTATCCCACACCAAACATGAATAGAATTCCTCCCTTGAAATTTAATAGTCTGGAACTTTTTTGGATTTTCAACGGCCCAGTGGTGACTATTATGTCTGTTGAATACTCCCGATGTTGTGAAAGTAGCTTCGTCGGTTCACACAATATTTTTGAATAAATCAGGGTCTTCGTTTTCTTGCCGAATTACCATTTGAGAAACAAATTGGAAGCGAAGTTCTTTTTGTGCCGGTGTTAGGTGCTGAAGTGGAAGGATACGAAAAGGCCTAAATTTATGAATTTTCAGAGTCCTGTGAACAGTCCCTCGGGTAACTCTTCTGCGCCTTACACCGCCACCGTACTGAACTTCCCGAACTACATCCGAAATAGATTTGGTTGGATTAACTTGAAAATAATTTATAATGGCCTGGTCTCGATTTCTTCTTCTTTGTATATTTCTTTTTCTATCATGTAAAGTTTTATTTTTCTCAAATAGGTTTTTTATCCTTAGAATTGTATTGATGGATATATTTCTATGAAAATTTGCAATAAATCTTCTTCTTGCTTCTCTTGCATTTTCTTGGCACTTGTAAAATAGCATAACAATCTGTAGTCTCTCGTCCAAAGAGTATAGTAAATATATATTTTTTAGGTGAAGACTTCGACAATAATTAAAATAATGTCAATTTTTATTGACAAAGCATTCAAACGTCATTTTACCTTGATCACCTATACCAACCTATCGTATATTTTAAACAGGTGAAGCTAAAATTTTAGTTTGTAAAACATTAAAATGTAATATAAACAGCTATCGCAAAATCAAAACTTTTAATCAGAACGGACATAAAAAAAATCACTCTTTCCAAAAATCGTATAAAAAACGATACATTCCATTTAAAAAACACCTGATGCATAGCGTAACTCTTTTGTTTCTGGTTCAAATATTTTTTCGATGACATTTTTGGATTCTACAAGAAAAAATACATCGATTGGCTATTTTGAATTTTTCCAAAAGACAAGGAAGGTCGAAAATAGGTCCCTGTTCAGTCCTCGCTGGAACACCCTGTACAGATGATTTATATTTTGTTAATCAGAGCTTTAGCTATAGGAGATACAAAAAACTTTAAATACAAAAGTAGGATTTTTGTCGTGTTATCATTTATGATTATCAAAAATGTTTAAAAACATCATTAGAAAAGTTAAAAGTATACATAATCTTTGTTTTTTTTTAGTTCCACTCCCTGTATATTATTAGTCTATTAAATACGCCTCTTCTTTTGCATTATAACTAAGCTAGGTTTGATACCTTTATCTTGAAAGATAACCGACAAAATTGATAAAAAGCTTTCTCTTCTAACAATCCATAGGATCAATTGCACATTTGAACTTTTTAAAATGTGTTCTTTAACTATATATTGTTTTGGAAAAAATTCTGATGCAGATAATGATTATTATTACTTACAGTCTATTTGTAATATTTATTGAAACATACTTTTAAAAATCATAATTTGGGAAGCCGCGTCTTGGAATAAAAATTCTATTTGAATACCAAAATTAATTTTTCAATTAAAAAAAAAACGTAGGAAGTAGAAAGTGAACTTTTATGATAATATTCTTTGGTTTTTTACAGATATATGTTTACAGTGATGCAAAACATTCAGCAAAATAGTTTTTAAAATTGATGACTTCAGGTTTATCAAGATAAAAAATATGGAATAAGCCAGAATAAATCCAGATAATGGGATTTATTTAAAAAGCTCTTGTTTAATTCTTGACAATAAATAGACGTACCAATTTATTAAAAATTTGAACGTCAATTGCGCTTCGCACGTGTTCATTCGAGGCCGGGTATTAACGAGGTACGAAATTATATATAAATATAAATATACATGTATATATATATATATATATATATATATATATATATATAAATATATATATAAATATATATATATATATATATATATATATATATATAAATATATATAAATATATATAAATATATATATATATATATATATATATATATATATATATATATATATATATATATATATATATATATATATATATATATATATATATATATATATATATATATATATATATGTTAGTTTCGTCGTTATGTGTTGTATTGTATTCGTTAAATATGACTTGTAAAGTGGCTATTAGTTGTCATTTTTTATTTTACTTGTTTTAATGTTTAATAATTGTGTTAATTAATTAGTATATATTGTGTAATATAAGGAAATGTTGATAGTTATCATAAAGAAATTGTTGAGTTAACCAAATGAAAATAACATTTCAATCTCCATTTAAATTTTCAGGATACTAAACGAATAACCGTAAATCTTATACATATTTCTAACTTCTCCAGAACTTATTTATAGCGACAGTAAACGTCATTAATTGAAGTGGATAAAAATAGATCGATTTAAAAACCAGGATAGACGCTAAAGATACCCAAAACGGTTTTGTCGAAAAATTTACGATTTACTTTAATTCTTAAACGTTTTTATTTACATGACGGTTAGCAAATAATTATTGGAAATTAAAAAATAGCATATTTTTGTTGTACGCATCTAAATCAAAGTTGCTAGAAGACAACAAATTTAATAAAAAAAGAACTAAAATTTTTTCTAATAATCTAAGTTTCAAATTTTAGGCATTGTGATATCTGATATAATTTGAATGCTATTCAAGAAATGATATTTATCTTTAGATAATCAATACAAAATGGATCAACCAATAAGAATAGGTAATTGTAAATTGAACAACTAGTAGTAAAGTTTTGTTAGTTAAACTGGACATAATGGACAGACAATTAGATAATATAAATTAATCTGTGGTCTTGTGCATTATTATTACCCTGAAAATTGGTTCTGAGGCATACATTTTTTTAAAGTATTTCTACTACATCTAATTTTTTTTTACAATCGGTTTACTTGGGGCACACTGTGTGTGTAGCTGTACAATGTGGTTTATTTAACAAAAAAAGTAGCCATTTGTGGCTTGAGTTGCTTTAAGAATGAAAAACGATAATTTTATCTAAAATTTGACGAAGCAGTTTTTCATAGTTAATTTTATAGCGATTAACTGACGCGTCTCTGTAAAACAAATTTGCATCATATGAGTAGATCTTTTGTTAGTTTATATTTACTAGTTATCTAAAGATTGGTTGTACAAACACTGTGTATTCTACAAATATGATTTTATGTGAATATTCGTAAATTGCAGCTAATAGAGTATAATTATGGCACATTTTGCTTGGGTTTGTTTTTCTTTGTATTATGGGTTGATTTTTTTTTGTTCAGTAGTCAATTAATTTATCTCGATGATTTAGTTTGTAGAGTGGTTACACACCCTTCGTGAAACCAATATTAAATTAGTTTATTAAAATATGAAACAATAAATTAATTTATTCAAACTCTACAATTTATCAATTTTGTTCTCTCCATCCAGAAGATGAGTTATACAGGTTGTCCTAGATTCGCTTCTCTATATAGGCATTTCAGCTCCTATTATACGTACGGCAAAAATTAAATAAAAAAACTTTTAGAGGAAACTTAGCGCATTCGATATCCGGCTTCAAATTTACGATCGGTCAGTTCATTTTGGAAATATCGGCGAAAAATCGAAAATGGCGGATTTCGTTTTTCGCTAGTAAATCCAAAACGGTAAATTTGACAGCTGTCAAAATGTGACATTATTGGGACCCTTTTTTAAGATAAATAAGATTACGTGTACGACATGTCTCCATCGTATTTTGTTATCCCGCAACCCGCCTCAACTTTAATTTTCATTCCTATCTGTCATGGCACCAGGGATGTGTTTAAGGATGGGGTACCCTTCTATGTCAGTTTTATGTAAACTAAAATGTAAGGAGTGGTATAAATAGGAACCTTTTTCTTAGGATTGTCCCCCCTCCCCCAGAGTAATTATACTTAAACTAAAATGAATTAAGTAATATATAAAGTAAAGACCTTTTTTGCAGATTTTTATCGTGTCCTGCCCCTAAATTAGTTAAATCTGACAATTGTACCGCACATTGAATAATTTCATATACATTTTCAAGGGAAAGTTAGTTTATGGTATTACCATTCTAAAATTCTGGTATCGAAGGTTCTTTGCGGCAGCGCGGAAATTTGGTTGTTGCGGTTCTCTATCATATATTTGTTTTCAGAGCCGACATTTTCATAGAATCTTTAAGTACAAAGTAAAATATTGATAACAAATTATATTCCAGAGACCTCTTATTTCGCCTTGTGACATGATTTTTAGCAGTTTTTACCAAAAAAACACGTAAGTTAAGGAACCCTCCCCTGGTTATGTTGATTATTCCTCTAATCTCTTGGGAATGGTCTAATTGAATGTGTGTTGACTATTATCGGGTATCTACAAGGTGTAATAAGTAAATAGATGAAGAGTTTGGTGATTTCAGCTATTGACCATCTCACTAAGATTACTATCAGTATTTTTACTTTAAATTTAATTCCCGAAATATATGCCAAAATTTAAATTCTCCCTAAAATTTAAACATGTATGATACTATACCTTCTAACTATATTTAACAGTTTTCGAGAAAATGTATCAATCGTAAATTATTCGGTTTCCGTATAAAACTAATATATATATATATATATATATATATATATATATATATATATATATATATATATATATATCAAAAGTAGAAAATATATAACGCGGTTAGAACTAGTATATAGCAGAAAATGGATTTTTTGGGATGACCGCTAAAGCAATGGAATTTGGCTAACCATAGACACGTGTTTCTGACTTAAGGTCTTCATCAGTACAGTCAACTAGTTGTAAGACGAGTACAACTAGTGCCAAAATGAATGAATACACAAAACAATACCAGAGTGACTCTGGTATTGTTTTGTGTATATTGTGTATTCTGCTATATATATATATATATATATATATATATATATATATATATATATATATATATATATATATATATATATAATATATATATAATATATATATATATATATATATATATATATATATATATATATATTATATATATGATATATATATATATATATATATATATATATATATATATATATATATATATATATATATATATATATATATATATATATATATATATATATATATATATATATATATATATATATATATATATATATATATATATATATATATATATATATATATATATATATATATATATATATATATATATATATATATATATATATATATATATATATATATATATATATATATATATATATATATATATATATATATATATATATATATATATATACAGTATGGAAGACAATAATCGACAAATCTAAAATCTCAAAAACTCAAGCGCAATTAGCGCAACAACAACAGCACCATCCGGAAAACATAAATAACGACCAATGCCTGCGCAGATATAACCTTCGGCCCCGAGTGGGGGTATAAAAGGAAGCGTCGCAGTCACCAACACTTCAGTCTCTATTCGGACGCGAGAAAGAAAGCTTCGAAAATGCCAAATGTGATTTTGGCGAAACGTCAGCAAAACTGTTCTTTTCAGAACGACAGTAGTGAACGGATGTACACCCGGAATGAAAACACATATATATATATATATATATATATATATATATATATATATACAGGGTGTTAAACTTTCAATAATTTCATAATTTTTCGATAATATCTCGAATACCACTCTAGATATTGTAATGAAATTTAGTATAGAGGTACTATGCATCTAGTGGAATTTTTTGATGTAGAACATTTTTTTTTATTTCCACCAGTGGCGTTCGTACGGAATCCGACCTGCATATTTTCACAGACATTGATGATACGCCACTGATTTTTTTAAAATAAAATTATTTTTGGAATTCCCATTCATTTTTGAGCAAGTTTGATCTCTTGGTAATTTTGAGTTGCACGCACGGTTTTCGTTTTAAAAAATAAAAACCATTTCTCTGCAGAGTTTTAACAATATCGCTAATATCACAACACCAACCGCCATGGCATGCAAGGAAATTTTTTTTTTGACTGAAATTCAAGAAATCAAATTTGCTTATGAATAACTAATACCCAAAGATTTCAAAATTATTATTTGAGCTTATAATTTTTTAACACGAAACTATAAAATACTATTAGTTCATCAATAAAGAAAGATTACTAATAATAATTATTGTAGTAGGCTTTGGCTGTCAGAATTAATACTTCTCTTGTAACTTAATTTGACAGTTCAGCTTTCAGATTCAGTCGGGTTTAATTAATTTTGTGTTCTAAATATCTGATATATCTGAGAAAAGAAATGGTTGAGTTTACCAATGAAGAGTTGGCAGACATGCATTACATGTGGTTTGGCTGATGGCAGTTCACCCGAAGCTAGGCGATTATATCAAGAGCGCTTTCCTGGTAGAGTCATACCAGATAGGCGAATATTTGCAAATGTGCATAGAAGGTAGACTGAAACAGGTACATTCAAGCCAAATAATCAATTAAAAGGGGCCCCTCGGACTATAAGAACTCCAGAAATTGAAGAGGCAGTATTAAATTCCATAGATGAAAATCCTGAACTGAGTACTAGGAAAATTGGAATTAACCTAAATATTTCGCACATCCTAGTTTGGAGAATTCTACATGATTTTTTTTATACCCATATCACATTCAACGAGTGCAAGCCTTATTTCCCCGAGATCTTCCTTTCCGAGTTAATTTTTGTGAATGGTTTTTGGAAAAAATTGCGCGTAATCCCTTATTTAATCGCGAAATAATGTTCACAGATGAAGCGAACTTCTCCAGGAACGCTATCAGAAACTTCCACAATAATCATATCTGGGCCGACGAGAACCCCCATGCCATTGTAGAACATCATCATCAAGAGCAATTCTCTGTAAATGTTTGGGCTGGCATTATCGAAAATCACCTAATTGGTCCTTTTTTCCTCCCAGAAAGACTAAATGGCCATAATTATCGCCGGTTTCTTGAGAACGATTTGCCGATATTGTTAGAAGATATACCAATTCTGATTAGAAACAGAATGTGGTTCATGCACGATGGCGCGCCCGCTCATTTTAGTATTGAAGCCAAAGAATATTTGAACCGCTCATTTAACAACAGATGGGTAGGTCGTGGCGGACCCCAACCATGGCCCCCTAGGTCCCCAGGGGTATATGTATTATTATTATTATTATTATTATTATTATTATTATTTTAAGTTTAATAAAGGCATCAAAACATGTAATACATAAACAATTATTATCATACCTTTTTTTTTTGGGAGGTGTGCACCAGTTGATTGATATTTTTCTATAAGATATATAAAAAAAACAAAAGATTTGTCTCTGTTTCCTTTCTCTTGGTTACCTACTAATAATAACAATATACATATAACGTGTATTAGCTGTAATTACGTGTGTTTATTTTTGAATTTAAATGTATGTATGTAATATTTTATTCTTTTTCAACCTATCACCAAAAAAAAAACAAAACGTCTACTTGTAGTGTCATTCCATATTTCTGTCCTTTGTATTTACAATTTAAAATTTGTAAATAAAAATTATGTACTTTAGCCTGATGATGGTGGTAAACGACCGCCGAAACGTTGCTGAATAAAAAAAAAATCGTAATAAAAGAAAAGTATATCACACTGATTTATTGGAAACCCTTTGATACCTTGTTATTGTTGAAGAATATCATATTATTTTAATAAAATTTATAAAAAGTATTTATGAAGGAACAGACTTCTGAAAAACATTGACATGGTGGTCCTAGATTGGTGGCTGAAGACTACATACTATTATCTACAAATATCTCTCACTAAGATAAAGCGATTTCTGATTTTAATAAGAATGGAGATAGTAATTACTTTCACGCCACTGATTTTTCTAAAATAAAGCATTTTTATTGATTCATTTGTTTGTTTTTGAAAACTTTTAGTATTTATTTTCGACAAGATTTGATTTCTCCAGTTTAATACAATAATATTCCTCTGCATGCATGGTGATATCCGTCTTATGACCAGGATTGTTTGGACCATGCAGAGAAACGGTTTTTATTTTTTAAAACGAAAACCGTGCGTCCAACACAAAATTACCAAGAGATCAAACTTGCTCAAAAATAATTTTTATTTAAAAAAAAAATCAGTGGCGTACCATCAATGTCTGGGAAAATATGCAGGTCGGATTGCGTACGGACGCCACTGGTGGAAATTAAAAAAATGTTCTACATCAAAAAATTCCACTAGATGCATAGTACCTCTATAACAAATTTCATTACAATATCTAGAATGGTATTCGAGATATTATCGAAAAATTATGAAATTATTGAAAGTTTAACACCCTGTATCTCAAAATTTACACCGTTTAAGACATATGTTTATATGAAGTTTTCTTCTTAAAATGGACCCAAAAATCACCTCCTTAAATATTGACACTCAATTAAGAAACACCCTGCATACAGGGTGTCCCGAATTGCAGTGTCCAAACTTTAACAGCGTATTCTGCATTCAAAATAAGTTCTAATTTTCTATATAAACATATATAGGCAAATGCTTCGTTTTCGAAATACAGGGTGTTAAAGTTTTAAGAAAATCAGTGGCGTCCGTACAGGATTTTTTATTGAATATTCTTGAAAAAAAAATGGTACGCTACTGCTTTTTCTGAAAACAAAAATCATTCCAAAAATCCCCACTCAGTTTGGAGCAAATTTGATCCCTTGTCTTTTTTTCGTGCGATGCAGGATTTCGAGTTAAAAACTAAAAACTATTTTTATGTATGGCGTAGTTAAAATTTCCATTATTGTTAATTATTTCAGTGGCAAAACCTCTAACATCTTGGTATGCCATGATTGCATTTTTGTGACAATTGAACAATTGCTAGTTTCATCTTTAAAGTGTGAAATTTGAGTTTTTAGAGTAAATAAATGTCAGGTACATTACAGTTTATACAAAAAGGTAATTATTAGTCTAACTAGTGATTTCAAAATGGTGTTATTCAGTGACTTTGAGTATGCTGATATTCATTTCGTTTATGGTTTCTGTAATGGAAATGCAAATGCAGCAGTACGGGAATACCAACGAAGATTTCCAAATAGAAGATTACCTTGCAAACAAGTTTTCATTAAAACGCATTTAATGTTTAGGAATTTTGGAGTCAAAAAGAATCCGAGAAATGAAGGTAGGAGAAATAAACAATATCGAAACGTAATTTTAAATAAGTTTGACAACGATAGGACATTAAGCCTACGAAGAGCAGCTCATAATTGACAAGGCAACGCAGTTTTTGTTTCTAAAAATAAGGTTCATCGCGTTTTGAGGAAAGATCACAGGAAGTCATTTCAGATGCAGCCAGTTCAAAACTTACAACCTGGTGATGCCGAAAAACGTGTCAGTTTTTGCAATTGGTTTTGGCACCAAATAGAGGAAGACGAGAACTGAAAAAAAATTTATGGACTGATGAAGCCACATTTACCCGAAGCGGCTCAGTAAATTTCCATAATTTACGAATCTGGAGCCATGACAATCCACGTGTTGTACGAACTAGAGCATTTCAGCAAGAATTTTCTGTTAATGTTTGGTGTGGTGTAATAAATGAAATTTTTTGCGGGCCCCATATTCTACCACCACGCCTAGATGGACAGTTATTTAATGATTCTCTGCAAAATGAGTTATTTCAATATCTAGAAAATATTCCTCTAAATCTTAGAAACGAATTCTGGATTTAAATGGACGGGGCTCCCGCGCATTTTGCACTTGTAAATCGCGAGTGGTTAAATATTAATTATCCGGAACGGTGGATTGGACGATTAGGAGCTACAGCCTGGCCACCACGTTCCCCTGACCTCACACCTGTCGACTTCTTTGTGTGGGGTTATTTGAAAAATTTAGTTTATTCCAGACCAGTTCATACAAGAGAAGAATAAATTCTAAGGATAGAGCAAGCCTGTGAAACTTTGCGAGCCAATACGAATTTTATACGCCACGCCACTGACACAGTTAAGAGCAGATGCCGAAAATGTGTCGAAGTTAGAGGAGCTCATTTTGAGCAATTATTGTGAATTTTAAAGCCCACATTAATCCTTAATGATATTTAAAGTGCTCTATACATTTTTTTCACGGTCTAAGTTAATAAAAGTTATGAATTCTAATTTTTGTAAAATTAATTACGAACTTAGTTAATAAAGAGTAGTTTCTGTAAAATGAAGTATCATCTTCAAAATTGAATTAATTCTAATTACCGTTTTACAAAATGAATCGACGATTTTAGAATTATAAACTCATCTGTCATACTTTAAAGACGAACCTAGCAATTGTTCAATTATCACAAAAATGCAATCATGGCATACAAAGAGTCGACAATGAAGGAATGATGGTAAGTACCAAGGACATTAGATTTTAATAGGTTGCCTGTTAACTTCTGCGATGTCCTGATAACCCAAAAATAATGCAAATCTCCATTACAACGGGTCGATGACGTCATCTCTCCTTAGTTGTCAGACAAGCTTTTATTTTAGAAACCCTACATATGTTGTTCAGAAATTATGAACTCACCCGGAATGCATGAAATAAATATCCGAAACCAAGTAATTTTAAAAACTTGCTGTTACAATCCCACCTTAAAGGTTTTGCTACTGAAATTAACAATAATGGAAATTTTAACTATGCGATACATAAAAATGGTTTTTAGTTTTTTACTCGAAATCCTTACACCGCACGAAAAAAAGACAAGGGATCAAATTTGTTCCAAACTGAGTGGGGATTTTAGGAATGATTTTTGTTTTCAGAAAAAGCAGTAGAGTACCATTTTTTCTTCAAGAATATTCAAGAAAAAATCCCGTACGGACGCCACTGATGAAAAATTAAAAAATATTTCAAGTCAAAAAATGTCTTTTGTTACTCCAAGGCTGTTTACCAAATTTAATAACAATATCTCAAGTAATAAAAAAGTTATGACTAAAAAACAATTTTTTTCTTAAAACTTAAACACCCTGTATTTCGAAAACGAAGCATTTGCCGATATATGTTTATATAGAAAATTAGGGCTTATTTTGAATGCAGAATGCGCTGTTAAAGTTTGTACACTGCAATTCGGGACACCCTGTATATATATATATATATATATATATATATATATATATATATATATATATATATTAGGTATAAATAAGATATATTAGTTACAACTATCCTGAAATCATTGCCTCTGGGGTTTAACCGAAATGACGCAATTTTACTCTAAATAATTTTTTTTATCATACTTACTGTTGTACCCGATATTCTACTTTTACACTAATAAGCACAAAATTTTACAGAAAAGTTAATTAGTATTAATTAACACTTCGAAATTCTACGAAACAAGTTCTTTCAGAACCGTTTACATGAGAGCTTCAATAAATAAATTAACATGGAAAGTATTAAAAAATAAATATTTTGTTGTAGATACGAAAAGCTACTAAGAAGATCCAAAACTGAAGATTTAACAGAAGTTTCCGGTATAGGATGTCTATACCAAAGCGGGGTTGATAGATTAGGCCGACCAGTAGTAGTTTTTGTTGGAAAATGGTTTCCATTTAACAAGGTCAACCTTGACAAGGTATTTATGAAAATCTAGGTTAATTTTAACTACAAATATTTAATTTTATTTGTATTCTAGACTATTTTATACTATAAGGGATTCTTGTCAGCAGTCAGAAAGTCTAACTAACCCTCACCTTTAGTTATTTGTCATACCAAATCATTATTTAAAAAATGCACTAGTTACTATGTGAAGTAATGAAACGCAATTTTATTTTATCTTAATAGTCGGCAATTATAGGTTTAACGAAAATACTGATATGTTTGACCACGAAAAGTAAATGGACTTTGAGTTACGGTTTGTATCGTTTTGTGTGACGAATATGGTTATTTATAATTTGCTACATTCAAATTAATACTAATTCATTAGGCCGAGGCCTCATTTTGTTGGTTTTCTCAAATAAATGCTTCTTAAGACAAATATGTCGTTTCTATATATCACTACCGTTAAAAAAATTTCATCTGGTAATAATATATTATTAAGAAGCATATATTTACAGCTATTACTAACGTACGAGAATCAATTATTCATCAGAATATATAATAACTCTTACATGCGATTATAATACCGTATTTTTTCTATAACAATAAAAAAAAATTCGAATTGAGACTGTTTTCGAATACCCGTTTACAAAAACTACTATTTTTAAACCTTACAACTTAAATCTGGCAAATTCATTAACAGAATTAAAGCAAGCCATGTACAGGTACGGGCAAGAGATAGGTACTAGTTGCTGTAGCGACACAATAACGACCGTGGTTTTACTACCGCGTTCTCTATAAAGGTGACGTGAATTACATGTTCACATATTTGGAGAACGTTGACGGAGTTTACGACTCCCCTCCTGTGATACAGGATAAACATGGCATGAATTAACACAAGCAGTGGCGAATTAAGCATCTAAGAGGCTACAAGCACACCCTTGACTTGGAGGCCCCTCCTACCAGTAATGGTAATGGTTGTTGCTTGGGGAACGAAACGCTCTGCAAAAATAAACCGAAGACAAAAAAGGGGTCCTTACTTTTAGAGCAACGTACCGCAAAGCAAATCGAAAAACAAAAAAAAGACCTCACTTTCAGAACAACGTTCCGCAAAGTACACAACCTATATTTTACTAAAAGTCGACAATCGATTACACGCCTTTTGTGACAAGATGATTGAACACAAGACATTGCGTTTAGGACTTCAGTATTAAGTAACATTTTCTTTCCTAAAAAAAAATATTCATATTGAACACAAAAACTTCATTATTTTCTATATTTTATTAGAAAATAATTACCGAAAGTAGGTTTCTTTCCGTAGGTTTCTTTCCGTAGGTTTCTTTCCGAGAGGGTTTTTTGGGCTTTATATTCGTGGAATATTTGTTGTTGAACATAAAAAGTTATTTTATGGGAATGCAATTTAGCTGTATCGACAAGTTAAAGCTTGTACGATATATGTTCTAATATTTACGCAGTTATTTTACTTTTGGAAAATTCCAACTTTAGGTCTTATCCAGAATATCAACATTAAAGAATTGGTTTCGCCGCACGTGGCGACCACTGCAGCCATCGCACCGACTGCTCTAATAGGTCATTTTTTTTCAGTACTGTTTAGGTCTGTGCTTTTGATATCAGTCATAAAGCGGTATCGACAAGTTAAAGCTCATACGATATAATGTTATAGGATATGTTCTAATATTTACTTAGTTATTTTACTTTTGGAAAATTCCAACTTTAAGTGTTATCCAGAATATCCAAATTAAAGAATTGGTTTGGCCGCACCTGGCGACCACTACAGCCATCGCACTGACTGCTCTAATAGGTCTTTTTTTTTCAATACTCTTTTGGCTTGTGCTTTTGATATCAGTCATAAACGTTGGAACAGTGCCTAACAATTGAGTGGACCTGTTCATCGTTTTATGTGAGGAAATTGGGCTTCTTATCTATTTCCGTTTTTGAAATAAAGAAACTCAATTTTAGGTAGCCTCTATATTTCCAAGAGTAATAGTTTCTTTTCACAAAAAGTGTTACATACGAGGTAACGTCTAATAAAATTTTTAAAAAATTAGCGTGAAAAACTACTTATTAGATTGAATTCAAGTTGTGCAAGCATTAAGTGTGATATAGGGATAAACTGGTAAAGTTATGGTACCAATTCAAGATGGCGGGACAAAATGGCGGCCAAATATTTTTTTTAAATGAACGTAAAAAAAATCTTGATCAATTCACTTTAATTTATGCAGAAAAATTAAATGTGATATAGGGATAAACTTTTACAAATTCAACATGACCTAACAAAATGGTGGTGTGTTAGAATAAAAACTACTTATTAAATGTATTTTAAATTGTGATCAAAAATCAAGTGTGACAAACTGGTAAAATATTGCATTTCAATATAGTGGAATAAAATGGCGTCCAATAAAAATATTTAAAAAGACAGTATGTATTTGTTACTAAATGACTATGTACTGAACTAAGTTGGTACACACTTCACTATTCATAATAAAAGGAAAGATTCATAACGAGGGATAAGATAAGATTAACTGTAACTCTGCGGTGACCACTGCCATATAAAATATCGTTTTTTAAGTTGGTCAAACTTCCTGAATGTTCATAAACTAGAATCCTTCAAGGGATGTTTGGTTGGTGTCTAACTTCGGCCACTAGTAATAATTGTTACGGGCTCACTTATATTATAAAGTTTTTTATAACAGCACTACCATCATTGATCACACTTGGTACACTGTAACTCCACTAGTACTATTCACCAACGCGGCTATTAACAGCAAAAACGACAAAAAAATCTGCCGAACAACGTACCCTGTAAACCTGTTTACGTTCTCTTCGATAAAGAATTGTTTTTAAATTCATTTTAAAATTTCAAATTTTTGTGATGTGATTATTATCATCTTTCTTTAACCACATTTAATTGTGGTCGGCCTAAATTTAAATAAAAAAAACATAGAAATGCTTAATAAATTGTATAAATTGCGATATTTGAGTGGGTTATAAAAATCCTGGTTTGTTTAATTGCTTTTGCGAAGAACAGTTTTATCACACAGTGCTTAATAAAAAGTCAGCTGGACTCGCTCCGCTCGAAGGGGGCATGATGGAGATGCATCACTTGCATGCAGGATTCACCGACCCGCTCCCATCTATAAGTATAGTATCGCAGCAAAATTCGGTAGATATATCAATACTGGACGAATTAAAGCTAATAAGTAAAATGCGTGCGCTAAGAGAGCCTGCAGAAATAAAATCGCAGAGTTTCTGGAATTCTGGGATTTTGTTGCTACAAAATTGACCGAAATCAAAATAGTTGTAGAAAACAATTAGTTAATATCTAAAGTTGAATCCACCTAGTCAAAATTTTTAAGGTAATCTTTTACGAGGGCTTTAGATTGGCCAAATGAAAATATAGAGGGTATGTGAAAATATCTTTACACATATTTATAACAAAATTGACTTATATTTTTGCAAAAATTAGAAAAAAAGATTGTTTTATTATTTGGTAGACCTAGGTATAATCTTTGTGTACCTAGTTAAGAGAAAAAATACTCTATTTTGTTCTTTAACTTTTTTGCAAATTAAGTTTTTACTATTTAAAATCTATCTAAAAATATTTTCGAAATCAACTTCAATTTTTGATCTGATATTTAACATGTTAAACGTTACTTTTGTTAATTTATTATACATGATATATATAATAATAAATTATTTTTGTGTGAAACACATTTTTATACTGATGCGATTTTTAAAATAAAAAGCAGAGAGAAATATAGACCCCTGTTTTAATTACATTTTTTAAAAAGTATTACTAATAATATAACAAAATCAACTGAAAGCTAAACAAACTAATAACGCATTTATTTCCCTTTGTTTTTTATGACATCCCGTATTGGGTGCGGCATGCTTTGAACTAAATTGTCAAATTTATCTTGATCTAAAGCATCCCACAGTTCCGGGAAGAACACGTTGTGGATCGGCACCATTCGGAACTGGATATTAACTCTCAATAACTGATCTCCCAAGCATGTCCCACATATGCTCAATGCAATTGGAGACCGGAAGTAGCGACGGTAAATGCAACCATTCTATGTGGGCGTTCTCTAGATGTTTAAGAGACATTTTCGCTCTATTGGACCAGCTTTGTCATCTAGAAATCGAATTCATAGTTCTAGATTCCAGCAATTATTTTACACAATATCGTCAAGGATGTCTGCCACATAAATTTGGTCATTCATACCACGATCGCATATGTAGTGCTGCGTTCTACCTCCCAAAAAATATTCCGCTTATATCATTACAGAGCCACTCCTGAATGCATGAATGAACTTATTATACATATCTATCATTTACTTTAGTATTTTGAGGACTCCATAGACTCGTACCGGTCTTATGTCACTTAATAGCCCAACCGGCTGTCATTAGAGAATATCACATAATTCCCTTCTACTCCCCAGTTAAACCAAAACTTTAAAGATTTTTGTATTTATTACTACAAACAGACTTTATAAGGAAGTGACAAAACACCATTCAACATATTAATCAGATCTAATATTAAACTTTATTCATAAAAAATATCACTAAATAGAACTCGGTAATAAAATCATAATTTTCAAAAAAAAAGTTAAAATGTTTAATTTCTTTTAAAGACTGTTTTCCTTTTAGTTACGTAAGAGTAGTACCTAGTTCTACCAAGCAATAAGCACAAATTTAATGTTTTCCAATTTTCACAAAAACACAAGATAATTAATTGTGAAGGGACAGAAAACTTTTTGCAAACTCACGTTTTACTTTTTTTAGGTCAGTTATTAAAAAAATCCTGTATGTGAAGGAACAGAAAATTCGCAATTTTTTTCCAACTTCATCATGACCGTTAATAGATCAAAAAGCTTGCTAAATGTATATATATATATATATATATATATATATATATATATATATATATATATATATACCTACAGGGGGTCTGAAATAAACTAATCCAAAAAACCTAAATATATTTATAACGAACCGAAGCTTCATGTTGTAGCTTTTTAAAAAAATATATTTTAATCTGCAATACGGAACAAAAATGGCGTTGTTTTGTCTTTTATGATAATGATCTACACAGGCTTTAGGTTGACCAAATCGCAATATCCAGGGTGTGTGAAAAAAGTCAAACGCTGAATTTACAAAAAACACAGTAACATGATTTATCTTAACTGCTAAATTTGACACTTTCGAAAAATGGCAGAAAACCGCATGTTTTCTGAAAATTTCAATTTCGAAAAAAATCAATAAAAGAGTTGTTCCTTTTTTGAATTTATAGCTATAAGTATATAAAATTTCGGCGTTATCGGTTGACCCCATTTTGTTGGTGAAAACAGATCTGGATAAAAAAAAATGTGTTTTGGCAGACATCGCACTTTCCCCAAATACAAATCAATGGTTTTCTCAAGTTGAGGTTTATAGACAAAAAAAATGTAATAATTTTGTCGCGTTTTGCCGTTTTTGTAAAATATGTATAGTTTGTTTATTAAAATTTAGCCTTTTACAGCCTTAAAAAAATCTAAAATTCCAAATGTGTTTTTAGGGAACCCTTTTTCTCCCTAAATAAACTATTATAAAGAAAAAATTAGCTTATGTATGCAAAAAAAGAAAATAAATTTGCCGTTTTACGTTTCTTTTTAAAAGCTAAGCATTATTGAAATAAAAAATAATTGCATTTTTTTAAGGGACTCTTGTATCCTCTATGGCTACCCCCGTAAAGTGGAAAAAATATTTTAGGCAAACTGCTTTGAAAACACTTTTTGAAGGCTGCTTCCTATTTTTAGAGCTATCCTGAATAATAGAAATAAAAGCAAAACGCTGTTCAAATATTTTTTATTGCATTTTCAGGGAGGTATTTCATTCTCCTAGGATTGTATAATTGGAAAAACAGTGTCTTTAAATACAAAATAATAAAATAAATTTGTCGGTTCAGTGTTTTCTAAACATGCTAAATGCTTTTGATTTTTTTTTCATTTTAGGTGGTGGTTTTATCCTGCTAGGGCTACCTTGTATATTTGAAAAAAATAACTTTATATGCAAAGAATAAAATAAATGTGTCGTGTATTACTGTTTTCTCAACAAGTTAAAAGCTTCTGAAATGCATTTTTTTTTAATTTCAGGTCGCTGTTTTATCCAGCTAGTGACACCCTGTATAGTTGAAACAAAATTATATTCGAAAAAATAAGTTTCACATTTTTACCGTTTTCCGAATACCTTTTTTTATCCGAGGGCCGCCTCATTAGAATTTTTTTTGTACGTCTGGTGTATAAAGTACGTGTGTATAAATCGGTTCGAATGGTTACTGCCTCCAACGCGGAACAGAATGATTTAAAAATGCCAAATGCCGTTCTTTTCGGAGGAAGAGTAGTGAACAGATGTATACCCGGAATGAAAATACATGGCACTTTTCCATACCTAGAAAAATGAAAATCAAAACAACATCAAAAGCGACAGCATATACGAATCTGTTTTTATTTATTTTTATTAGGTGTGGTTCTGGCAACGTAAAAATAATAAAAATATACAATTAATAATTTTCTTATGAGCATTACGTTGATCCGCTGGTTACATTAATCTACACAAAATAGATTTTTGTGACTATTTTACTAGAGTACTTTATACCAAAATTCCTTGACGACGAGCTGTTTTCTACTGATAAAGCCACTCGCCTTAACAAAATCAAAATCATATGATACACAGCAATTTAAAAATTGTCGAATAAATATATTGGTATTTATTGTTTATTTTTCTCTTGTATTATTCAAGGTTCTTGCTTTTTGAAGGTTTCACTCTTGACATCACTTTTAGGAAAACCGATTTTGTTAAAAAATGTCATTCCCGAAATCGCCTTGCAACAGGTTTTTATAGTAATCGAAAAAAAAATACTACTTTTATTTTCAATATGTGTGGCTGCCCTATAGCAACGGCAAAGTTCCTGAAGTAGTGGTTTGTTGGGTCTTTTATAAGAGATAGTAAAGTTCATTCTCAAGTGCAAGAGGCCAACAAAATTGATATAAAACTGAGGAATGTTCAAATTTAAATCTGAAAATTCTTTAAAAAATAATTTAAAATTTTTAAAATTGACAATTACTCTTCGTAAATCGTTTTTTCTTCTAGTTTTTAGATTTTAGATAATTAAAAATTACCTTGCTATTGCACAATTTAGCATCACGCTTTTAATGTTAATATTATATTGTTTGTTAACAAATGAGGAATAGTTTTTCTAATTTTTAATTTACGAGAGAAACGAGACTAGACGAGACGATACGAGGCCTTCTAGTCTCGTCTCCCGTCGTCACTAATGGATACACGGTTCACGTGACAATAAAAGACAATACAATTTGACACTTTCGTATATAAAAAATTCATGATGGCTGCTCCAATATGGCGGAGAAGTATTGTTATTTGCGGTTCGATTCAATTAAAAAATATGTACCTGGGGATATGTAAGAGTGCAAATTATGAATTTTTAGTCAACATTTAAATGTTAAAAATAACGGCGCCAACATGGCGGACCCATTAAAATATTCATTATAAATTAAAAATTCTTTATTTTTCCGTTTTACCATAAGGCAGTACTGTTGCTTCATGGTCATGAATTTCAAAATATTTATATTTTCCGATCTGTTTATAAGATTTGCAATCACTTGTCCATGCGGTGTGTTGAATATATTTTGTGAAATTTAAAAAGCAAGAATTCGAAAAGCTAAAAGTTTCATTAGTGTTAACTTTCCTTGCAGGACGCTTATCAAAACAAGTTTTGCCCTTGTAAAGAAGTATCACCAAAAATATGCGAACAACGCAACCTTAGTTGGAACTATTTGCTTTTTAGATAAAAATAAGTCTATTTCGTTGTAACCGTTTTCAAGCAAGAGAAAAATTAAACAAGAGATCGGCTAGTAAATTAAAATACCTACCCATTATTCCTGGAAACACAGAAGCCGCTCGCTCCTTATCTGTAATTGATTTTCTTTATTTCAAAAATACAGGTGGATATCGAATCAATTTTCTCATATAAAACATTTAATAAAGCCTCTAAATGAATGAATGACAACAATGAAGGTTAAGCCAGTCGATAATACATTTTATTTATGAATTTTGTTATTCAGAATGTTTCTGAATGCATTTAATTAAACGATTAAAACGAAATGATCTTCTGTGTGTGTGAGCAACAATAAATAATAAATAAAATAAATAATAATGTAATGGTATATATCAGTACTCTTTTAGTGTGGAACCACTTCCACTAGAGCTTCTGATTGCATTTTTTTTTACGTATTCATATAAAGGTCTGATGCCAATGCAATAAATTAGTGACCTTGACCTTAACCGAGACTTTGATCTATTTTTAAGCCAATTCGAACCACTTACAACAACCCTTAGCTTTGATAATATCAGCATGTAATATTTCAGGTCTGATGACAATATAATAAATTAGTGACCTTGACCTAAACTGAGGCTTTGATCTATTTTTAAGCCAATTCGAACCACTTACAACTAAACTTACAACTAAAACTGATAATATCAACATGTAATATTTAATTCCTACAACAGTATAACAAAATATGGTGATCTTGTTAATTTTTCAAGTTAATGTTGAGCTTTTTCACATGGTCTATTGTTTTGAAATTTTTTACACGATGTCCGATACGATGCAAGTTTATAATCTTGTCCGTATTCTTAATCCGTTTTCAAAATCAATTTTGAATGAATTTTCTACGTGACCTATTGTTTAAAAATTTGTGCACATATAGAAAGTAATCCAGCGCTTAGAGTTAAAAAAAGAATTTACAAAAACGTTGATTTTTTGCACATGGTAAGCAGATAGATGAAATAAAAATTCATCTACCCAAATTGTTCCTGAAGTATATACAGAGGGCTAAAAAATTTTAATGGAACAGATTTATTATGTTTAAAAATGTTTAAAATATCTTTTTTCCATTTTTTCCGAAAATAGAATAGTTTACCCGTAGATAGACTTTTAAAATAATTACATTTAGTGGTTTGCTAAGAACGTGCCAAATGCGGAAGTAGGAATTTTCACCAGAATCATAGATGGTCAAGTTACAATAATTTTACGTCGCGTGGTGGGCTGAAAGTGGGGTTAATCCCCACTTGCTCGGTACTGCGGTCAGCCGACCGAGGATCAGTACGGATCCGTGATCTGGTGGCCGGCGGTAGAAAAGGTTACATATTGCCAAAAACTGGCCGGACGTCAAAGACTGGCCTGCTTAGGAATTGCTGTAGCAGCTTTCGATATGGACAAGAAGGAAGCCATGGCCTCGTGCAAAAAGATAGACGACTGCGGAATTTGGCATATAAACCCAACAGGAATGGGCCACATGAAAATCGCCGCCATAATGCGCCAGGAGATCCCCATCCTGTTCACGAGGGCGATTCTTCCAGTCATCTTAGGCTCACTAGGCCTTTTGAAATTGAAATTCAAACTAAGAATCAATGCAAGGAGAATAGGACACCCCATCAAGCTGACTTTCAATTGTGGTATAAAGATGGCTTGTGGATAGCCAGTTCCAGGTCACCCGGAATATACCGCCTGGATAATGGTGTCAGAAGAGGCCTTTCCGTTAGGAAAACATACATCTGTTTTTCAGGCTGAGGTCTATGCTATATTGCAGTTTGCAACAAAGGAGGGAGTCAGGCTGGGAGCGGAGAATGAAATCCGCATTCACTCAGACAGTTACGCGGCCCTTAAAGCCATCGGTAATCCCAGGATGAACTCAGCTCTAGTCTAGGAATGCAGAGATGCACTAAATGAGCTAGCAACGACCAAGGTGGTGCGATTAAAATGGGTCCTTGGGCATAGGCGGATGAGTTTGCCTGACGCGGATCGACGCTTTAATTCTTGCGCCCAAAACCCTGCCAGGGTATAAGTAAACAATACTGCTCGCAGGCCCTGCATCTATTCAGGGGGGCCCTTCATCTATTCAGATGGGTCTGGGAAAAAACAAAGGAGAAGTGGTCAAGGACGAACTATTGTAGATAGGCAAAAGAAATGCTACCCAACCCATGTGGATCTAAGGCAACTTGGTTGACGTCAAGGAGTCGACAGGTGATTCTGGGCCTAATTGGCATTTTGACAGGACACTGTCAACTAAACAGGCACATGTACAAGCTGGAGTTAGCGGACAACCTTTGTTGACCTAACTGTGGGGCAGATGAGAAGGATCCATATCATCTTGTTGGCACGTGTGAAAGGTGGGCAGACTACGCTGGAATACTTTCAGCGTTGAGTCCCTCTCCAAGGAAGAATTACAAAATCTTGAGTGGGGTAAGAAGCTCTCCTTCATTAGGAGGCGTTTCGTAGAGAAGTGGAGTGAGGTGGGTGGGACGGGGGTTAGCGAAAAGCACCTTTTAGGCATAGTTGCTGGGCTTGTCCCCCCCATCTTACTACTACTACACTAATTTTGCCAAAATAGATCATCAGTAATTAATTCATTTAAGTCAAAAGTACAACAGTATGGCCATTCCTGTCATAGAGCTAGTGTTGGATTGAGCCAAATAAACCAACTGCTCAAAATGTGGGGCGGGACGTGCCGTGAGTAATGTCATCCATTAGATATAAAATCACTAAATTAGCTTTGCGAGGAGGTTCGCAGTAATAAAAAAACATTTAACTAATTTTTATTACTTAACTTAATTCTATATAAAAGTTTTATTTATTCTGTTGTATTCCACTTCTTTGTTATGTTTATTTGCCTATATTATTTAACAAAATTGTTGTTTTGCAGGCACTACTGTACTTAATCTACCTTCTGGACCCGATAGTAAGAGGTGACTACGTTATCGCATATTTTCACACCCTCACCTCAAACAGCAATTACCCATCCTTTTCTTGGCTTCGTGAGGTTTACAATGTTCTGCCCTATAAATATAAAAAGAACTTGAAGGCCTTCTATGTGGTCCATCCCACCTTCTGGACAAAGGTAACATAATTTTACTGTAAATTAAATAATTAACCTTATTTTACTTACTATTTTTTTTGAGGATTTGAGTATTTATATATTTGCTGCTGAACGTATTTTAGCGAAAAAAATAAGGTGGGGAGCGCTATTAATAGCTTGCCACTGTTGTAATTTTTTTTTCAAAAAGTTAATAATCATACTCCTTGCTGCACAATGATTTTATAAATATAATCTAATAGAAGCTTATAAAAGCAGTAATCATACATAGCATGTTATTTGTAATTATCAAACATGATTTTAGTAAATAATGCAAATAAACATACTAGCTAAAAACGTATAAGTTTAATGTGCATGTCAGAACTTTTTTTCATGTAATATTCCAAAATTAATAATAATCTACAATCAACCAACATGCTTTTCCGTTTGTTGATCCAGAATATTATATGTAATAGATGTTAGACTGGTCCATCGGTCAACCGTAAAAAACTAAGGGTGGTATGTATGTACAGGGTGGCCCACGTGAGATGGTCCAATACCTTATTTGAGAAACTATAAATGATAAAAAACATTAACCACAAGAGTTACGGCATATAAAAGAAATTTATATTTTATATTATTTTTGTGTATACAGGGTGAATCGTTTTGTTGGGGCCACAATCAACTTTCTTATTTTAAATGGGACACCCTATATATTATTGGGGATTTTTTATCGATGTTTTTTACATCAGATAATAAGTATTTTTTGTAATAAGGAATTATTAGAAAATCTTTACGGTTTTTGAGTAATTGATTTTTAATTTTTCCCAATATTGGCATTTTTGAATTTTAAGTATTTTATCAAACTAACTTTCAAATACCAAATTGAAAAACTAAATTATATGTTTTTTAATGCCTTAGCCGCAAAATATATACAGGGTGTTCATTTTGCCCAGATTAATAAGCCATTTTTTACAGAAATAACTGGATTATTTTCAATACAGCATTAAATTATCTTTCATTTCAAATATACATGTCCTATACCTAATGTTAATCGTTTTCTGTATATTGATTCATTTCTGAAATTATAGTTAAACGATACATTTATTTTGCGAAGCACGCTTTGGCCCGCAGGCTGATATCAAATAAAAACAAGCGTTGCCTTTTTAAACTAAATTAAGGAGGTATTTCAGATTAGTGAAGCAAAATAAACAATAATAAAAACAAAATGGAAGCAATACTTACAAATATACAATAACTTATCTTCTAAGGGCCGTTTGCACATACCTACCTTAAATGATAATCAACCCTAAAATTAACGTACCCCGTCAATATATCAGCACGATTTTATGTATAAAGAAAATAATCCACTAATCGGATGTGATCATTATTATAAATCAAACTAAAACTAACTATTTCGATATTAATAAAAACTTACATAAACGCTATCATTCTACTGCGATACATGTAGTATATGTATTTTAATTTTCCTTATGACATTTACAATAACTTGAGTTTCATTTAAATTACGAATATCGTTTCTTATTCTATATTTAAGTTCTACATTATCACACCTATTCTTATATACCAGGTCTATCAAAGTTCCCCACAGAAAAAAGTCCAGATGTGTCAAGTCTGGACTTCTCGCTGGCCAGGCTGTATTCTTCCCTTTCTGTCAATCCATTAATTGAAATTTTGAGAAATCTATTACTGGTTGAGTTGTATGGTAGGGCGCAAATGTCTTGTTGGAAAACTGATCCCGTGAATTATTTGGCAGACGTTCTGTTATTGGCATAATTTCGTCCCTAAGCAAATTTAGATACCTGTTTCCATTCAGAGATCTATAAAAAAAATCAGTCCAAGCACCCTGTCTTGAAGTATGCCAAATATTTACATTATGCTTGCTTTCTTATGGGTTTAACGAGATGTTTATTATTGCTTGACCAATAATGGGTGTTTTTACGATTGAACGTACCTGTAGTACTAAAAGCAGCCTACTCTATTTAAAGAACATTGTTCAAAAAATAATTATTTTCATAATATCACTCGTTGTACTGGCGTATGTTCTCTGTTATTTAAATCATCTGCATTCAGTTCTCGAACTAGCGTAAATTTATGGGCATGATAATTGTAATGTTTACGAGTTCTTTGGAAACTAGTTCTGCTTATATTCTCTAAATCATGTGTTTGAGAAATTTCCTTATTTTCTTCAAAAGACAGGAGGCCCTCGAATTGCTTATTTTCTGTGAGAACGGTTTTGGGTCGATTCCTTTTTTCGTATCGCACTACATCCCTTTCTAAATATGTGACAATTCTGGCGAAAATTATTTTATCTGGAGCCGTGTGGTCTGGATATAATGTCACATATTTTCTTAGAGCTAAAATCGGACTTTTATTATTTCTGGTGAAAAATTCGAATAATTTAAGACGTCCTCCTTCAGAATACGGCATTTCTAATAAAACTTTACTTAATATAGTGATTACTGAGATATTATGTATAATAATATCTATTAATTGTAAAAGCAGTCAAGTAAAACTTTAATAATCCTACTAGTTGCTTGTCGGCCTTGTTGGTTTCAACCAAAGCCTATTTCGCAAAATAATTGTAATTTATCGTTAACGATATGCACATTACAAATAGATATTTTAATTTCAGAAATGTATTAATATATCAAAAACGATTAACATTAGGTATAGGACATGAAACCAAAGATAATTTAATGCTGTACTGAAACAATAAAATAATATTGTTGTATTTAAAATAATCCAGTTATTTTTGTTCGCATATTAATCTGGGCAAAATTACCACCCTGTATATATTTTGCGGCTACTGCATTAAAAAATATTCAATTTAGTTCCTCACTGAGTAATATTAATCACCGAATTTGTTATTTGAAAGCTAGTTTGGTAAAATACATAAAATTAAAAAAAAATCGAAAAAAAATAAAAATCAATTTACTCAAAAGCCCTAATACATTTTTAATAATTCATTATTACAAAAATACTTACTATTTGATGTAGTATCAAAACCCCTAATGATGTATAGGGCGTCCCACTTAAAATAAGAAAGTTGATAGTGGCCCCAGAAAAACGACTCTCCCTGTATACATAAAAATAATAAAAAAACAAAAATGTGCGGTATTTTTTGTATTTAATGTTTTTTTGTATCTTTTATAGTTTCTCAGATGAGGTATAGGTCCATCTTACAGACACGGTTGCAGCCTTTAATAAACCAATAATTCTTATTAAATAAATTACAGTCTACCATGTGCCTATTTTCCATACATATATATATATATATATATATATATATATATATATATATATATATAGAATTACCTTGGTACATGTAAATTAATTTTTATATACATACTCAATGGTATATTAGACGTATTTATAGGAAAAAAAAGATATATTTGTGAATTTTTCTAAACGTAGTTTAAGAAGTACATACCATACCCCATAACACTACCATTAAGATAGACATTCAAGGTTCATAAATACTTCCTTGCTCGAAGTTTCTTTGTCCGCATACTAGACCCGCTTTCTGTTTTAACTGTTTTTAAATTGTGAAGTTAACATGCAGGTGAACTTTAAGTGACAGTTATTTGGGTTGATTACATATTAGATACTATTTTGTAAAGGATATACCAAAAATTTTGTGTTTTAAAAGAAGAAATGTGTATGGTCAAACAGAAATAACTGGATTATTTTAAATACAACACTGTATATTTTACTCCGTTTCAATTCAGCATTAAATTATCTTTGGATATATTGATACATTTCTGAAATTAAAATATCTATTTGTAATGTGCATATCGTTAAACGATAGATTACAATTATTTTGCCAAGTAAGCTTTGATTGAAACAAACCATGATGGCCGACAAGCAACTAGTAGGATTATTAAAGTTTTACGTGACAGCGTTTGCAATTAATAGATATTGTTATACATAATATTTTAGTAATTATTATATTAAGTTTTATTAGAAATGTGGTATTCTGAAGGAGAATGTCTCAAATCATTCGAGTGTTTCACCAGAAATAATAAAAGTCTGACTTTAGCTTTAAGACAATATGTGGCATTATATCTAGGCCAGAGGATTCCAGATAAAAAAATGCCAGAATAGCGAGAGATTTAGAAAAGGGTGTTCTCACAGAAAATAAGCAATTCGAGGTGCTCCAGTATTTTGAAGAAAATAAGGAAAATTCTCAGATAATTTAGAAAATATAAGCAAAACTAGTATCCAAAGAACTCTTAAACATCACAATTATCATGTCTATAAATTTACGCCAGTTTAAGAACTGGATGCAGGTGATTTAAATAACAGACTACTATACACTAGTATAATGACGGAGGGCTATTTTGATAATAATTATTTCTTGAACAGTGTTCCCTGGATCGATAAGGCTGCGTTTAGTACTGCAGGTATATTCAATCGTAAAATACGTACCTATTATTGGTCAAGCAATAATAAAAGTCTTATTTTTTTTATGGATCTCTGAATAGAAACAGGTATGTAAATTTGCTTAGGGAAGAAATTATGCCAATAATAGAACGTCTGCCAAATAATTTAGGGCATCAAACAGTTTTCCAACAAGACATTGCGCTACCATACAACTCAACGAGTAATAGATTTCTTAAATCAAAATTATCATGAAATGGAACAGTAGACTGGCCAACGAGAAGTCCAGACTTGACGCCTCTGGACTTTTTTCTGTATTTTTTGAAAATAACTTAAATATATAAACGATATTCGTATTTTAGACGAAACTTAAGCTATTTAAATGTCACAAGGAAAATTAAAATAACATATGCACATGTATCGCAGTAGAAGGAAGTTGTTTTGAAAAATGTATGATAGAGTTTATGTAAGTTTTTCATAATATCCAAATAGTTAGTTTTAGTTTGATTTGTAATAATGTTTACATTCGTTTGGTGAATTCTTTTAAAATAATTTAAGCAAAGCTTTTCTTTAGGCGACATAAAATCCTGCGGACGGCGCGGCGTATGTTAAGCTTAAGCCTTTAGAAAAGCTTCACTTATCATTTAAATATGTTTAAACGGCCATTAGAGGATTAATTATTGCATATTTGTAAGTATTACCTCGATTTTGTTTTATTACTGTTTATTCTGCTTCACTAATCAAAAAATACTTCCCTTATTTAGTTTAAACAAGGCATCGTTTGTTTTTGTTTAAAATCAGCCTCCGGTCCAAAGCCTACCTTGCAAAATAAATGTGTCGTTTAAAGTTATATATAGGTTGTCCCATTTTCGGTACTTTTGCGGGGTATCTGCGTTATGTTTATAGATAGAAAGTTGCGGCTTTCGCGACAGTGTGCTACTTTTTCGTAAAACTAAAGATGCCGTTAACAAAATTATCATAACTCTTTTAGTTTTTAAGATACAGGGCTAAATTGAAAATGTTGCATTCTCAGGCACCCTATCGTATATCAACTATCAGATAACTTATCGAAAATGTGAAATTCGGAATTAGTATACAGGCTCAGGTCAAAAAGTTATCGAATCCTGCTTTATTTTTTTAAATAGAACACCCTGCATATTTATAGACTATAAAATTTGTCTTTTTTTACCTTTTCAAAAACATATAATAGTATGCACTTTTTCTCAGAAACATGCAAATAAATGACAATTTTCTGAAATTAAATGCATAATTGAATAGTAGGCCATGAATACCAATAATAAACAATTGAAAGTCACGTATTGCTAACGAAGAATTGGATACCTTGCATATAGGTATCTTCTTATATAAAAATACCTAGAGAGTTTTTAAATAACAGTAAGTTTGTAACAACAGTTTTATAGCATAAAGTAACAATATAACAAACACAAAAAAAATAACATTATTAAAAAAAAGATAAAACAAATTTTTAAAGGTGATGTGTAAATTGACGATCATTTTCTCTAATGCAAAATTGGCACCTTTTTGGTAATTCTTTGAATAGCGTTAAAAAGAAAGATTGGTCTCATTCGCAGATTTTGAAAGGCTAAATGAATTGCATCTCGAAGTTCTGCTATGCCATCATATCGTGTTTTATATACTTCATTCTGTATATAGCCCCGTAAAAAAAATTTTAAAATTGAGAAATCTGGAGGTCGTGGAGGCCATCTAACAGGTCCGTTGGTACCTCTCCTCTTTGAGGAAAGTTATTATCAAGAAATTCCCTTAAGAGCCTAGAGTTGTGACTTGGGGCACTATCTTGCTGTAGGTAAAGAGCATTATGTTTGACTAATGGAACATTTTCGAGCAGTTCTGGAATAACTTCCTCAAGGATTTCTAGGTATCTACGCACTATAAGACTTCAAAAATTCTATAAATTTTATGTCTGCCCAAAATAAAACATGACACCCCAACTCCAAAGCGTCCTTGTTGTGCCCTTTCAAACATTAAATGCCGATTTTCACTATGCCAAAAGCATTCGTCTGGCCAGATATCAAGTCTGCCAAATAAATCGATTTGTTGCAAATACCACTGGCAAAACAGTGACCGGCGCACGGCATCGCCAGGATAATGTTGCACTATATTAAATTTGTATGGATGATACTTATTTCTTCAAGATCCTCTGAACGTCAAATTTTGGCACACCAATTTCCTTTTCAATTTTTCTACATGAAGGCTGTTTGCTTCTATATATCCCAAAACGTCTATCTCTTTTCTTTCCCTGTTCTCTTTGTGTATGCTTTAGGACGCTCAACTAAATTTCCTTTTAAAAGAGCAAATATCTCAAAAAACCGTTACCTTCTTCCTGGATATCTAACAAGCAAAAACTTATTATAATACAGATTTCCATAGCCATAATAGAGCTTACTTACGTTTGGAAATATAATTCCGAGGCTTCTTCAGAAATCTTATTACTCGGTATAAAACATACCAGCATATCATATTTTTCATAATTTTCATAGGGTGCCATTATTCGAATGAATTGATAAATATCATTTAAATAAAAATACCAAAAGTACGTTTTTAAACTGCTTTATAAACCAAAAGTCGATCCAAAAACCGTAAACGTAATATGATTCATAAAATAAACTGTCCTAAAGAGTATTATTTATCACTTTTACCCAAAGGAAACAAGTTTATAATCCACGTAGTTAAGTTACATTTAAAGAAATCAAAAGCAATTTTTCTACTAACAATTTTGGGGAAGTTATTTGAAGAATTTAAGTTAAAAACATGTTTCTCTAAAACTTTTAAGTGGCTTGTCGGAAAACCATTGTAAAAGTTTATTTTTGGAGTTTTCTTTTTCACGTAAGTAAGACCTTTAATCGAAGTTTGGTGAAATGCTTCAAAAACTTCAAAAATGACCATATATAAACTTTTAATATATCTATATAAAAACTTAGGTATAAAAATCTGGCTTCTCCGATGTTTTCACTTCTAATGCCAGTAAATATATTAAAAATTATATTTTTCGACGGGACATCATTATAACTATAGATTAAAAAATGTAAGTACAGGTAAATTAATTCCCTCCGAAAGCGTAAGCAAACGGCCATTTCAAATCAGGAATAAACATCGAATTTTCGGTTTAAGTATATCTATTTAACCAATAGTTGCTTATCTAGTACGGTCTTGATTTTTTTTCGATTTTATTAAAAGTTATGTGAGGAAATCTGTTTTTAGGGCTGAACCGCTGCCCTGGACGGTATTAAACTTTAATAAAGAAGTATTAAAATAACTATAGTAATATAGATTACCTATTTTGTATAAAAAAATCCAGTTTAAGAGAAATGTTGACAACTCATTTATAATATAAAAGTAAAATGTCTAAAAATATTCAAAGTGAATAGAATCCACCTTATGGAATTGCAAATATCGTAAGGTGGTTAAATAGTATTTTAGTGCATATATTAGTATAACATTGATTATTTACCCTGTCAATTGAAATTACGTTCTGACTTTTCGCCTGCGATAGAACGAATCACCTTCAGGGATCTTCACTGCACGAGATCAAAACACTAAACTCAAGTTTTTTTGTTACCTCTATTCCACTATACAGGGTAGTCTTAGAGGATAGAGGTGTCTCTTAAAAATACAAGTATTTTCTATTTCATTAACCAGGCACGTAACCAGGGGGGTCCTGGGGGTCTGGATATCCCCCGAAACTCTAAAAATATTCTGATATAGGTATACTTTTTCTTAATTTTCCTGATAGTTGACTGTTTGGATTAATACACAAAAGTTGTATTTATAGTTAACTTAATAATAAATATAATTTACAGGATACAGGTATTTAAAACTCAACTGTTGAGTTATTGTTATAATCATTGACTTCATTGTATATAAGTAACATTTTCATCATTCTAGAAAGTTTTAATCTCAAGCTTATAACTTGCTTTCGAAATTAGGTTGTTTAAAATATTTCATTGCATATATCATACCAACACAATATTTGAGATTTAAATATACCTATATAATGTAGTGCGATCAGTTGAAATATCCATTTTTTTAAAGATGATGACTTGGTGGTTCACGACCTTCATGGCCCCTGCCATTAAGCAGAAAGTCCACAGCTTGCCTGGCGTCGAATATCTTTATTCAGTTATGCCGCCTGACCAGTTGGAAATTCCTGCTTTTATCACTGAATACGATATGACCGTAAGTATATATTTTTATTTTTCTAGAATTATATAGACAGTATCAAAGAACGATTGTACTTCGCATAGATGTAAATTCAGCACATTAATCTTTCGTGTCGCCATTTAATTGTAATATTTATTTATTAGTAGAAGCACACTACAGAATATAATTCTACATGCTGCTAAGATATATACACATTACAAACAGAAGACATAATAAAAACATTTATATATAAAATTTACATGATAAAACCAGAAAAAATTAAATTACAAAAATACAGTTAAAACAGAAACAAGCCAATAGCTTGTTTTATTATAGTTATGTAAGATATGGCCCATGAATGATGTAAATCCATAGTTTGTGCGATTCGATGACTCAAAAAGTAAGTGTTGTTGCGTTGTTTCTTTGTGGACCAAGGATTAAAACTCTTCATTTAATTCTTTGTATTTAAAAACTAATATGACCTCTCTTCTGTGTTACTCAAGACTTTTAAACCACAAAGTAAAGTCTAGTACTGTAGGGTATATCGTATATATAGAAAATAATTTATAAATCTTTACTGAACTTTTTCAGTTCTCTCAATATGACATCTGTCAGATGGGTACCAAACAGTAGAGCCATACTTCTAAATACTTCTTACAAGGCCGAGAATAGCACTGGTGTCACCTATATATTTAGTATCACGTTTTATGAAACGAAGAAGACGCAGAGCTGTTAGTCTTGTCTGCTCAACAAAATAACAACGAGATCATTTATAGCTGATACTGCCACTAGCAAACTTTCTCTTATTAAATACTCCCCCTTAATGATATTGGGACTTCGTGAAAATATCACTAGTTTGCATTTCCCAACGTTCAGTTCAAAAAGTTCCGATCACACCAATCCACAAATCTGTCAATATTCTGTTGTAAGCCGTTGCAATCTGTAGAGACGACATTATACAATTTTAGATCAATCAGCATTCATGAGGCAATGCGAATAGTTAAAATATGACACAACATCGTTAATAAATAATAAAAACACTACCGGACCAACATGCGATGACCGGCGAATGCCAGATGTTACTGTCACCTCTCCTGAAACCTATCGACTAATTACCACTCACTTTTTCGATTTGATCGGTAAGACTTAATCCGTTCCAAATAACATCCTGCAATGCCAATATCAGAGAGTTTTTTGAACAGTAGTGAAACACTGTCGAAAGGTGTGGAAATATTTGTATACATCGACCTGCTTTCCCGATTTAATTGATGTTACCAAAAAGTCCTGAAGTATCCCCAAATTGGTTGTCACGGAGAACGACCTTTATAAAATCCATGCTGCTGAAGGGTTATATAAATTTTGTAGATGTTAAAAATTTCCTAAAATATAATTGATTCAAAAAGCTTCGGAATTGCTGAGACCAGAGTTGTGTATTAGTATAAGATTTTAATATTTCCAAATTATTGGAAAAGGTCCAAAGATCAAAAGATCTTTGGGAAACCACAGACATTGGCTGAGCAAGAGAAACATATCTTCAACAAAACTAGTTCCATCAGGTCCGGCATTGTTAGATTATTCAAGACTCTTTAATCTATTTGTGACTCCATCCTCATTAAAACTCTGGTGAATTAATTCAATTCCAAATTCAACTGTAACCTCGCCATGATCTCTATATAATGACTGAAAATGTAACGCAAAACCATTAGCAATGCCTTGTTGGTCGATAATAGAGTTACCAAACTTCATTAAACGTGGCAATCCCTACTCGCTCTTGAGGTTTTTTATAAATGCCCAGAAACGTTTCACATTTTCAGGTACTAGAGGTTTTGTCTTAGAGGCGATTGATAAAAATACATATGTTTGAAATTTAACTTTTCGCAATGCTCCTGAGAAAGTAGCAAAATCTCTTTCCCTTTCTGTTCTCTTAAACATTTTTATGAGTTATCAATCTCCGTAACGCGCCACTAAACCATTTTGGATACTTTTCACTCTTAATAATTTCCTTTAGCACATACTCCCCTCAAAAAACTTAATGTAAAAATCTCGGTGATGCTATCTAGATCAATTGCGCTGTTTAGAAAAGACTACTTAATTTACTCATAAAATACGTTAAGCGCAACAAAATCAGATTTAAAAAACTGGTAGACATTACCGGTGGTAGAGTTCCTAAACACTGACATATAGCTAAGGTGAACACTCATTTCCAGATTAAAGCGCTAGGCATTCGTAACAACTAGAGGTTAATCTGTGACAGTGTTGTCAGATGCGCGATCCATTTCAAAGCTATTGGAAATTAAATTGTAAAACCAAAATAGTTTTAAACAGACAAATAGGATTGCTGATATAGGACGGAGGACGCCGCAGACTCGCAACTCTGGACGCGATATGAGTTATGTTAAGTTCGGCGGAAATTTCTCGATGGAACCAACTCCACTGATAGATGGCAAAGTTGGGATCCATGTTATACGTGATATTTACCATCAGTTAGATAGCCAGTAGCGCTCGCGTAAACATTTCGCACCACATTCAATAAAATCCGCTTAGTCGAACGCTTGCATCATTAAGATATTTAAAAAAAATAATCCCTTATATTTAAAACACCCTGTATATTACAAATTGCATATGTGAATATATTTAGATTAACTTTAACGAGGTATTAGTTTGATAGCCCTCAGGAGGTTACAAAAATTAGACGTTATCTTACCTTTTTTGGAAAAAAAGATTTATTAGTCAAAAAAAAAGATCTGGAAAATTAGATTTTTCTCCTTTATGTTGTATTTCAGCTTAAATTCAGGTCAGCCATACTTATACAGCCAAAACACGCATTCAAAATTAAAAGCAAAACATAAATTGAAATAAGAACCGTAACCACTTAAAATTTGAAAAAATTATATATTTATATCACACTCTGCATGCAAAAATGAGCATCCAATAATAAAAATTTGACACTAACTGAAATTATTGAAAGACATTCCCCATTAAACATTAGAAACTGCAGGTTCGTATCTTCTCCTGTTTGAGCAGTCGGTCGGTGAGTTTATACAAAGCGAAATACACCTAACTTATGTAAAACACCCTATACATATTTTTTACCCTTATACTAATTTCCTCTCGCAAAAAATATGTTAAGTACAAGAATTTTAGGGTTTAATTTATATTTTTTAATATACATATTTTGAAATATACAGGGTGTCGCAATAAAGCGTTTCTGCCCAAAGTGGTGTTTTTTTAATGGGATACCATCGTATATTATTACATTTTTGGATTATATGAGGAATTTTTGTCTTAGTTTTTAATTATCTGTCACTTAGCATCAACTTCCAGTTAATCCGGAAATTCAAAATTTTCAATTTCTGGTCTAGCCAGAAATAGATGTCAGGTGATAGATAATTTAAAACTAAGATGGAAAAGTCAAAATCGTTTTGCCTTAATTTACAGCGTTTTATTTTATAGTATTTTAAATGGCTCAAAATGTAAAACTTCAAACGTCCATATTTCAGAAACAGTTTATTTTAAGTATAGGACATGATACATTAAATGTGCTTATATTTTCCCGTAGGATCCAAAAATGTTATAATATGTACAGGGGTATTAGATTTAAAAAATAAAACTTTGTGCAGATACGCTTTATTGTGACACCCCGTATATATTAAACCCTACTACTTTTGCACTATTTTTTTTCTACAAAGTGAAGCAAAAAATATTAATTAAGGGGGTGGTACTATTCGAATTATCACCTAGTACTTCTTCTATATTTCAATGACTTTTTGAGAGTTCAATAACTCCTCTAGTATTTTAATTACATAAAGTAAATAGAATTGCTTTTAGTGGCTTTAATTACATTTTCTGTAACTGAATTACTTTAGAGGAGTGATTGATATTTGAATTACTTTTTAAAATATAAAATAAATGGTACTTGGCAAGTACTTCTTAAAGGTAGGTAATTGGTAAGTGAATTACTTTGGATCTCTAATTGTGACAACTCTGGATGTTGTCAATTAAGAAATCATGGTTCTTAAGATTAGACCGTTCAAAATGGAACCACTTTCCTAGCCTCTATAGGAAAGGAGATCAAGAAGGATGCCAAAACGTTTGACGATCTAAGGAACAAAAAGAAGTTACTCTGCCAATTAGCATTTCTCCTTAGATGCCAAGATGAAGACGTAGTAGCAAAATCTCTATAAAATGAAGTGCAAAGAACATCTATAAACGAGCCAGCATGGCATTAGTACAAAAAGGATAAAAGCCACTCGTAGGGATTTAGATTTTGACATAATTATTTTTTCATGACAAAGGATAAAATGGCGCACCACTGCCGTCATTTTGATTTATTTTCACAAAAATATAGCTAGGGTTTGTTGACTCCAAAGATTCCGATGCTCTTTAAATTAACCTACAATCACCAAGAAAGGTACTGAAAACACCATCATTTTGATTTAAGATTTCTAAAAAACGGGTCATAAAAAATCAGTTTATTAAAATAATAATAAAAGCAGAACTAGAAACACAAAATTTGCAAAACGTCGTATATCGAATTTAAAAAATTGTGATTACTTTTTTTTAAGCCTCTGTATAAGTTTAATATTACTTAGTTTATTTGCTAAAAAATAGGTATTTTTGTAGTGTAGTTAAAAATGTTTGAGAATATGCGAATATAGTTAAAAATGTTCGAGGATATACCGCAGTTTTCAAGTGTGATCGAAATGGGAACCTAGACAAAAGTGTCAAAATCTAAATAACTACGAGTGGCTTTTATTCTTTTTGTACTAATGCCATGCTGGCTCGTTTATAGATGTTCTTTGCACTTCATTTTATAGAGATTTTGGTACTACGTCTTCATCTCGGCATCTAAATAGAAAGCCTAATTGGCAGAGTAACTTCTTTTTGTTCCTCAGGTCGCCAAACGTGTTGGCATCCTTCTTGATCTCTTTCCTATAGAGGCTAGGAAAGTGATTCCAATTTGAACGGTCTAATCCCAAGAACCATGATTTCTTAATTGACAACATCCAGAGTTGTCACAATTAGAGATCCAAAGTAATTCAATTACCAATTACCTGCCTTTAAGAAGTACTTGCCAAGTACCATTTATTTTATATTTTAAAAAGTAATTCAAATATCAATCACTCCTCCAAAGTAATTCAGTTACAGAAAATGTAATTAAAGCCACTAAAAGCAATTCAATTACTTTATGTAATTAAAATACTCGAGGAGTTATTGAACTCCCAAAAAGCCATTGAAATACAGAAGAAGTACTAGGTGATCATTCGAACAGTACCACCCCCCTAATTAAAATTTTTTGCTTTACTTTGTAGAAAAAAAATAGTACAAAAGTTGTAGGGTTTAATATATACGGGGTGCCACAAGAAAGCGTATCTGCACATTTTTTTTAAAATCTAATAACCCCATATATATTATAACATTTGTGGATCCTACGGGAAAATATAAGCACATTTAATGTATCATTTCCTATACCTAAAATAAACTGTTTCTGAAATATAGACGTTTGAAGTTTGACATTTTGAGCCCTTTAAAATACTATAAAATAAAATGCTTTAAATTAAGGCAAAACGATTTTAACTTTTCCATCTTAGTTTTAAATTATCTATCACCTGACATCTATTTCCGGCTAGACCAGAAGTTGAAAATTTTCAATTTCCGGATTAACCGGAAGTTGATGCTAAGTGACGGATAATTAAAAACTAAGATAGAAAAGTAGAAAACGCTTTGCTCTAATTCAAACCGTTTAGATTTTACAGCATGTAAAAGAGCTCAAAGTATTCAACTTCAAACGTCAATATTTCAGAAACAGTTGAATTTAGGTATAGGGTATGATTTATGAAATGTGCTTAGACTTTCTCCTATAATCCAAAAATGTATTAATATACGATCATATTCCATTGAAAAAAACACCACTTTGGGCAGAAACGCTTTATTGCGACACCCTGTATATATCAAAATATGTATATTAAAAAATATAAATTAAACCCTAAAACTCTTATACTTAAAATATTTTTTTGCGAGAGGAAATTAGTTAAGGGTAAAAAATATGTATAGGGTGTTTTACATAAGTTAGGTTTGTTTGGCTTAGTATAAACTCACTGACTAACTGCTCATTTAAAAACAGAAGATACGAACCTGCAGTTTTTAATGTTTAATGGGGAATGTCTTTCAATAATTTCAGTTAGTGTCAAATTTTTATTATTGGATGCTCATTTTTGCATGCAGAGTGTGATATAAATATATGATTTTTTTAAATTTTAAGTGGTTACAGTTCTTAAGTGTTTTGCTTTTCATTTTGAATGCCTGTTTCGGCTGTATAAGTATGGCTAGCTAGCCAAGCTCCAGTGAACTTTAACTGGTAGCTGAACCACCTTTCCATATGAAAAGCATAGCTCTTAAATGCTTGTCAGAATACCATTTAAATTGAACTCAATAGAAAAATTTAACCAGTCAAGTATCAGATGACCTGAATTAAGCTGAAATACAACATAAAGGAGAAAAATGTAATTTTCCAGATCTTTCTTTTTCTGTGTTCTAATTTTTGTAATTATTTACTTACTAGGTATTAGATTTTGACTTGAATATTTTTTTCGGTAAGTGCAAGGAACTGATAGAAACTATGAATATTTTAACTAGGTATACCCTAGTAATTGAAGTACCCCAAAACATTAAAATTCAATTACCAATTAGAATTATTTTCAAAAAGTAATTCATTTATCAATTACTTTTCAGGGTCTTCGAAAAGTAATTAAATTTAATGTGATGATGTATTTTGATCAAAATTAGAAAAAGTCATATGAAAAGTTTTATATAGGATATATTAGAATTCCTATTATTTTATTACTTTAAGAAATGTAGAATAGTTTGCTGGTTACTTTGTTTATAGTCGATATCTTTTTTTTTTTGTTTCAGATTAATGGCTTGCGATATTTTCAACCAGATGCTCCAACATAAATCCCCTTTCTAAAAAAAAATAACTTAATCTGAAAAAAATAAGTATAGTATTATTCCACACACAAGTGATAATATGCAATATTTTATTTAAAAGAAACAAAAAAAATACAACTAATTTAGTGCTAATACAAGTGTGTGCCAATGCAGGATGGGGTTGATAGAACACATAGTGCCCTATTTTTTAAATATTTAAAAAGCGAATATTTGAGAGTGATTGCGAAAGAAATAGTGTGAATGAGGTGTTTTTTGTTTATACTACAGGTTGCATCTACTTAAAGCAAGTCAATCAAGAGAAATATGAAAGAAAATTATTTGCTCATTATGGAATATAGGATTAAAATGCATAGCGATTGAAAAATAGTCTTTTAATCCTTGGTTAATAAACCAAGTAAAAAAAATTTTTTTTGTCAACTAATATAGGCAGCATGTATTGTTTTGTTCACTGAACGTAATTGATTATCTCTTGTATATAGAATAAAATTAGTGATGAGCAAGCATCATGGATCATGCTAGACCCTGTATAATCTGTTATTAAGATATGAGCCCTAAAATACTAGCATAGCAGTTAAAATTATTATTAATATATTTAGGTTTTGGAGTTGATAAAAATTTTGAAATTGCTTACTACATATGAATCGATTATTTCTTAAAGGGTCCAAGTGCTATTTGCTAGTTTTGAGAAAAACTGAAAAAACATGTTTTTTATGTAAAACGCGGACATTTCTTACGTTTCATATTTTTTACTCATAGTGTGGTCTATTTAAAGCTGTAAATTAGTAATACTGAGAATTGCTTTTGGTTTTTTTTTATATTATAAATTTTTGAAAAAAGTCAACTTAGGTCCTTTCAGAAATATACCTTTTTATTTTGTTTGTTATGTAAAACTTATGTTTTAAATACGTATACAAAAATATATAAAGAAACTTAAAGTAATATTATACAAGAAAGTGAAAATAAAACGCTATTCTAGCTAAAATAAAAGTATTTAAAAAATATGACGATTTTTTCTGGCTTTAATGAGAGGTCTTCGCCTTGGGCTTCTTTGTTTTCCAAGAATTTATTATGTGGATATAAAAGTTTTGTTTATCTTCAGGTACCCACTGATTTAGATATTGTAGATGGTTTATTTTTGATTCTAAAATTGGTACCATGCCGTCAGGATATGCTGGTTCTGTGGGCCATTCCATATTAAAATGACTTTTTTGTTTTGGTAAAGCTAAATGGAAGTGGCTAACACCAAAAATGCTGTTAATATATTCTGATGCAACTACATAACCTGGAGTTTCAGAGTTGTATGCGTAATGGTTGAGCGTCGAAATTCCAAAAGACGTTTTTTGAGCTCAAAAAGTCAACTTAGGTCCTTTCAGAAATATACCTTTTTATTTTGTTTGTTATGTAAAACTTATGTTTTAAATACGTATACAAAAATATATAAAGAAACTTAAAGTAATATTATACAAGAAAGTGAAAATAAAACGCTATTCTAGCTAAAATAAAAGTATTTAAAAAATATGACGATTTTTTCTGGCTTTAATGAGAGGTCTTCGCCTTGGGCTTCTTTGTTTTCCAAGAATTTATTATGTGGATATAAAAGTTTTGTTTATCTTCAGGTACCCACTGATTTAGATATTGTAGATGGTTTATTTTTGATTCTAAAATTGGTACCATGCCGTCAGGATATGCTGGTTCTGTGGGCCATTCCATATTAAAATGACTTTTTTGTTTTGGTAAAGCTAAATGGAAGTGGCTAACACCAAAAATGCTGTTAATATATTCTGATGCAACTACATAACCTGGAGTTTCAGAGTTGTATGCGTAATGGTTGAGCGTCGAAATTCCAAAAGACGTTTTTTGAGCTCGAGGAATATTTTTTTTCTCGGATTCAGTTGATAGGCATGTTTTCTTGTAATACTTAGGCCACCATTGTTTAAAATTGAGAATCTCATGGGTTTGAACTTCCTTCACTGTAAACTTACTTTGGGCACTTGAATTCACAATAATTTCGGTGTATTTGTGAATATCAAATATTCTATCAAATTTTTTCAAGTACCTCTTTACAACACCAAATTTCCTATCACAGGGCAAAAACGAATGTCCCCGGATAGGGAAAAAGTGATCAATTTTATTAAAGCGCTTCATGTCTGTGAGGGCTAAACAGAGTCTAACAATGGAGTGGTTCTTGTTTTGCCCAGGGCAGTTGTCACAAAAAAGTTTTAAATTTTTTACATTGGATGGTATATTGTTTTTGATATAATCAAGTAAAAAGCTACACACTTCGTTGGGACCTTTGTTAGCCTGTCCTTCATGATAGATATAGAAAAATGATTCTTGTGTTTTTAAATTATGTATGCAGAAAACATTAACTGTCAGTTGAGTTTTATAAAAGACTTCTTGGACAGGTATATGCGGTAAGTGAACATTTTGCATATAGTCAAATACTAGACCTACCAAGTCATCCCTATCATGACATTCTTTAGTGGTACCTTTTAAAGTGTTATAAAATTTATTGGCTCTTTTTTTATGCACAAGCAGTTCAGCGACAGCTACTTTCTTCGCGGCATCTCCTAGAGAAGGACTTTTGATTTTTAAGTTTAATTCTTCGCATTTTACGCATGTATCTATTTGAGGACGGCCAAATTTTAAAGTAAAGTTATCTCGAAAAAAGGTATAATAATAGCTGTATTTAATTTTTGTCTCAGGATACTTGGTTTTAAACATTTCGAACATAATCTTCACATTAAGTCTACTATCTAGATACTTGTACTCTTTCCCTGAATAATGACTTTCTTTTACCGGATAGCTATCAATATGCTGACGAATTAATATATTCTGATCTTCTGGCATAGTCCGTTTAATATTTTTGCCCCGTTTATCTGTAGGAGTTTCATGGATTTTAATAAGTGCTTTTATTCTCTGTAACCTTTTCTTGGAAATAGCATGCAAACTCATAAAAGCCTCACAACACACTTTGACTCTTAGCACCCCAACACGAATAAAATGATCGAAAGATACTTCTCTTAATCTACTCCTTTCATTTTCCTGCCTCTTTCGTTTCGCTACATTTTTCTGTTCTATTAGTCCTTGGAGATATATGTCCTCCTCGTTCTTATTTTGCAGCTTGTAAAAATTTTGGAAAACTATCTGCTTTTGCTCATCGTTTAGTTTTTGGAAACATTGCATTTTACATCTAAAAAATAGTTTATTTAGATCTACGCAGTATAAAACGTTTTGCTATTTTAACTTACTTGCAAGGAATCCCGATTTGTTTAGCCTCAACTACCCTGCCCTTATAATTTTTGTAAGCGGCACCACTGGTTCTGGCTTTTTTTATCACGTTTCTCTGATAAGTGTCTTCATTTCGAACACCCCGGCGTCTTTTCTTAGTAACTTCTGATTCTAGTGTTTCCCCTTCATTATCAGTATTTATAATTTCGTCTGAACTAGACATTTTGCAACAAAAATACGTTTTAATGCTCCCACGCACGGTATCAAAACCAATTTACAACAGAACTAAACAATAACAAACCGACAAGCTTGGATTTCAAACCGAAACAAAACACCGAAGCAAGGTCAAATACCTACGAAAATGGCGCGATGTTTAATATTTATTTCTTAAAGGCGCTAAGTTGGCTTACTTGGCTCCTTTCTGCACTAAACAAATATTTCCTCGCCTATAAACACAACTAAGCAGTAATGATACGTAGTCCCTTTCTGTACCAAACGCTAAAGTTTGACTCGAGAATGAAATTTTCGCAGTAAAAAGAAAATGGCTGAAATAGCACTTAGACCCTTTCAGAAATAATCGATTCATATATATTAATATCATATATATTGATTTATAAAAATATATAAAAAAATTACACAAAATACGTAAAACATATACATTTAAAATTTTACCTTTAATGAAAAAGTAGATTATTTGTGCTGGATTTTTAAAACCCTTATCAGTAGTCCTTGGTAAATCTTTTAGAATCAGATATTTTTATGTGGCGCAAAACAATACTTTTAATTTTTTCTATTAGTAAATAAATTTCAATGTTTTTACTTCTCGACCTAAATGGCAACGTATGTCCCGATCTTATATATTTAGTAAATTAAAAAACTTTTTATGCTTCTAAGACTAGAGAAATTTTTGTTTGGGGTATGTTAAAAATTATATGTAATAACATATGCAACGTGTGTGTGTGAAAAAATGTCGGAATAATGTAACATTGAAAGTTATATACTTTTATATAAATTCGAATAAAAAAATCAAGTAGTAATAGTTTAAGGCTATAAGAAGTTAATTTGGTCGTTTTACGACTATATACAACATTTAATTAAAGGCTACAAATTTGGCTGAAATAGTGTTTATCTGTTTGGTTAAAAAATATTTTTGACGCTACACAAAATAATATAATGAAAAGATCTCAGCTTAATTTTTTGCATGATTACAATACCCCCTTTTACACTTCCACACATTGTATATGTAATTAATCAAACTTAATTATGGTTACAGGGTTGTCAAAAAGTTATACATAATGTAAGTGCACAAACTTAGAAAGATATTTTCGCCGCACTTTTTGACGTTGTTTACCTCTATCGAAATTTAATGTTATTGACTCTTCAAAATGTCTACTTTTTAGGTAGGAATAATGGCATTTCACTGGAATATACTGAGTGGCCGGATGTCGATGAAAATGTAAAAAAATGACAACCAAATTATATTAGAATAGCAATCTTCACTGCTTTAGCAAATTAAAAATTCTTGGTTGTTCTAAGAATTAGAACATGTCAAAATTGAATTATTTTCTGACTTTCCGAAGTTTCGGTATTTTGGTCTCGTGGAGTAGACGTCTACTAGAAATTTGAAGAGTCAAATGTGAAAGCAATTTCATTTTAAGTCAGTTTAATCCCATACCTTACCCCATACAAATTATACCAGTGTGATTCGAAATTAACCTTAGCTTTACAAAAGCATATATTTCTGCCATAAAAACAAGAAGAAAGTTTCTTTATTCATGTTCCTTAATGTTGTACTTTATTTTTTATTTTGATCTAAGAAAAATATTTCGGAAACAGTTGCTTCTAGCGTGTTAAATAAATAGTACCTTTCTGATGTAAAAATAATAGATTTAGTTTTATGAGGGGAATATAATGCTTTTAAGGTTTATATTTTGAATCAGCCTGTATTCCATGTTTAAATAATGCTTTTAAAAACCGGCTTACTAACTCATTGTCGATGCTATATTTGAAATCTATGCATATGGGTATAACAAAATAGAATGCAGTATTATATTTTTTTTATTCCATTTATTAAATGTGTTTGAATGTAAAATGAATTTATATTTACAGAAAAATCTGTATTAAGTATAGGGATTCCACTTTTTTAATATTCAAAATACAAATATGGACATAACAACTGCCACTCTGTATATATCATCCAATTGGGTAATTAAGGCAAAGCGTTACATTCCTTTTTAAAATAAAATAGTTTTATGAGAGCTGTTGTCGGAAAAAATAGGAAGCAAGTTGTTACATTTTTTAGGTATAATAAATTGTTATGCGCGATGTTAGCATGAATAATTTATAATCAATTGGGTATAATAAAAAAAATGAAAATATTTATGTTCTTTGATTGGACACAAAATGATATTGAAAGCTATCAGTGGTAGGCAATTTGTTAATCATGTTAACTGGTATGTAGTAGTATAATTTATTTAGATTCAAACTTAATCATAATCAATTTTGTAAGCATTGTCGAAATTGGTAGAAACTACAATTTCAGTGACTGCTCAGTTTCTTGTGTCTGCATTATTAAAGAACACCATAGTAGATTAATATATCAATTCACTATAATAAATTATAGTGAAATGAGCATAAAAGATATAATTAAAGAGATTATGTATAATAATGTCTCACAGGAACCACTGTCTTTTTTTGTATTAATAAAAATTTAATGTTTTACTTATAGAACAAACTACAGTTTTAATATTTGAATTCATAGTCCATTTAATATTTGATATTCTACCATTATCAATATATTAGAAAATTTTAAGTTAAATCTATACATTATTTTTGACCAGACAAATATTGATTAGTGTTTATCTTAGTTTGTCTCCCCATGCATATTTTCAGTTTTGTTATTACTACCCTAGAAGAAATTTGAGGAAAATATGTTATAACAAAAATATTATATAGTATGATACACAGAGAGTTCCATACAGTGTATAATTGTTAGTGTAAACTTCGCTTTAATATTTTGAAACCAAGAAAGGATTTTTATTGTTTTTTAAATTAATAGGTGCTATATAGTACAGAAAAATATTGGCTATTTTAAATCAGTTTTAGATGTAGTCATAATTGTTTTAATGGATAATATGATTATAGTTAATTTTACACTTTAAGATTTAGTGAAATGGGACTAATGTCTATATGGCTCTCACAGTGGAAGCTATGATTCTTATTTTTTTCTCTTATGAACAATAAATTAAATCCAACTTAAAAAATACGACTTATATTGTCAAGTTTTTGATAAGTTCAGATTTGTATTTAAGCATATCTCTTTTTTTATTAAAGTTAGGTTTATAACTTATTCATTATTGTTAATCACCAAAAAATTTTAAGTTGTGCACCATTCTAAAAAAAAATTCACATTTTCTTAATAAAAATAATAATTATTAATAAATTGTAGAAAAATACTACCTTGTGTAAACTGTATTATGTTCTTTACTTACATATAGTAATATGTAACAGAACAGAGTTAAAATTATGAAGCTTGTAAATTTTACCGCATAGTAAAGGTAAATAATTCAGTTTGCGTGGGTGCACTGAGTGAGTCTTAGAGTTAGTCACAAATATTTTAAAAGTTTGTTTACGTATACATATTAATCTTACTTCTAAAAACATATTATTTAACAGATGTTATTTTACCCTCTGTATGTTATAAAAAGTGAGTCAGTGGTGATTCAGAGGAGGAGAAATATATTTTTATGAATCACCCAACAAGTTATATATTTTAATAATTTTACTACCGAGGTAATATCTATCCTTGAGAATTGTTAAAACAAATAAATTATTATTATTAACAGTTTTTTATTTGTGAGTTTTTCATACATTTTGTTCTACTAGCAGCATATCAATGTAGACTTCTAGATTTTATTGAAGACAGATCTTTACATTGCGAGAAGGCGGCAAAAATCTATAAAGCAAAGAAGAAAATACTTCTGTTCTTATGAGTGACCTAAACTGATACATCAAAACTTCATCGTGTTGGTTAATGGATGGCACAATTGTGCGTGCAACAAATATTCTTAAAACATATGTGCCTATAATTCAGTCAGTATAGTTTTTTTTATACTATCAACAGCTTTTTCTTTAGCCATTGAGGGACTGAGCAAGTAGATCCAGTCTTTCAAATTTGTGTTAGAGAATGCTTTTAATTTAATCCATTCTTGGTTAAAATCAGTAGGATACTGACACATTTGCTCACCTTTTTTACAACTTTTCTTAAGCATCGTGATACTTGCATCACCAAGAAAAGAAAAAAGGGTTTCAAACAAAAGACAGTGAACTCAGATTTTTAGAACTTCGAAATAAACTATATGGTTTTATCTGGTTTCATTTATTTAAATTTTTCCAAGACATAATGTTTTTAATATTAGATGTTTGGTATTGGTCCAATCTTCCTGGAGTAATTAGAGCATATAGACCCACAGTAAATAATAATATATAAATGCATCTAAAATCAGTAATACACTTTCTCAAAAATTAAGGTGATTAATGAAATTAGCTATGTCCCTAAGATCCCCGAAAACTATGTAAGAATATTTTCAGATTACCCCTTTTTTTTCCCCTTCACTTATAACACATTTTTTTTCACGAATAAAGCATTTAATATTTTTAACATACATCATAATAACCAAAATTACCTGACGATAGAATGGTTTAATTAGTGTGTGGTGTAAAATTAGAAAAATTGTGTTTCTTATCAATAATTTAAGTTAAAGTAATGAAATTTTAACAATTAATGGTCGAAGCATAACTTCTATTCCAGAGTCAATATAGGTGATATTTTTAATACAGGTAATGTAAAAACTAATAAATTCATTCTCCATTCATGGCAAGGGCCAAACAGTAGCATCAAAAGGGGATATTTGAACAAATAGCCTATTGTGGGGTGTTAATTAAATAGAGAGCTCATAATTCAATGTTAGTTCCTTAAAATATCTAAACCTTAATTAATGGTCAACTGCACTCACGACTGCATTTTTTCTCTTTACAACGCCGACACAGCTGCAAAAGAAGTCCGTAAATGACTTTACTCAAAATTCAGTTGTAGTAACAACGTCGTGCCAAAGTCTGAAATAGTTATCAATATTTATTTGTGATGCACACACATAGTATTTTCACAAGTCAAAAATGAAAAAAAATAAAAAATCGCACAACAATTATGAAATACCTACATGTCAATATTAAACAGTACAGGTAACAAGTGTCATTTACATTCACAAGTAAATGTGTATAATTTAAATTTACAGAACACAATAAAATTTAAAAATAAATATATACATATTTGAAGTGGATGCATCTAGATATCAAAAAAATTGTTTTTTAAGAAATTGTCTAACAAATAAAAAGCTTTCTGCTGTAAATAGTTTTTTAGTAAATTTATTGGAGGAAAGATCTGATCCTATCTGGAAAGGCATTAAAACATTTTATGCCGAAATGGTTCTGTCCGTCCCTGGCCCTTGCCGTTCGAGAATGCCTGACAAGATCATTCTTACCCCTAATACTGAGTGGTAGTCGCTGTTAGTCTGGTACTTCATTATATTATTTTTCACATGGTTTAGACTTGACAAGATATATACACATGAAACAGTCAGAATTTTCAGGGAAACAAACAGGTCCCTACAACGATCTCGAAAACCCTTCTCCCTGCCATGACTCTCACACACCTCTGTATAGCAAAAGCCCCAGCACAAAATGCCATATGACATGCGTGAGTAGAAGTATGCAAAATAAGCAGTCCTTAGGACAGGGTCAGAGACGTTGCCCATCAGACTCCCAAGTGAGCCCGGCGTCAACATGGATCCCCAAGTACTTTACAGGCTTATCGGTTGACTGCATGGGCCTTAAGGAGAATCTGAGTTTTTTCCTGATTAAGGGCGAGTCCATTTGTAGTGAACCTTTCACTTACACACATTCCTGACTCCACCAGTTCTAACTGACTCAGCCATTTCAAGTGCAGCCATGTCATCACCAAACATTAACAGCTTATCTGTGGGAAGACAAGCTGAGATATCATTTACATATATCAAGAATAATATAGGTCCCAGCACTGAGCTCTGGGGTACTCCATACTTGACAGGTCTTCTGTCTACTTGGTCCCCCCTAACACGCAATACTGACAACGTTCAGACAAATAAGGAACCCAAGAGAGTGGCAGCGCTTGAGTAGATATTATATTTACCAAGTTTGGATATCTATATTGCAGGTGAAATGCAACGAAGGCGTAAAAGGATGCCTGTCCATATCGGAGACTCTCAAAGCACTCCTGAATAAAGTCCGTTAAGGCATTAATAGCCGATATTGTTGACACATTGCATCGAAAACCGAACTGGTATGGACTGAGCAAAACGCGCGACTCGAGGCAATCAGTCAACTGTGACTTAAGTGCAACCTCAAAGATCTTTGCGAATACAGGTACCACAGATATAGGACTATAGACTTTTTTAACACGGGCACTACTTTTGATAGCTTAAGGCAGTTTGGAAAAGTATTCTCAGATATACAGCAATTGATTTTACAGGGGGGTAAACAGTAATTTCCTTAAAGGTTTTTACGATCTTTGCGGTAATATCATATGCATCCCTGCTTGGTGTATTCTTGAGACCCGAGATAATGCCGCGCAGTTCAGTATAAGAGATTTCTCGAAACTTAAAAGGGGAACTCAAATCTATATTAAGTTTAAGCCTGTTAAGAAAGCTGACTGGTTCGACAGTATTAGAATACTGGTGGCTGACCATATTCTCGATCGTATCATTAAAGTATGTACTAAAACTCTCTGCGGTGTGTTTTTTTTTATTACATCCCACAGCGCCTTTGGTTTGTTGGTAGACTCATTTATATATCGATCGTATGCAGCGCGCTTTTTCTGTACAATAGCTCCTTATTACTTGAGTTGAAAGAAATAAATCCTGTGAATGCTTTAAAGATGTTACAAGCTTAAGTGTTTCACACATTTGTCTTAATTCATTGTCAAACCAATGAATTTTAAATTGTTTATTTTTGTTTGATCGAATCTTTTTTATCTGTATATTCAGACCAAAATGCTCAGATAACGCGGGATTTTTTGTCCTGGAGCAAAAGGCGGTCTTAGGGACATTAGTGGAGACATCCAAACATGATTGACCTCTTGTATAATCTGCAATGGTGTTTGACAGACCATAGGATGTAAAAATATCACCCACCAGTTGGGCCCTAGATGTTTTTTTTTTCGAAGTGAACGTTAAAATCTCCAGTATTAAAACTACTCGAATTCAACACAAGTGAGGCGCAGAACAATGTTGAGAGAACGTCGGAGATAACCCTGCCTATTTAATACTTTTTGCCAAACGCGTAGTTTTAAAGGAAGTCCAAATAAGGATCAACTCAACTACTAGCGCTAAAGGTTATAAATCATAGGTGGCAGTCCAAGAGCTGACTGCTAGTACTGCCACTTATGATTTACGGTGACAATGAATGTGACACACAGACGTGTGATTTCCATGTTAATATACAACGGAAACTTTCACAGCTTTGGTCAATTAAGAAAGAAATCATGGTTCTTGGAATTAAACCGTGTCAAATTAGAATTACATTTCGCCTTCGATTGCACGAGGCACCTTTAGGAATCTTCACTCCACGAAATCTGAACACGAATCAGCTCTGGGAGATTCAGGCTGGCTTTTATACTCGACTTGTACTCACCGAACTAGGATCCTGGGTTACGATCGGTTTCCACGTGTGAAGTACACCATAACCAGTATAGATTCATAACACCAATAGATTCTCTAATTTTTTGTTTATAAAATCCTGAAACCGATGCTAGAACCTTGGTTCCTTTCACACTTATAATATTTCTAGTGGTATGCTAGTGTTCAGTGTTTATTTTTAATACATCGTTCATGTTATTCAAGTCTATTAGATATTGAACGTCCTGTTTCTCCCATATTAACTTCTCTACAGCAGCAAGGAATTTTATATACTTCTGTTTGAAAAGGTACATCTTTCGGGGATCGCAAGCATTGTCCAATCTTATGTGTATTGAAGCTTGGATGTATGTTGGACTGCCGAAGTAATCTTATTTTGTCTGTAGTGCCATGTATGTGGATTACTATATCTTTTAATTGAACGCCTACTATCATCAGTGCAGTAGCGATTTCCTCTCAGAGCTTCGGTCAGTTACATTACATTTAGCGACTAAAAAGTTTTTGTTAATATAACATAACACCCATCAAAAATTCTCACTTATAAAATCCTAGTAAGGTATTAGAAAATAATTTTCAGTTTGAAACATTTTGCTTCTGTTAGTAGTTCTGCTCCAACAAAACCCTAAATCGCGTTTGGAACCAGCCAATCATAACAGATTGTTCATGTGCTTCCTATTGGTTCGGCGCATATGTGTTCGAATCCCCGTTCAAAAGGATCATTCTTTTTATTTTTTTCTCTTAAGGAAACTTAAAATCTATAAAAATGCGGTATTGTTTGGTTGGGTTTGCTGTAATCAAAGCGCCCATTTTTGATATATATATATATATATATATATATATATATATATATATATATATATATACATAATTTTTCTATAAACTATACAACTTTTATATTTAACATTTTTTCTATCATTTAAAATTAAACTAGTGGGGTGGCGACCTATGAGGAAAGACCCTGTACAATAATGAGACATCACTTACAAGACTAAGAACTCTTCATAATGGCACATCAAAAATATCAAGACTATTTGGTGTCAGAACAGAAAACAGGAGGAAAAGAAAAGCTGAAATAGAGCGAGAGAAATTTACTGCAATGGAAGTGGCTAAGAAATTACACAAAGAGCGAAATTATTTACGGAAAACAAGCTGAAAGATTTAATATAGACCGCCAAAAAGAGGCACACTGTATCAACAAGAAAATTGAGAGAAGCTGAAGCTAGTGCACAACTCAAGAATGATTGACTCTGCAAGTTCCGTGAGAAAAAAATGCCTAGGCAAAGACGGCTGCATGTGTGTAAATAGCTGCAGAAGTCTTGCTGAAAAACGACAGTTCATATCTTCTTAAATAATAATGGGAATTTCCTTGTTATAAAGTAATATTATAAATAGGACCACAACGGTTTGATTTTGCTTATTGACCGGATCATTAGAGTGGAACGAGTGGTAAACCACAGGTGGAATTTCAGTGCAGAAAGTAGAATTACCGTGCAGAGTGAAATTATGGTATACACATTTTCAGCAGTGGCTTACCCCTCGAATTGGAATGAAATTCCATATAACATGTACATTTTTTATAACAGGCCCGGTTTAAAATTCGATCGATAAATTATCGTTCACTTGGATCCTGGAGGTAGTCAAAGGATCCAAAGATCAAGAATAAAAAATTCGTTACAGCCCAACGCTTCGAGGCTAGGACCTTCTATATTATGCAGAATAGATAGAGCACCAAGCCTTTTTTAGCTAATAGTGGTTCTTATTATCCCCGTTATTCTGTCCGTTCAAGAGTTTGATAAATGGCGACTCAATTGTTTATTAAAATTATCTTAAAATAATAGAGGACCACTCTTCCCCTGCCTTAGTGATCTCAATGTCTTGAGCAGTTGGTTAACTCAAAATTGGCCAAAGTTAGGTATAGGATGATATTAAGCAATAGAGAAAATGTATGCCTCTAGCATCTGATAACGTAATACACAGGGTGTTCTGTTTGGTAAAATCTATTAATGTTATATCCCCCCCCCTCCCGAGTTTGAAGATCCCCTGTATTAAAAATGTCAACTATTAGTTTTGAGACAGAAATAAGCTATTCCATTTAAAATAACAAAGTTGTATTGACTGCCATGTAAAACCGAACATGACAACACAAAACACCAAATATTTTAATTAGAAGCTGCTACCAAATTTTGAAAACTATATCTATTGTAATTCTAGGGTTTTTCTCATAGGCTACCCAACGTGAATTACCCTGTTTTAATTGGTTTATTTAAGTGTGGACTTTTATTTAATTTATAATTCTTTACGAGACCAAAAAGTCCCTATAGTTATGGGCTAGATGAATGCTAGTAACTTTATTCATTTGGTATACCATTACATATATTTTCCTCTATATTAAAATTTGATACATACCTTCATTGCATTTAATCCTGATGATTGTCACTTGCAATACTTATCAGCATGAAACTTTGTTTATATTTTTAAGGTTACTTATTTACGCATGTTTTTTGTTTAATTTTAAGTTATATGTATTTTATTTAATCTAATTTTTACTCGAAAATGGCGAATACTGCAAGTGTCCGCCATGCTGTCTCGAACTAAAACTTTTCGATAGGAAATCGCAGTAGTAAAAGCGAACGCGTCATTGAGGATGCTCAGTATTTTTTACTTAGTTTTAAAAAAATCTTTTATTGCGCTTCCTCTGAAATTCATTGATCTAAGTATTTCGTCCCTGATTTCAGGTTCCGGGAGTATACTAAGTCATAGGCGAATCCAAAAATGTCCCGCTGATGAAATATTCATCGCATCCATCGTTTCGTAAAAACTGACAATTCCATAGTGTATCTGTATGCCAAAATGGTTGGTTTTAATTTTAGACCTAATGATATGTTCATTATCATAGATGAATCAAAAATCTTATTTCGGGTGGAAGGGAGGGGCGCCGTGAACTATACGATGAAATAAAATGTTTAAATATTTTTTATTTTAAACATAACATTATAGTAATATATTGTTACTGCTACTACCTACTTCCTAATGTATTTTCGAAGTACGCTTAACATATAACTTAAGAAATTTAGTTTAATTTTGTCACATAAGATGAAATTTCTGGGGTTGCGATGCAGCCCTGTAGCCCCCCCTCTGGATTCGCCTATCTAGTATAAATTGCGTACAAAATATTTTAATTTCAGAACCATAGTGTTTCCTGCATAATTTTAATTAATGAAAACGCTAAAAATTTAAAAACTATTATTCCGAAACTTTTAGAAATTCTCTAATAAAGATTTATGACTAAATAAAACAAAAAAACTCTTAATAATAATGAATATGTTCATTTATTAAGACACATTTGGTAGTCTTAATTTAACTATAACAAATTTAATAATAAATACAATATTGATGTTAGTCAACCTTTTTATTTTTTTGTTAGATTGAAAGTTCAACATTTCCATATATTTTTTAAAGGCTTTTCATATGGCAATAAATATTTTAAGAATTACATATGCTATAAAAATGTTTTGGCACCTCATTTGGCTCAATATTTGATTAAAAAAATAATTAATTGTTTCTATCTTTCCCCTCCTGATTAAACAATTATACTTTTAATTAGGTTTACAAAGCTAATTCTTAGCATCAATTTCCTTTTGAGAATAGATATCAAGATTGTGAATTCCTACTTTCTCTGTTGGATAGAATATCATATCCTTGTAAAATCTTATTTTATTAAAAGTTGGTTAGGTCAAGTAAAATTATGGATCATAAGTCAAAGAATATGTTGAACTTTTGTTATATAAGTGAAATTTATAAAGTTTTAGTTCAGCTGCCTAGTACCATATTAAATGATTTTACACCTTATACATGAGATTCAAATATTTATTCATCCAACATGTGGAGAATAGATTAAACAAGCAAATTTGTGTTGATAATACCACTATAAGGTCAGTGAACAGGTATTGATCAGCAAATAGATATTAACCAGCAAATAACCTGGCGTCTTATTCTCGGCAATGTACATATACAAACTTGATGCGAATGGTTTGTTTGCGTATACTTTTAGGGAATGTATCTGTATTTCAACAGATGGTTGAGAAAGAGAAAACATAAGATTACAGGCCACATCCATTTGATAGCTTCCATAGCTGGCATAAAAACGAAGACAAAGTGGAATCTGCATTTTATTAATCAAAATCTACATTTCATACTAGCTTAAAACCAGCTATCATTGATGGATGTACACGTCAAAAGTGTGAGGTTACAACTAAATATTTGTGAAAGTCTTGGACATGGAAGAATTATAATTAAAAAAGAAAAAAAATCCTTTCTTAAGTCACTGCATATACATTATCTTTTGGGTATTCAGAAACTGAGTAGTAACCCATCCCAACCACCATAATTTTTTAAATTTTAGTTTTAAAGCATTTTTAGTTCAAAGATCTCATTTCATTAGGTAATTTATTAAATAAGATGGAACCAACATAATCAAGGAATTTTTTAAATTTTAGTTAAGTTATGTTTGACAATTTGCTTGCATTTCTTGTTTGCATGTAATCGTGAAAAGCAGAATTATTTACAAATTCTCTCTCTTTCATCTTTACATACATATATATATATATATATATATATATATATATATATATATATATATATATATATATATACTGAATGTAATTGTGTATTAGCAGTGTTTAACTTTAACTGATAATTTTTGGCATAGTTGTTTTTATGTTAATTTTAAAATGTTTATTAATTTTATATTTTAAGTCTTATACTTCTATTTTTTTTAGCTGAAGTAAGGAATAAAGCTTGTACATTGAATACTTGAATAAATAATTCAATTTGAAATGAGCAAACAAACTTCAGCTCACTGCAGACATTCGAGATTTTCCAGTATAGGCAACAAACCCAAACACTCAAGAATACCAAATGCTCAATCAGAGCTATTTTACGTATTCAAATTTAAATGTCAGTGATCGAGAATACGCCTCTTTGTTTATTAACAAACAGTTCCAAAAGCATAAGAAACCATCACTAGACTGACCTCACAAAGAGTTTTCTTCACATGATCACTGTAACTGTTCTCTGCTTCTACTATAATCAAACTATTAAAATGATGGTAAAACATGATGTATTAAAATAATAAGACCGGTTTTATTATATGAAAGCTAAACTGGGTATTTTCAAAAAAATACATATTTTTAACAATTATCAATAAAAAATACTCAGATGGTACTAGCAACTGCAGTGACTTAACTACTTACCCCCTGTCAAGCATTTACAGCACTGAGCAAGGGGTTTTTTCACGAAAGGGATTCACTCGTTGACTCGAGAATCCCACCAAGAGACAATCATCTTGCTCATGTTCCTGTATGTACTTGATTATATCTTTAACTGCTTGGGATATGGGCATTCTCTTAATTGCTGCCTCCCTGTGGAGCTGCTCTGTTATAGCACGCTGTTGTTGAAGGTTTGAGACAACCTAAAATACAAATATTTATAGCTGAACAAGTCACAATATATTGCATACATAGACTGAGAGCCTATCATTTTTAGGTACGCCCAAACTTCATGCAATTATACTTCTATTATTTCAATATTTTGTGAATATAGCTAGTTTGAGAAGTGTGTTTTTGCGGCGCCTTGAGATAATAATATATTAGTACCTTACTAAATAAACAATAAAATTGCCCGATGACTTGACCTGTTATTTTACATTGCTCATTTTGATGAGTCAAAAAATTTCAATGTGCAGATTCTTATTATTTATTAGGCCTGGACAAAATAAGTACCTCATACTCACATGGCTTGCTCAAAATGCAGCAAGTTTTGACATACAGATGAACGGATGGACTTTCTACTTGAGTATGCAGTGACACAGCTAAAATAGCTCTTATTTTTGCCAGTAAAGTATATACACAACACCCCTTACTCCTACCACTACAATATTTTAATTTCTGTTTTAAATGTAATACAAAAAAACTTCAATTTGTCAATACAAGGTAATTATGCACATAACTGATATTTTGCCAGCAACTGCTATACATAAACATCATTAACTTTACTCACAATTAAATTCAGGGGCGTGCAGTCCATGGAAGCAAGGGAAGCAGTGCTTCCCCAAAAAAAAATTACAAAACATCTAAAATGTAATTTTTGAAATAGGAAACCATTTAGTTTATATTAAAAAAGCTCATAATAAATGTGGCCTTGACTCCGACCCAGGCACAATAGAATATCGAATACAACCTATGCGGGCCGCTAGCTTCTCTGCAGGCAAGTCCTGTATGGTTGATTTCCTGTGAATCGAGCCAGAGGTTATTGAATTTTCCACTGGCTGTTTATTAATATATTTTATTTAATGTTTTTCTCTTCAAGAATCGGCCAATAAAACGGCATACTTAGAGGCAGATTATTAATGCAAATACCCCTGGGGCGCGTATTTCCAGCATCTCCTTCTTGAATATATACCGTTAGAATGGAATTTTTGACAAGAAATAATTTTATAATTTAAAAACCGCCAAATTATCGTCGTGTTTATTTTTATTTTTGCCACATTTCACAAATACCTTTTAAAAATAATACAGTAATATTCTTCTGCGAGTTTTATATTGTCTTCAAAGTTCTGTAAAAATGCAATTTTTGCATTTCAGTCGCGTGCTTTAAGTGGTGGCGGAATATATCGTTGGAGTAGGTTTTTTGTTTGAACGGCTATCCGTGTGTTGAGTGATACGTACGTCGCGTCGTGCATGGTGCGATATGGAAGACAATAATACAGACGTGGATATGCAAATACCGTCAACTTTAGTAGGAAGAGTGTGTGTGAATGTGTGGTGTATGTCTTAATAATAAAGGGATTTTCAAAATTAAAACTTCGCTCATAAGCTTCAAATAATTTCCAAAAGAAGGGCAAAACCGCCTATGAAAAATTTAACCACAAAAATGAAAAACTGTATTAGATATTTTTTTCTGGAAAAACCATACGAACAATTTAAATGGCTAACAGGGTGTGAAAATACAAGCAATATATTTTTTTGGCCATGTTTACTCTTTGAAAATGAAAAAGGTCTCTGGAATAAAACTGGTTTTTCCTATTTAAACAATTTTCATAAAGCTGTAAAAAGACACATTATGACCAAAGCGCATTTACAGGACGTCATAAAACAAAAAGTCTTCGGCAAAACCAGAATTGAACAAGCCCTTAATAAACAGTTGGAAATTAGTCACCGCCAACACAATGAACTAATCGATAAGAATAGGCAAATATTAAAAAGCTTATCGATGTTGTTTGTTTTCTCAGACAGCACGAATTGGGATTTAGAGGTCATGACGAAACAAGGGTTTCTTCAAATAGAGGAAATCTTCAAGATTTACTTAGTTTAATGGCTAAATATGATGATTGCTTAAAAAATCATTTAGAGCAGTCTAGCGTTTTTCGCGGAAAGTCGAATCGAATCCAGAATGATTTCATTTCCGCTGTTGCAACCATTATTCTAAAAAGAATTAAGCAGGAGATTGGCGAGGCGCGGTTCATTGCTATTGTTCTGAACGAAACAACTGATATCACTAAATTTAGCCAATTATCTATAGTAATACGCTACGTTAAAACAGACGGAAGTATTCAAGAGCGATTTTTAGGTTTTAAGAATGTGTCCGAAAATCGTACAGCAGATGCATTATATACCGTAGTTTATAACGTTACTAAAGAAATTAATGGAGAGAAAAAATTAGTTGCTCAAAGCTATGATGGAGCTGCAGTGATGGCAGGACAATTAGGGGGTCTGCAAGCTAAAGTTCGAGAAACTTTCCCAAGTGCTGTGTTTGTCCATTGTTTTGCTCATAAATTAAATTTAGTTTTATCCCAGTCCATCAATCACATTAAAGGGTGTAAAGTATTTTTCGTTACTTTAAGTGGCATGGCTGCTTTTTTTCCAAGTCAACAAAATGTACACAAGCTTTGGACTCCATTGTCTACAAACGATTGCCCAAAGTAGCTCCTAGTAGGTAAAACTATAATGGAAGAGTTGTGTAAACAGTATCTGAAAATCGTGAATCACTGATTGAACTATTTGAGAATATAATAGAAAATAATGAAACGTGGGACTCAGAAGCAATAAATAGTTCGAGGGGGTTTTTGGACTGTTTGAAATGAGATTTTAATTTTAATTATTTGTTGAACATATTTTCAGAAATATTTCCATTCTCGGACAATGTTTTTAATATATTACAAACTAAAACAAATCAATTGCTTTTTGCCTAAAAAAAGTGGATGATTTTAAGTCCATGTTAAGCCAAAAAAGAGATGGTTCTTATTGGCACAATGGTCTTGAATCCAATTTAATAATAGCTTTAGAAAAATTTCCAGATATAGATTCCACTTCTCTAAATATAAACATGGATGGCCTTTCAGTATCTAAAAGTTCAAAGCGCGAATTTTGACCAATTTTATGTAACATTCATGAAATACCAGAAGTTAAGCCAATTGTAATCTGAATCTATAGCGCCACTGGGAAAAAGGCATGCATGGAAGGAAGAAGGAACGATATACCGCCATTAATGGAAACACAATACAATAAATATATTGCTTATTGCCGTACAACATTTACCTTAAGCGATACTTCTTTTCTATTATGTAGTTTGCATACGCGCTATACGATAACACAGAAGTTTAAGGTACAGTATTGCTAGCTTGGGCAGTCATACGTTTAACCCTAGAAACTGTTTCTAGAAAATCAGCATAATTGAAAGAAGTTTTCAATGTTCGGGTAGTTTTTAAAATGACGATTAAAAAAAGAAATGATGTTAATGCATTTGCTTCATGTTTCATCATTCAAAATAGTTCTACGATCTCGTCATTTCAGCTCATCGGGCGCTAAAAAGCCTTAAAATAAATTAATAAAAAACTGACGACAGACTCGCTATTTAATGGATATATGGTCCGATTCGCTTCCCTTCAGAAGAAATTGTAAATGTAATATCAAAATATGTTTCTTAATAAGTAATGCACCTCCGAAAATTATTTTTTATTGTACAGAGTGCGTCAAAAAAATTGAAAAGCAAAAACAAACATGTTCTTAAATGGAACGTCCTATATGTAACAAGATATTTCGATTCCACTAGCAAGTATTTTTTATTTAATAGACCATATGCCAAAATTCAACTTATTTTAAATTACCTATTTAAATTTGAAAACTAAAATTTTGATATTTTGAAAGGCTGTAAGATCTATACCATTTAACCTAGAAAACAACGTATGGCACATTCCTATCTTACTTTTTAATGGTCATTTCAGTGACTTGTATTTTAAGCGTAAATAGAAATGATTGTTTTAATTATCGAAATTTATTTTTGGTTCATTAAACTGAAGTTTTATACTTACGTTAGGAGTGACCAATCGATTTTGCACTATGTTTACCAGTAAAATTTGAATTTTCAAATTTTAACATTACAAAAACAGTTGAATTTAGGCATATATGTATGTTAGGCAAAAAAAAAAACTTAATTTCTCAAATCAGATCGAAATACCATTATTATTAACAACATGAATAGTAAACGTGCAGTTTGTATATTCATTGCAATGACTAGATTTTTTTCCAAGGAACTCGGGGACTTGTAGGTTGTTAAGTAAATACCTATATTTATTTAAATTGGAGATTTTTTCCGCACTAATGCGGAAAGCATAATTTTTGAAGGTGCGTACTTAACAAGAGACAATTTTTAACTTAATAATTTTTCTCTATTGTGAATGATATCGGAGCTATCGAATGTTCCCACACTAAAAAACTACCACAATTTTTTTCTTTGTGTAGGGCACACAGGCCAGATCAATAATTTAAGCTAGAAGAATAACATAATAAAAAATAATGTTACATCTTGTAGTTCTTAAGATACCCTAAATGTACATACTAGTTATTTTGTGTTGTAAAAAATAAAATGCGTGGGGAGATAATTTTTATATGTATTATGAAATCTGGCAACGTCCAAAAGTGATTAAGAATCAAACCTCCCGGTCATTCAAAAACAGTTTTATTATGCGTATATTAAACAACCTTATAGAATGTTTTTATCGTATACAGCCCAGAAAGAAACAGAATCTTTTCTTTCTTATAACACAAAATGATTGTATTACCATACGCCATATTTATTAAACGTTTTGCTATTCATAAACCACCGCCATTGTGAAGAATTAATACTAACGTAAAATATCAAGTAAAAAAATGACATTTTTAAAGAAATATAGATAATTTTCTGCCAATTTTGGGCAAGACACATTACATTTTTACATTAAGTTGAGAACTGGAACATTATTATTATTTTTTTTATTTTTTTATAATTCTAACAAATGTCTGCTTATCTGAGGCGCTTTAATTTTTCCTCAAAAACATATACATATTTTGTCAGAAAAGTTGGCTGCACAGGAAAATTTTGTCCCATATCGGATTGTAATGCAAAGGTGTAAATACAATCTATTTATTTATTTATTTATTACGGGACTTGCCCAATCATATTTTCGTTATACATTACTAAAAAAAATACAAAATATTATAAACAACGTCAAAACAGAACTATATATAATTCAATAACATTGAACTATCAGTTATTTAAAAAACATGTATGTATTAAAATAACCATGTCAAGAGACTAAAATACTTAAAAACACTAAACATACACAATGACTGCACTTTTACAAATTAAAAATATTACAACGTCCGTTTTAAACAATACAAAGAACATTTAAATATATCTAGCTCAATGCTATTTGCATTGGCCTTCATCCTATTCACACTGGAATTCTGACCATACAAAGTACGATGGCGTTCCAGGGCTAAAGTAGTGGTGCATCTTAACGAGCGAGCAGGAACGTGAATTCCAAACCTAATCTAATGTATTCAGTATGATAACGCAGATACAACTCCACTATAATGGTTTATTGGTCTTAAACTACATTTTATTTACTTTTGTCATGAAACTGCACATAAGTTTGCATTATATTTTTTTATTTATTTATTCTTGAGAACATTTCTATTCTGAATTGTAGAAAAAAGAATTATTCTATTAGTGATCCTGCCTGCATTTTAAAATACTTAAAAATAGTTCTATAAATATTCGCAAAACAACCTTAAACCGCAGAATTAAAGCACTACTATACAACAGTTTTATAGCAGTTCTCAAAAAGTTTCTTAAATATATTCTATAAGATATCCTATGGACATACTTACAGGACAGTTTTATAATCATCACATAGATTATCTTATAACGGTAGAGTAGTTTACTAAAGAATCTTCTATAAGAACTGAATTGTCATATAAACTAGGACCCTTTTTGGTTGTAAAGGCACCGTATAATAGTTTATAACCACATTATAAGATTTTCACGTTTCTATTACAAATGCTGTATAGCAGTTCTAACAATCTTTATACAATTATTTTTGCTAGTTGGGAATTTTATGAGGAACAACAAAATTATCTGCATGCGTAATTCAACAGGAGGTATGAGGCTGCTACATACCGACAATCCCGAGCTAGGCAGAAATCTCTCGATGGATGCCTATTGTAGAGAATACAATGCAAAAGTTGGGATCCATTTTGGGGTGTTTTATTTAACATTGGATGGATCGTCTATACGTAGTATTATCTTTCTTTGATTTAGGTGAACTCCACCACACAGTACCACAAAATAAACTAGATCTTTAAAATGTGTAAAATTAAGTGCATCTTTAATTAACGAGACTATAAAATTACTTGCTCTATCATTTATTTATTAGAAACGCTGTGTAATATAGTGCACTTACCATCTCCATAAAATTACTTAAGAGTTAAAAAATAGAAGCTTTCTCTAATACTTTACTGGGCGCGGTTCACGTCACTGGAAAATAATTCTTGCACTGGTTAGCAACCCTGAAAACAAATATATATTTAACTGGATGTGCAAAGATGACGAATTTTATTACTATCCAGTGTTTTATAAATTAAAACGGCTTACTTAAAATAATTGAAAACAAAACAGAAAACAATTCGCTCACTGTCAACCGCCAGACACCAAAACAACAAATCTAAATCACAGAAAATCCCAGAAAACTCCAACCCAGCAGAAATGAAAGAAAGGCATTTTCTTGACGCCGTTTTTCGAATGCGCATGCGCATCGCCGATATTTTTTAACCGGAAAATACGTCCCAGTCAGTACGTCAACTGTCTTGTCAGATTAAGAAATTTTGTTTTGTTTTATTTGCGTTTTTCTGAGATTTTAAGTGTGTTTACTGTTTGTTAGATTATTGGTGATCTTTGTAGCCAACTGCTGAAGCTGAAGTACCTATTTATTGTTACAATGGTTTCAAAACAAAGTAAGAGGAAACGGTGTGCTTATCGTGCATGCCCTTCTTGGACGTCTATGAATACCAGCTATTTTTCGTTCCCAAAAAATCCAGAAAGGTATGTAATAAACACTGAAACTTTATTTGTACTTCTATTTGTTTAAGCACTTTTCGATTATTTAAAAATTCTTTACTTGAATTTGAGGTTTGTTTACTTTACAATGTAATTATATAATTTAAATATATTTAATTTCCATGTGGCTTCGATTCAGAAATGTAAGTATTTTTCTTGTAACTGCATTTACCACATTTTTTGCTCCTTTTCTATGCAAGCTTCTGCAAATTATCGTTTTTTCCAGACTTATTTCATAGCTTGTATAAGTCTGAAAACTTAAGTATTTAAACTACATGCACAAATGTAGTAGGTATTTTTTGTTCTAGTGGAAAATAACTTTTTGCATTCATCTCACATTATGAAATACCTTAAACATTAAAATGTTTTTATTTGCTTAAAAAAATAAACAGCTATTTACTATTAGTTTGTATGAAGCTACCTGTTGCAACTGTGTGCAGGTGCAGGAAAAATGAAATACTTTCCACTGTTAGGGTTTTCAAACTGATAGTGATTTGTCTATTGTACGAGGGGTCGAATTTTCACCTTACAGTGTAACAAAGTACCGAGCATAAGCCATATCTATTCCATCAGTTAATTGAGATTGACTGTGAACCGAGTTTATAATAGTGGTCTTTAATATATTATTAGGTATCAAATTAACATAACACTTATAACATAAATATTTTGTATGTCATTATTGGAGTGACTATTTCTAAGTATCTGATTATTTTGATGTGTGATTAAATGACTTAATCAGACTATAAAATGTTTACCCCTAAACACTTGCAAATCCACCTTTATATAAAGCTCAGTTTAACATGTTGGAAGGCTTTATTTTACTTATCTTAAACCATTTTTGCACTCAATTAACTTACATGCCTAATTAACCTAGTAAAGTTATAATATTTAGTAATTATCTAAGAGGTAAACCCCTTACTATAATTATGTACAGGTTGGTTCTATATTTTTTTATATCTATGTAAAAGTTTTATTCTTAAAGATAAAAAACACTATGAATACAAAATTCTAGATTGTAGGATGAAATATCTTTCACTGGTGAAAAATGAAACAAGTTGGTAGCAAGAAGCTGTTATAAAATATATACTTCTATTTTTAAACTAATTTATACTCATATATTTTGCCATATTTTGAAATTGTTTTCTGTCAAATTCCGAATTATAATTGTTGCAAGTTGATATTTGCTGTGCGCAGATATATGAGAAGTTCAGCTTTAGGGTAAAACATGACATAATGGCTTCAAGTGGATCACTGATGCTCATGGAAAATATATGTCAAGGAAGACTGAAATATCATTAGGTAGTGAAAGTAAAATGGTTCAACTTATCTAAAAAATACAATTTGGGTTTCATGACAACATATGATCCACTCATAACCATGATGTCATATTTTGCACTAAAAGCTGGATTTGGCTATATACACAACAAATGGGACTTGTCATAATATATACATTTGAAATTAACAAAAAAACAGTCAAAATATTGCAAAATAGAGGGAGTGTTGCATTTGAAAAACAAAAGTTGGTATTTCCTGGCAGCTTTCTGATGCTTTCTTGTTTCATTTTTCATCACTAATTTTATCCTAAAATCTGCTAATTTTTTATGTTATCAGGTCGTCATTACCAATGATTAGAAAGGTCCTTGAATAATAATGAATTCGTTGCATTTTTAGAGTTAGTTTTTTAAGTAAAAATTTTAATTTTTTTTTCGTTGGATAATTATCATGTATATAATATTATAAGCAATATATGTACGAAGGAACTTTAGAAATAAATTATTATGATTTTTATTTTTTTGTTGATTGACTGTGCAGACTTACTGACTATGATTGAAATAGCATATTGAAAACATTTTCATTTTAGGGTTGCAATATGGTTACGAGCTTGTAAGAGGCAAGACTTATTCGATAAAGAGATTGATCAGCTACATAAAAATTATCAGTTGTGTGAAAAGCATTTTGAGGAAAAGTACTTTTCAACAGGCGGTACTCGAAAACGCCTCTTTGGTAATGCCATTCCTACAATATTTTCTCATGATGGTGGTAAACCCATTGTTGAAGTGGCAACAGGTAAGAACAAAAATTGAGTTATTCCTTTGGTGATTCCTAACTGTATAAAAAGCATTTTAATTCTAGTCATATTATTTATTGCCATACAATTACAATAAATGGTGACAAACTAAAGAAAGCTTAGATACTACAATCTAGTCCACATAATAATTTAAGCACTAAAGCAAGCAAGCCGGTTCTAAATGAGAATAACTGTGTGATCCATTAAAAAGTATAACATATACAGAAATAGTACCATAGTACATTTTTGAATTCCGTTTCTGATATCAATAGTTTAGGCAAACTCATTTATATTCATTGGTTTTTTCACCACTGATTTATATATATTATAATGATTTGAATTATTAACTTTTATTTTTACTCTTTAGTAAATATGTTTTTAGATATTACTATGGCACTTCCTAGTTCCACATTGAGTTTAATTGATCCCCCTGAAAGCAAGCCCACACCAGTTATGTCTGGTAAGTTATTATTATTTTACTATTTTTTTTAATTAGAGTTGTTAATGGTGTTCTAATGAAAAGACTCTTAAAAGATTTCAGTTCTTCAATATGTAGGTAGTCATAAAAGCTTGTATATTACACATAGTCCATGAGAGTGCTGTTTAGAGCTCTGGATGTTTTTTTTGAAGCTGTTTAGAGATGATGCAGAAATGGTTTCTTCTTGGAGACTATTTCAAGTGCAGACCACTCGATTAGAGGGGATGTTCATACTCACTAGAAGATATTGGTTGATTTTTGGTGTGAAAAGAGGAAGAACAATACAATCTCTTTATTCAAAAAGAGGTGTAGTATAGTGGACCATTTAGTATCTTAAGTTTCAGTTCAGTGTCTTCAAGTGGCAAGGGTATTCAAACTCAAGAACTTCATCCTATTTTAATATATTTGGCCCTTCAGCTTCAGTGGTATTTTATTACCCTTTCTATAAAGTATTCTAAGGATATTCAGTAATTGAATACCCTTAATATAGTAACGACTCTACACATTGCCATATTCTAAGATAGATTTTATACAACTCCTGTAGAGTTTTAGAACTGTTTGAGAACTTTCATCCATAAATGCACTCTTGATAAAAGCAGTGATGATATTGGTCTTTTTGAGTCATGAAAATGTAATTGTTCTATTTTAACTGAAAGGATATGTTTAAACCGAAGTCATTTTATTCTGTTACTTTATTCCGTGATACTCCATTTAACATTACGTCATATTTTGAATTGTTAAAACAGACATGGAATATACTGTGTATATTTGTGTTTAGGAATAGCTATCAGGTGTTTATCCAGTTTTCCAAGGTCATGAGGAATAGAGCTGTCAGTAAAAAAGGATAAAGATGAATGAATATTTGATTCGAGGTATGCCATGTAGATGACAGCAGTACAGAGCCTTGTTGAATCTCAACTTGCTTTGACATTGTATTACTGACCCTTACTATCTTCTGCCCTGTAAGAAGGATAGTATACTCTTCAACAAACACACAGGAGACTATCAAAGGCCCTTTCAAAAGCAAGGTACTCAGTGTCAGTCAGGACATTTGTGTCATGGGCTTGGATCTATTTATTAATACATTAGAGTAGGTGGCTAGTTTTTGAACATCAAAGTAGTAACCCATGTTGAGAGTCTGAAATGTTGTTTCTATAGATGTTAAAAAAAAAATTGCAAAGATAACTTAGATGAATTATTAGTTAAAATCGATGCAAAAAATATTTGTGTGGAAGAGCCCGAAGAAAAAACTAGTAAGGCAATATCCCTTCCTGACTATAATTACAGGCATGAGACAATTGTTTATAAAAATGCTTTTAAATATATCTGTGAATATTTAATTAAAAAATCTCTTGAGATTCACCAGTGTGACATTTGCACAAAATATTCAAAAGAGTGTGAGGAGTTAGATAATACACAATTGCTCACATATTTTAAAGCTTTTGATACAGACCTCAGTAATTATGGCGGGTTGAGAACGCCTAGTGAACATTTTATTTTATTTGTTTATAAATTAGAAAAAATATTTGTTTCTAAATTTGAAGAATTTACTACAGAAGTTGGTATTTCAAATAGGTTTTTAAGTATTATGACTGATGTTCATTTTGCTCATCCATGTCCTCAGTTTCCATTGTTATATATTGTAAAATTATTTATAAGGTTAAAAATATTTTATTCTGTAAAATATGCTAATAGGGATTTGAAGGAAAATAAGGCAAATAAGAAAAATCGAAAAATTTGTATTCTTTCTCATTTATAAATGTTGATTTTTTAATTTAATATCTTAGTAACTAAGTACATAATGTATTTAAGCAAATATTGCTGCCATTTTCAGCTTTTGCATTAGAAAATAAAAAATTGCTTCTGCTAAATTGTTTTTTATCACCCTCCCCTTACACTTCATTTATTTTTATTAAAGATAATATTTTTTATAAAATTTTAAAGATTTGCATTTAAAAGAAAAAAATAAAATTGTGAATGCATTTTTATTTGAACGTCTAATAATTACTAACTAATTTAGCTATTTTCCAAACTGGATTTACATGTTACAAGAAATATATACAACAAATTTGAAATCCCATATTTGTTAATTTAAATTTTAAACATTTACTGGCTATTTTATACATAAAGTTAAGATCTTTCTGAGCTAACTGCTTTGAATAAATGTACTTAAGTAAACAGTATTAATGGTTTCAAAAATTGTGATTTAGTATTTTATATGCATTTTAAGTAATTTGTTAATGCTGATTCATTTCTGAAATACATAGTAAAATTTATATATGTAAGTATTTTTATGTTCTGAAACTCCTTTTTCAGTACTTTTAACTATCTAGTATTTCCAACTATTTACATACTATAAGTTAAGATGTTTTAGCTTTTTTCAACTACTCTTAATTATTCGAATTTTGTGCATTTATGTTACCAATACAATTTGGTTATAAATATTTGAAACAAAACAGATTACAATTTTCAGTATAAAATTATTTTATTCTTAAGCAAAATAGAAAGTTGGATGCAAGTCGTGATTTAGATATTGGCTTACTCTCCTTTTTTGATATGATGATAGTTCGCAAATAAAAAAGTAAACATGATTTAATGGTGGTAATAATTTAAATACAGATTTCCGCTTAAATATACATCAATATATAAAAAATGTCGTTTTCATAACAAAGAGGTCATAAGGTAATTATGCAAAAATACACAAAAAAAACGATTTTATAACAAAGAAACGATATTATTAAAAGTATGTATAATAAAAAAATCTGTTAAAGTATTTTAAAAGTACTTAAGTGCTTTTAAAATACTGTAAATATATAAAATTTACTGATTAAGTAAAATTATTATTATTTTAGAAATACTTATGTTTAAGAAATACAGATTGTTATACTTAAGTATACACGTTGCCAAGTAGACCAGCTCTGTTTGATTTCTGAAAGAAACTGATATTAATTCTCTTTTAGCAGATATTTATGTATGTCTGTCATATTGCCTTAGCATTGGTTTGATCAAAGCTCACAGCATACCCTTTAAATCATTTTCATATATCTAACAAGCTTACAACGCTGCCCAATGTACCCCTAAAATCTTGATAATAATAATAATAGGCATATTCAAACCAAAGAGAATTTAGCTAGTTTACCTGCAGTAATCTGGCTATTTCTTGTATTAAAAATACGATTTTCTTCTCAAGAAACGCAATATAACACCATCAGACTATCACATTATATTTTTTTTATTCCCATGGTGAAAGCAGTAACAAAATTACAAAAACTAAAACAGTTTGAAACAATTCTAAAAAGGCTAGGCAGCAGTTTAAAAAAAACTATGCAAATTATGATGTCAAGTTTTAGGAACAACCAAAAAATGGCCACATCTCGAAAACCAAACGACTTCGCATATATGGCTAAAAATACCTCTCATCACCCTCAAAATATATACATATTTATCAAACATCCCGTGTATAACGCCATCGATTTAAAAAATACCTCTTTTCTTTAAGCAAATGAATTATAGTATAAAGTCGGTTTTTTAGTGTAGCCCAAATTATTGCATTAACTGAACTTTTCTCTCAGTGTATAATTATCCGACAAAAACGTCAGTAAATCAGGCTTCACCGAATACAAAGGCGCCGACGCATTATCTCATTTCTGTATGGTTAGGATTTTGGGTTGGGGTTTTCTGTGTTTAAATTACAATCTAGAGAAGTGATGGATAGAGAGTGAGTGATTCGGTTTGCGTGATCCGATCTTTGATTTTAATGAATGACTCGAGTCACTCATCATATATTTATGTATGAAGTCTGAGTCTCAATTAATTATTGTACATTTAGGTGAGCAAGTTTTTTAAAAAAATACTGTTTTTATAAGCCCTCTTTATGGAAGCCTTCCTTGTGAAAATATTTATTTAGAAATAAATTATTACATTAGGGTTACCAGATTTCCCTCGGCATAAAAGAGGAAACTAAAATATACAATAGAGTTAAATTGATTTATAAAATATAGTGATGTAAACTGCAAATACTATATAAATATTCTTTGCAATAGGTAGGAAGACTGATCTCTTCTCGGGTTATGTTATGTACCTTTAAATATGTAGCACAGTGGGCCCAGTGAGCCTAAGTGCTGCCCTTGTTGGGCTTCCCATCTATGTCTACCTTGAAATATTGGGATAATTATGTAGATAAATTAATGTTTATTCTTTGCAAATAAGGCATTTTTTATTATTATCTTTCTTAAACAATCCTACATGGCTTCATTAACAGTTTTTTTATAACATACTTTATTAAATACAAATGCTCAAATGAAAAAAGCTTATATTTTGACTTAACCATTCTACTATAGTAGCACTAGAGTCAAGAACATAAAAATTGAGTTAGGAAGGAATTAATTTTTAATTTTTCCACTCTGACCCTTTTAAATTATTAAAGCTTTTGAGGATTTCAAATGTATGGTTATGTTTCACAATATTAAGTACTATTTTTTCATTTTGTTTTTCAGATAATTATGCCGGGCTCTGCTGCAGTAAGATGTTCGAATTCTGCCAAAAAAGGCTTCCTTAAGAGGGTGTTTCCTAAGGATCCTAGTCGTAGAAAAGAATGGGTTATTAGAATGAAAAGGGTTAAATTGATTCCTAAGGATACATCACGATTATGTGAACTATGAAATGTGGCAATTTAGTTTAATTAATTTTATCAAAACCATTTAAAAATTAAAATGCCTGCTTCGAAAAGATGGTTCCAGTCATCAGAGATTTATAGAAATGGAAAGTGTATTTTGAAAATACTATCAAGTAGTTTCTTTACAAAATGTAGATTTAAAGGCATTTTTTATTAGCAAGATGTTAGAAATTGATGCCGACATTTTTTCAGATTAAAAATAGCTAGTAAGAAAAAAAAAATTAATTGATAAATATGCTAGTATTAGATAAGATTAAATAATCTGTTTTTTTTTTTGTTAATTGTTTTGCCACATAATATAAATACCCGAGGACTTTATTAGTGTTTTAATGGTTTTTTTAAATGTTAACTAATCTGGCAGGGTCAATTTTTACTCTGTAGAAAATTTAACTGTAAATCACTTTTAAACTGCAGAATCTGCAACCCATCTGCCATAGTGGACTTTTTGCCAACAATTCAGGTTTATTTTTATATGTTGTATTCTCGAGTAAAAAAAATATCTGCAAATTGTTTTTTTTTTCAAATACACTTTTAATATTGAAAATTCTCCACATACATATATCCTTTCATCCTGTAAAATTGTAATATTACCCAAAGTAATTATTTAGAAAAAAAAACATACATATTATGAGCCAGTATGTTTACTTTTCATTGCGTTTTTGGAAAAAAAAATTACAAAGTTCAGAATTGCCTCTGCCATACTGTTTAAATGTGACCATTCCATTAACAGTTAGGGATTAAGTAGATAGTATAAGGATAAATCTTTTTTATAAAAGAAATATTTTCCAGACAGCTCTTCGAAACCAACTCACTTTAATTCTTATGTTTGAAAATGTAACCATTTAAGTAACTATTAAGTATAGGCATTATGTATATCTAAATAAAAGATATGACAAATAGCTTTTTATTGTTAAAGCCTTCATGAAATGTTATTTATTTGGGAACTGAGGAAATAAAATTAACAAAGTAATATTTAAAAACAATTAACTTATATACTTTGACAAGTCTTCATTTTATTAATAATCATAAAATTGACACCAATTCATAATTGCTATAAATTATTCATTTGTTTCCAAATCTGTTTCGCATAAGGAAGAAACATTCTAAAAGCGAGGCCTCTGTGATATAATAAAAAGCTATTATAATTAGTTTTCCTGTGTTCTGCTCGTAGTATCCAGATATTTCCGTTGCTAAATTGGCACTATCAAATGAACCATCACACTAAAAAATATATTCAAATTGTAATATGGCTTACGAAAAATTCAATGCCTGGAAAAGAAATGAAACTCGAGCAATACAAAAATGCTTTTATTGTGCATGCAATAACTCACATTTATCGGTCAAATATTATATGCACCTAATAAAAAAAATTAGGTATTGCAAAACATATTTTTATATATTGGCTTACAAGCAAAGAGCACTAAGTCAAATGTGAACGCACTTGACCTAGTAGTGCTTGTTAGCCCACGGTATATCATATTTAATTAAAAATTAAACTAACAATTTATTGCAACATCACATAATTAGTATGTTTATGCAACTTTACCACAAAGATTCATAATTTAGTAGCGAGTTCATAACAGCAAAATTTTTCAGATTTTAAATATACCCACGTAAAAATTAAAGAAAACTTACTTTGATATTGCTCGTAACTTTTCCAATGTATTTAACAACAAAATCACATAATTGATATGTTTACATAATTTTATGTAAATTGCATGAGCCAGAACCAAAAAGAACACATGTAATTGAAAGTATCAAAGCATACAGGTATATGTAGTTTAATTAACTACTTACTTAATAGTTTACGTTCTATTTCAAAATAATTTGGTATAAAATGATCCGAATAAACTATCTAAGTAGGTACGGTATGGTAGAAGAACCCTTGTTTGTGAGGTCTAGTTGAATATAAAGATATTCATTTTTCTAGGCATGAACTAAAAAGCCAAATTTACCATAAAATGTAATCGATAGATCTAAATTAAAATTCAAAGCACAGGGTGAGAGATGGAGTTTTAAGTTTTTTACTTTAACTTACAAATATATAAAAGCCCTAAAAACAAATAAAAATTAGGTTTAAATAATGTTTAAAAACCAAAGAATCCTAATGGATATAATCAATATTAAATTTGTTATATTGGTCCCCTGTTGGAGGAAATAGCCTATAGACATATATAACTCATTTTTTAAGTTTTTGGATTTATTATGTTTAAAATTTATATTTTTATCAAGCTTACACCCTATTTTATGCTTATGAAATCAATAATAAAACATACCTTACAATATTTGTTAAAAAACAGGCCTTACTAAATCATCACATTTTTGTAAACAGCTGATCCCAAGCCACATAAATATTGTTACAATACAAAGTCCAAATAACTAGCTTTCGCTTAAAGCAAAAATCAAGTAACGATATATTATAAATTTGCAAATAAACTGAAGTAAACTAGAGGAAATTCCCATAAGATCAATGGTAAACAATAAAATTTTTGCCCATTAATGGCGGATATTGGCTCCAGCCAAGCCAATCAAAAGGTTAACCACTATTGTCGCCACTGTTCTCGTATAAAGTCACTGTATGACAATCTACAGTGACCTTATACGACTGTAAGTCACTGTATGACAATCTAAGGAATTCCCCAATATTTTCATTTACTATGTGGTAGTGTATTATGAAGCTCTATTTATTAAAAGCAATAGTCATTACGTACACTTCCATTTTAAAAGTGTTAAAATTTTGTTTGTAACATTTCTCGATTAAGATCTTTAGACAGTTTTTACTTTGATAGCGGTAAACAAAAAGTTGTGTGCATTTACAAATTGAAATAAATACCATGTCAAGTCCATCCTCCAGAAAAGGTATGCTTTTAATGAAATATAAAATGCAATACAATACAACTGTTACTATATTACGTTGAAATACTTCGAATAAAATATGTGTTTACAGAAAAAATAGTTGTTATTAATATCGAACTAAATTGGCCGCCTTCTAGAGATGGGTAGGTCCGGAGGGATATGAATCCACGGACCTGTATCCGGTATTGGTACTGAAAGATGAATACTGACCCCTTTCCATGCGACCGATATACAATGATCGGCAAGCCGTTGACGGATTGGTTCAAAATGAACATGCAATCGAATAACCCGATCCGGTTGCGCGAACATGCATCGTACGGCGAAATGAATCGGTATCGGTATTGGTAAATGATGAGGGAACTGCAACTTGAAATTGCTGCTGAGTCTGACAAGGTATTTAAATGTATATATTAAATAATGTCATCAGTTCATTCTCTCATTTACACTCAATATAAGTAACACAAATTGACAGATAACTGACAATTTCAACCGGTAATCTCTTTTAGAAAAATAATGTTCCTACAAACGGTTTATAGAAATTTGCAAATGTTACAATAATTACTGTGCCGTTTGATAACTTTAAAGTATAAATGGGACAAAAAACTTTAATACCTATTTTTGGCGAATAGAATATATGAAAAATAAAAACGTGTATGCAGTATTGTTGTACTGTATTGTTTATTGGATTCGAGTTAAATATATTAAGTTCAAAAAAATTAACACAATATTGGTACTTTTTTATTTCCTGATAAAACTTTAGTATGAGGGAACTGTAACCTGTAACTTTAAAGGATGAGTTTTTACTATCTGGACGTGGACACGGTATGATTACAAAGTACAAGTCAAATGGTTTTGCACTTCCTCGCAGTTTCAGGTTAGAAGGTTACAGTGTTACAGATCCGGAAGAACTGCAAGTTGGATGCAGGTCCGCGGAGCTAGATGTACTTCCGGACCCGACTCCTTCGAAATCCCGGACCTATCCATCTCTACCGCCTTCGTCTACACTGGTGAACAAACATGCCCAACTCAACTTCACACATCGATCTATAGATGTTCTTGACAAAAAAGTTGGCAACAATGATATAAATTAGGTTCAAAGTAGCCTTAACTTTCGTCTGTCCAGCGCCTCTCCCCCCCTAAAGCTTTAAACCTGGATTCTCCGCTGCAAGGTGCTTTTATGACACCCGTAGTTTTTCTAATATTTATCTGAATGACTAATCTTTGCAAGAACCTTTTTGTTTTTTCAAAAACTGAAAATTTTTGGCTTTGCCCACTTTCGATTTGCAAACTTAAAAAGAGCGGCTCTTGATATCAAAGTAAGGCTATTACTTATTTCTGTAAGGTCTAAGGTGTTATGGTTTTGTTTGTTTAGGAAATTTCTAAAAGGGAATAAGCGTAAAAGCGGGAACTAATTTATAAAATGTTACTTCACATTTTCAACTTTAGGACGTCATCTTCTCCCCAGCAACTGGGGTCTTGACCGCTAGAGTGAGGTTAAGAATTTAGTGCGCTTTATTTTCGTACTGGTGTAAGTGCTTATCTCACCTCTCCACTGCGCTTAACATTATTTACGAAACAATATAATTATAATGTGCTACTCGATATATGTACGTAAGTGTTTCTACTAATTCAATGGTGAGTTTAATAATCTTCATTTATATTCTAGGAGAAGAACGGATTACTATTCTTTATAGACTCTACTGGCTACTAATTGTAGGAATTATTTTGTTATTAAAAAGTTATAAAAAAAATATTAGTTTTTTTTTCAGATCCGATTATCGCCTCGATCCCTGCCATATAGATCTGGTTTTGTTTTGTAATCGCATTATCCCAAGCCGTTAGTGCTGAGTACTACTCCCTGCAGATGGACGATTCGTTCGAGTTATCGGCCCATTACTAGGAGCAGTCGGCTCCTTTCAGAGAACCGACGGCTCGTTTTTATAATCCGACGGAATTTTCGAAGGCCGACGTGACATTCCATTCTGCTAAATTTCCAACATGTAAAGGTATTTATTTAGTGTTGGCAAATGACCGGCCGTTTATAAATTGGTCAAGAATGACCTTTATGGATCGATAACTTATGATCATTTATACGGTATAATAAATTAGTCAAGAATGACCTTTATGGATCGATAACTTATGATCATTCATACTGATACCATACGAAGTTGATCTGTTAATTAAAAATGACATTTATTGCTTTTTTTATTCAATGACCAGTCATTTTAAGTCATTTATGCGGTCATTTTGCAAGATTGGTCACTTATAAGTAAATGATCGGTCATTTATGCAGTAACCTTCAAAAATTGGATAATTCCGTTTACTTTTAAAAACGACTGATCATTTATGAAAATGACCCTGTCTTTTAAGGTCACTTTTGGTAAGTGGTTTAAGTGAGGTCCAACACTGAATTTATTTGGTTCTAAGATTTGGAGCAAGCTCTTGCTGATTTGGAGAAAATTGTCCCAACGGAGCCCAACAATGCAATTAGTTTGGGGAGAATAAGGAAAAGAGCTTCTACTAATTTTCAGAAGGATGGAAAGATTGGAAAGCTTGTATCTTTTTTAAAGGGAAGCTATTTCGAAGGATTGTAGATCCTCACATACTAAACAAGGTACTAATTATTGTCTCAAAGCTTTTAATGCAGCAGTCTCTCGGAAAGGACATTCAGAGCTTTGAATATCAAGATGTTGGGGTGACCTTTCTGCGTAGGTTTAATTAAAAATCTCGCCAGTTTGGCTTCCAGGATAACATATGGCGCAAAGTAATCATTCATCTTTTGATCATTTGACATGGATTGATAGCACAACCAGGGTAACAACTACTTCGTTGGCTGATACCAGGACCGGCAGCGGAGTAGTTGTTTCTGTGATTCCATTTGGTATTTTTGCCCTGCACGGGACTCACTACTATGGTCTGATGAGCTCTAAAAAAAGCGAAATCGCGATTGTCGTTTGACTGAAATGAATCATTGCGCCTGCTGCATTGCAGGACATGTTCCAGTGAGGAATCATGGTATGCTTGTCGTGACATTGGTGTAACGTGAAACAAATTACATACATTAATATTGATAGTACTTTGGGAACAATACTTCATGGTGTTTTACTGCAAAGGGTCTTGGCAATGAAATCTTTTAATTGAAAGACATACTTTTATTTGAAAAGATCGACAGGAGCTTTCCTTGGCTTCAGACTCAAGTTTACGGTCTCAATCTAATGATTTGATACAATAAATTTGCGATATGAAATCTAAGGTAATAAAGTAGAGAAGGAAACCATTTTTGTCAAAGAATGCCCACATTTGTTCCTTCTTGGAGGCAATTCCGCCTTATGGTTCGGTCTATTTGAGGAGGGATGCATAGCAGAACTGACTAAGGAATACCCTGATTCCTTTCGTAATTCATTCAAAGCTAGAAGGCCTGCCAATCACAATCACATGTCACCCAGCGTAACTGGATTACAAAAGAAGCTTGGTAATAGAATCTATATATATAAACGAAAGCTGGGTGGCAAAGCTTCAACATTCCTCAACCTTAATAGGTAACAGATTTAATGAAACCAAGATGAAAATGACAATCAACGTTCAGAGCAGGTCGGTTAGTAAATTATTTAGGAAAACTGGTCAAAAATTGGAGCACCAAATGAATTTTGAAATGCACTGTTCCTTTGAAATGGGTCACGCCTCGGACTTTATCTCTCCAACATTTTCAGTCCCAAAATCAGATGGTTTCAGACGCCCATTATTCAACCTGCGTGCATTAAACAAATTTCTTTTGTCAAAGAAGTTTAGCCTGTAAATTACCGAAATATTCCAAATATCTTCAGTTTGGTGACTTTTCACATATATATGGACTTGGCGAAAAATTTTAATTGACTTGCAGATCAACTTCGAAAGTTTGAGAATGATAGTCTACTACGACGATTTTTTTAGTGATACATCAAAATCCAGCGATACTTCGATCTCAAATACAAGAAGCTGGGTTCTTCCTGGAAAATTTATTAAATTAAATTATTTTTGCTTCATTTGTAATCCCATTAGGAAGGCTACAATCTAGGTTTCTGCAAAGGTCGAGTCGTCTATCGAAAGCAAATCTATACCTTCTTCAAAAGATATTTAAAGCAGTGGTTTTAGAGTGCCAATGATGGCTTCAGAATTCATGAAACGCCTTCTTCATCCAACGTTTTCATCACGACGATGGTTATTAAATCAACAAAACTGCGACATAATTTGCAAAGAGATCTTTGCAGTATACGTAGTGATTCAAAGGTGTATGAGAACCTGAGAGGAAAGGCCACCCACCTAGAGAGTTTATTTGAATAGATACGGAAATGTCGTGAATACAAAAGTTGTTGGGTTTTTTTTATGAAGATTTAGAATATTATATCATAAGTGCGAAAATATTATTGGAAATGTCAAATTTTGACAGGTTGTCAGTTTTTTAAATGAAGCACCCTGTATATTAAATCATATTCTTGAAGTTTTTTTTTTAATTTCAAATATATATACTTTTAATATATTTTGTCAATTAGTTTTGGATATATATGCGTTTAAACATTAAAGAAATGGTAAGGTAATTTGCGCTAAAACATAGTGAGCCATGGTCAAGACAATTGCAATGAACGACGCCTTTTTGACGTTTTCCGGTCAGAAGTAATTATTTGCGAGCATTTTTAATATCTAATACGTTGGACGATGGTATATACATGGTAAAAATGCATCGATAGCTCGTAACGAATATCATAGACAGTTTCCAAATAGACCAACAGCGACTTGTAGGGCAATATTAAACATCGCTAAACAATTGAATAAAAGAAAAACACTTAAGCGAAAAGTTAGAATAGTGGAAGGAAACCCTGAAGAAGATTTAAATATTTTATTATATTATGAAGGTAATTTTGAAACTTTTGTATTAAAATAATTTATTTATCTGTGTGCCATAAAATCCACTCAGTTTTAAAACATTATAAATATAAGCCATATAAGTTTTTACCTACTTAAGGATTAACCGATCAAAATAAAATAGACCGATTACACTTCTGCCAAGAAATAGAAAGACGTGTTACGATGAACCAACTAAATCTGTCAAACATAATTTTCACTGACGAGGCAACATTTACCACTGGAGGCATGTTTAACCGGAAAAATAAGCATTTTTGGTCAAAAGAAAACCCGCGAGCTCTTCAGGCGGTTAAAATTCAGGGAAGAAGATCCCTATATGTTTGGTGTGGCCTTCTTAACAATCATGTTATTGGACCTATATTTTTAAATGGGAATTTAACCGGACAAAGGTAAACATCAGGAGTTATTAGAAAACGAAATCGAGGGGCATTTAGAACAACTACCGATTAATTCATCGTAATTTGATATGGCAACAAGATGGTGCCCCTCCTCATAATGTCCAGCCGGTCACCAATTTTTTAAATGACAGGTATCCATTTTGGATTAGAAGACATGGACCATTAAGATGGCCAGCAAACAGTCCCGATCTCTCTCCATTGGACATATTTTAGTGGGGTTATATGAAAAACAAGATATACTACAATAGGCCAAGAACCATCCAAGCTTTAGAGCAAAATATAGTCCAAACAATCGACGATTTAAACACCCAATCACCTCATTTTATCTACGCATCCATACACAAAAAATTTAGAAGAAATATTCAGAAATGCATTATAAACCAAGAAGGCTATATAGAAAACCAAAACTTAGTTCATTAAGCTAATATTATTATTTACCTACTTTATATTATTGATTTTTTATGGTATTGTTTCTTTCCACTATTCTAACTTTTCGCTTAAGTGTTTTTCTTTCATTCAATTGTTTAACGATGTTTAATATTATGCTACAAGTCGGTGTTGGTCTATCTGGAAACCGTCTATGATATTTGTTACGAGCTATCGATGCATTTTTACCATGCAAATAAAATAATTCTATCATGCCGAGTTTCTCTTCTTCCGAATAACCCATCCTCCAACGTATTAGATATTAAAAATGCTCCTAAATAAATACTTCTGACCGGTAAACGTCAAAAAGGCGTAGTTCATTGCAACTGTCTTGACCATGGCTCACTATGTTTTAGCGCAAATTACCTTACCATTTCTTTAATGTTTAAACGCTTATACAGTGACTCACATCTTAAATGATGCAGTCAGTATTAAATAAAAGTAACTAATCTTAATGGCTGAATATTTATTCAAATAAAATTTAATTGTGAATTTTATTTGATATGAAGTATCTAAAGACATATAAATTTGTTTTTTGCTTTGAATCTTCGATAATTAGAAAACAAGACATATTTAACTAAATTACATGCGATTATAAAGTCACAGCTTATTTGATGCAGAAAGGGCAGATCGGGTAAAACCGCATAAATTTAAAAGTAATCTAGTAGGCGTTGTACCAACATTTTATTTCAATTGTTTTACGTACAGTTTGACGTTTGAAAGTGGTCTTTAATCAGTAAAAACGTATTTTTTTGAAAATGGGTCGTCGAACTACGATTTCTGAACGAAATTTAGTAATTACTCACTACAGAAATGGCTACAGTCAACGAGACATAGCCAAAATGACAAATAAGTGTCCCTCAACTGTCCAGCACATTATTGAACGTTACCGGGATGAAGACCGTGTAGAGAATAAGTCAAAATTACCTCCAAATAAGATCTTTAATGAACGCGAGGAGAGATGGATTGTACGAGAAGTCACAATAAATCCTAAAAAAAGTGCTCCAAAGTTGTGTGCTGAGGTGGAAAGACAATTCGGAAAAAGGTGCAATCCTGAAACAATCCGAAGAATCTTACGAAAAAATAATTTGAATGGCCGAACAGCTAGAAATAAACCTTTTATCAGTCAAAGGAATAGGCGCGTTCGCTTGGAGTTTGCCAGGGACCATATTAATAAGGATTTGGACTTCTGGAAACAAGTAATATTTGCCGATGAGACAAAAATAAACCAATTCGGGTCTGATGGAAAAATTTCAGTCTGGAGAAAACCTAATGAAGAACTAAAACTAAAAAATATGAAAGCTACAGTGAAGCACGGTGGAGGTGGGGTGATGTTATGGGGGTGCATGTCGTCCGCAGGTGTAGGTGATTTGCATTTTATAGAAGGAAATATGAATCAATTTATGTATTTGGATATATTAAGACAACATCTAGCAGCATCTGCTCGAAAATTGGGTCTTATTGACAATTATCGGTTTTATCAAGATAATGATCCTAAGCATACCTCTTATCGAGTTCGAAATTGGTTACTTTATAATTGTCCAAACGTTATCAAAACACCTGCCCAGTCGCCAGATTTGAACGTCATAGAGAATTTGTGGTTAATTTTGAAAAAGAAAGTCAATAGTGCCCCAATAGCAAACAAAAATGAATTAAGAATTAAGATTAACGAAGCTTGGAACGCAATTTCACCAGAGTACACTACAAAGTTGGTGGAGTCAATGCCTAGACGTCTACAGGCTGTAATTGAAAATCAGGGAGGACCAACAAAATATTAGCAATCCCTATTTTGATGGTTTAGTTGTTTTTCTTAGGATATTTTTTATGTTTTGACTTTTGCATCATTTAAGCTGTGACATTAAAATCGCGCCTAGTTAAGTTAAATAATTCTTGTTACCTAACTACAAAAAAATCAAAACCAAAAATGATTTTATTTGTCTTTGGAAGTTTCATAATAAATAAATTTTCCCATATAATTTTGTTTTAATAGATATTCCGCCAATAAAATAAATTAGTTTTATTTAATATCAAGTGCATCATTTAAGCTGTGACTCACTGTATATCCAAAACTAATTGACAGAATATATTAAAAGTATATATATATTTGAAATTAGAAAAAAAAGATCTTCAAGAATATGATTTAATATACAGGGTGTTTCATTTAAAAAAACTGACAACCTATCAAAATTTGACATTTTCAATAATATTTTCGCACTAATGATATAATATTCTAAATCTTCATAAAAACCCAACAACTTTTGTATTTACGACATTTCCATATCTATTCAAATAAACTCTCTAGGTGGGTGGAAAAATATACGGGAAAACCCTGTACAGTAGTGATACCGTTCTTAGGGAATCAAGGTGGTACCAAATCCGCCAAACTTTTAAGGATGAGCTATTTTTTGCTAAATCTAGTCAGGAATGCAGGAATGACCCTATCGGCTCAGTACATACCAGGAAAATACAACGGTATAGCGTATAGTCTCTCAAGGGACATCCAGATTTGCGCCTATTTCCCAGACTGACAAAGATGATATAATAGCTAATGGGGGGTACCGCAGATAGATCTATTCACCACCAACATCTCAAGGGTAGTAACGTGCTATGCATGAATCTGAGGTACCAAGAAGCCCTATTCACCAACGCCTGGCTTGGATGAAGGAGGCTTCATACCCAGATCACTGCACTATCTGAACAACGCAAAGGAGCGCGAGACTATCCGTTCAAGCTTGGGGATCTCCAGGAGGGCCTAGTGGTTGCTTAGATAGGAAAGCCATTACCTCAAGCGCAGAGCCTCCATTTTGGAAAGGTACAGGGTGGACGGATTATAGAAGAGGTTGATCAAAGGAGAACCGATATTTAAAAGAGTTCGTAGCGAAAGTCATCAATGAGGACATGCAGCCTCCTGGAAACAGTCCTGAGATGGTAGCTCAATATCTTAGTTTCTCGCATTGAGTTAATACACCAGCACAATTAAACTCCATAAGTCACTGATTGCTACATTTGCTGATTCCCCAAAAACCGGAGTAACAAGTAAAGGGTATTGATATTAGTAGGCCTATGTCAATTAAGAATTAGGACGTAAACACGATTATATCATGTATAAAATTGGATGTGGTAATTAAGTACAGCATACTTCTGTCTGTTTCTGGCCCATATTCGACCGTAAATTACAAAAAATATATGAGCCAACTTTATATCCTGTTTACTGGACACAAGGATTAATTGAAAATTCCACTGAAAAAGGCTAGAGAAGACATGTATAATATTTTATTATAACATGCTGGCATTAGATATTTGGCGGTATCATCATTTCGTTTCGATAATGAAGTCCAACTAGATGCAGTTCTAAAATGCAGTTATTCTAGGGGATCACCACATTTTTAAAATACTACTATAAAGAGGTAAAACGTTGTGCAACTTCTTCGGAGTAGCAGAGTTCTATTTGCATAAAGTTTGTACTCATTTAGTGTTTAAATTTGTATATTCATTTTTGCTTTTGACATTAATCTTGTTTCGTTATTTGTTTTTATTCTTTAATGAATGTTATAATAAATAATGTTCTCTGGTTCCAGACAACAGTTTTAAATTACTAGCACTTTTTACTTTGTCATTGGAAAAATGGCACAACAAATGTGGATAAATTTTCATTCTACATTTCAAATTTTCAACCAGTTCTCAGGTCGAATCGGTATAATTTTACCCATATGTTTGTTAAGAACGTACCATGGCCGACTAATTTAATGATAAGCTGACGAGGACTGTATGAAGAGCGACACAGCTAATATCAAGGTTTTTCCATACCTTCTAAATTGGGCCTTTACTTTAAGCAGTTGTAGTTGTTTTATGATGAAGCGAAGTTTTATGTACTAATATCAGTACTTCGGCTAAAATTCTTCAACTTTTCTTCCATAAAATTTAATAATTTTTTCAGAGTAATAGTGGTCTGATTCTCTCGCATATTTTTAGGAATGATCTTTGCTGGAAGTGGCTTTGATTTGCAGCCTGCCACACTACACATTCAAGTCATGTTTCTGTGGTTTTATCACAAATTATTCACTTGCACTCTTACACATGAACTTAATTATTTTATTCCTAATATTTATCATTTTAGGAAATTTATTTTACAAATACATAATTTTTACTTTTTAAACCACGGTCAAAAAAACGTAAATAACAGATGACGCAATAATTGCAATATGGACTGGCGGCATACAACATAAAACTGACGCTTGACAGACATGTGATAGACCTACTTTGGTCATGTGATACATCGGGCGCCCCGGTCAGTACCCCTTTACTCAGCCATGAGAACGTCCCTATTTCATCACTTTATTACTGTTCCTGCTTGCAGTTCCGTGTTCGGTTAAATACAATATTTAATCAAAAAATGAAGGTGAGAGTAATGCGGAGTGCTGGCAAGAGGTGCTTAACAAGCTCAGTCAAGCCCCATTTTTGTTTATTGTGGGCCCTTGGTCCTTATCCAAACCAGGGACCCCACAGGAATCTTTTTAAGCAACACAGATGGGCATAGTCAGATGTGGGGCTCGTCTGACTATGAGGCAGAAGAGCAGGAAACATCCGAACTACTATATATATATATATATATATATATATATATATATATATATATATATATATATATATATATATAATTGCAGTATCATTTTTACAATTAAATCTTAAATTAGATTCGAACTACGAATACATTTTTTAGCACATAGACCGTCAAACGGGGTTAAATGAATCATAGTGGTTAAAAAAAATCAATGTCGCGGTCGCCTCACTCAATACGTCTTTATATGTAAATAGGACAAATACGCTTTCATTTTGTAAACTGTTGGTTATAGATGCACTAAATGTGTTTATTAGTTATTATTGAACATTAATTTGATATATTTTTTGTCTAAATGTTTTTAGTTAAGCATTTCTTCTTTAAATTTGAACATGGGCAAAATTAATCATTTCTATTTCTTTTCTTATATTAATTTTCGAGTTGTAAAGATTTCTTATATTTTTAGCATGTCAAGAATATATGAAAAAAGTTAGGGTCACAAGGAAAATGCAATTACAACAAAGAATTTGTTCTTCAAGCAGTGGAAGCGGTTAGACGAGGTGATATGTGTATGTGTATGAGACATGCTTCAGAACAGTTTGGTGTACGTTATTTTACAGTACAAAGAAGGTTTCATGGAATTCACCCTTTGAAGTACGATTGGCAATCTTCGCTCAAGAGCTTAGGCTGAAGGAAATATGTACCGATTGTGAATTTCCTTTAAACAGTACAGAAGGAATAATTGCTCAGCAATACCTTAATAGACTTGGAACGACGGAAACAAGATTTAAAGACAATATATCAAGGATGGATTAGTTCAAGAGTTTCATGAGCAGACATAGAGACCTTACTGTAAAGTTGGCTAAAAACACAAAGCGCGTTAGAGGAGCATTAACTTATGAAGTCGTTCAAGAATATTTTCAAAACCTGCGGGTCACATTAGCATATATTCCAGTCCAAAATATTGTCAATTACGGAGAGATCAATTTTGCAGACGACCCGGGGTTATCTAAAGTAATAACCACAAGAGGTTCAAAACATGCCCATGCCTCAAAAAGTAATACAACTGCCATGTTTACCATTGCTGCAAATGACAGAGGAATCCCTCCCTACATAGTTTCAAGGCAAACACTCCTATGAAGGCTGGACAGCAGTGGCGTATTTAAGGAGTTGTTTGGGGGTTAAAACCCCTCCAAGAGCCACTTTTAGTTAAGATAAAATGATAGTATAGACCTTTTTTTCGGGATTGGATGATAAAACTAAAATAAAGTAAGGACGCTCAAAACGTCCACTTATCTACAAACAGAAACTGCAGATCTTCTTTTTTTGTTGAAATTGTTCATCGTTTGATAACGATTCCGAAAGAAGCAATGTTTGTATACGCCGCTGCTGGACAGAGGGGAGGAATGAGTGAGCTAGATACAATAGAAGCATGAGCAAATAGTTTGATTTTGAATTATTCGAGAGCTGATTCAAAACTATTGTTATTTCTTAGTTCAGAAAATTATTTCGATCAAAAGTTTAAAAACTATAAATGTTATTGAAGAACGTGAAAAAATTCTATTAAATTTATCCTTCTCCCACCAACTCGGCACATCTGCTCCAGCTTCTTGATACGACTTAATTCAGGCCTATAAAGGCTTCCGGAGAGCAATAGTGGAAAGTAAAGGACCGTGGGGTAATTCCAAAAACTAAGAAAATTCAATTACACAGGTTTTAATGCATGTGGAATTGTGCCCTGAATCATAACAAATTTTTGAATAAAATTCCAATGAATGCCGAAAGTAACAACAATGCACATATAAGGGTGAGCGTGCATGGACTCATCAATCTTAATATATATAATTACAAATATAATATATAATTATATATATATATATATATATATATATATATATAATTATATTTAATTATATATATATATATATATATATATATATATATAATGTGTTTTCATTCCGGGTGTACATCCGCTGACTACTGTCGTTCTGAAAAGAACAGTTTTGCTGACGTTTCGCTAAAATCACATTTGGCATTTTCGAAGCTTTCTTTCTCGCGTCTGAATAGAGACTGAAGTGTTGGTGACTGCGACGCTTCCTTTTATACCCCGGGTCCGAAGGTTATATCTGGGCAGGCGTTGGTCGTTAATTATGTTTTCCGGATGGTGCTGTTGTTGTTGCGCTAATTGCGCATGAGTTTTTGCGATTTTAGATTTGTCGATAATTGTCTTCCATACTGTTGGTAGTTTCAATGATTCGTCCTTTTTATTCAAATCACCTTGTTTTTCAATTTCTACGGCTTCTCGGATTATTCTGGTCTTATAATGTTCTCTATTGGCAATCTCCCTACACCAATCGAAATTTATTTTATAGCCGGTTTCTTGATGATGTAGGAATAAAGCTGAGGTTGTTTGTTTATTTCTGATGCTGAGTTCATGCTCTTCCACTCTTGCTGATATTCGCCTGTTAGTTTGCCCCACGTACAATTTTTCACAGTCCTGGCACGAAATACTGTATACTCCGTGGTTTTCCAGTTTGATTTTATCTTTCGGGTTTCCAAGTAGTTTACCTATAGTTGTTTGTGGCTTGTGTATTGTTTGTATGTTGTGTTTCTTAAGAATTCTTCCGATTCTGTCTGTTGTGCCTTTTACATATGGTAAGACTACTCGTTGCTTTCCCGGTTCATAATTTTTGTTGTTCGTTGTTGTAATGTTGTACATTAATAGCTTTCTCTATGGTGCGATTTGTGTAGCCATTTTTCTTTAAATCACTAGATATTACCTTAAGTTCGTTTTGTCTCGTCTATGTTTCAGTTAATCGCACGGATCTAGATATTAGGGTTTTTGCCACAGCTTGAATTTGTGCTGGGTGATGATGTGATTTTGCATTTAAATATGTCTGTATGTGTTGGTTTTCTATACACGGTATATTCGAAACGTCCGTTTTGCAGTTTTGTGACCAAAACATCTGAAAATGGTAGTTTGTTGTTTTCCTCTAACTCTAGAGTAAATTGTATTCTGGGGTGGATTGAATTTACGTGAGCCAGAAATTTTTCGAGCTCTGAATGACCATGTTGCCATATAATAAATATGTCATATTATACGAATCCAGAATTTGGGCTTTAAACTTGCTTTCTCAAGAGCTTCTTTCTCGAAGTATATCGTAAATAAATTCGCGACTACTGGTGATAGCGAGGACCCCATTGGAGCACTATCCCTTTGTTTATACATTTGCCCGTTGAATGAAAAATAAGTATTTTTGAGACAATGCTCCGAGAGTTGTATTATATGTGCCTGGAAATCCTCGTTCATAGCAATCTTGTCCAATGCTTCGTCGATGGGAATACTGGGATATAACGATTTGACATCTAGGCTTGCTATGATATCGTTTTTTTCAAGGACGATATCTCGTATAATTCGAGTGAAATTCTCCGAGTTTTTTACAAATGAATCAGCTTTTTCTACAGTTGGTTGCATAATTTCAGAAAGGTATTTCTCCAGTTTTTGTAGCGGCGAATTAACAGCACTAACAATAGGTCTGACGGGCGCCCCTGGTTTGTGTATTTTTGGGAAACCATAGAGTTTAGGACATCTGCTCGACTTTTCCCCTGGTATGATTTTTTGTTGAATTTCGGGGTTTATTCGTGAACTTTTTATTTTATTTTTAGTTGTCGGGTCCCTTGGAACAGGCCTATAACAATTGTCTTGTAGGATATCCTGGATTTTTTGTACGTAATCTTGAGTATTCATAACCACAGTTGCGTTTCCTTTATCTGCTGGAAAGATTGTGATGTCCTTATTTTTTCGAAAGTTTATTAGGGCCCTTTGTTCAGTGGCATTTAGGTTTTGTTTTGGTGTTTTGCTTGATCTTAAAATTCTTGCCACCTCTTGTCGAATCTCCTCTGCTTTTGTTTCTTCAGATGAGTCAAGGACAGCTTCCACTCCAGCTATTATTTCTTCTTTAGGGATTTCCTTAGGAGATATCGCAAAATTAAAACCCTTACTCAGTACGGATTTTTCACTTTCTGAGAGACTGTAGGATGATATATTATGTACTAATTTCTCGACGTCTACTAATGATCGTTGTGGCTGACTCGACTTTCTTAGAAGATTGTCATACCTTTTCGAAAGTTTATCTATCTTAATATTCTTATTTGATTCTGTTCGTCAAAAAGCCAAAGTTTCTATGCGATTCCACAATAAACGGGTGAATGATGTTACTTAGTTTAAGGTGTAACTTTGGCTTTTTGGCGAACAGAATCAAATAGGAATATTAAAACAGATAAACTTTCGAAAAAGTCCTTGAAAAAAACGATATCATAGCAATCCCAGATGTCAAATCGTTATATCCCAGGATTCCCATCGACGAAGCATTGGACAAGATTGCTATGAACCCGGATTTCCAGGGACATACTTATTTTTCATTCAACGGGCAAATGTATAAACAAATGGATGGTGCTCTAATGGGGTCCTCGCTATCACCAGTGGTAGCGAATTTATTTATGATATACTTCGAGAAAGAAGCTCTTGAGAAAGCAAGTTTAAAGCCCAAATTATGGATTCGTTATGTGGATGACATATTTATTATGTGGCAACATGGTCATTCAGAGCTCGAAAAATTTCTGACTCACGTAAATTCAATCCACCCCAGAATACAATTTACTCTAGAGTTAGAGGAAAACAACAAACTACCATTTTTAGATGTTTTGGTCACAAAACTGCATAACGGACATTTCGAATACACCGTGTATAGAAAACCAACACATACAGACATATATTTAAATGCAAAATCACATCATCACCCAGCACAAATTCAAGCTGTGGCAAATACCCTAATATCCAGATCTGTGCGATTAACTGAAACACAGACGAGACAAAATGAACTTAAGGTAATATCTAGTGCTTTAAAGAAAAGTGGCTACACAAATCGCACCATAGAGAAAGCTATTAATGCACAGGTTTCCCGAACAACGAACAACAAAAATTATGAACCGGGAAAGCAACGAGTAGTCTTACCATATTTAAAAGGCACAACAGACAGAATCGGCAGAATTCTTAGGAAACACAACATACAAACAATACACAAGCCACAAACAACTATAGGTAAACTACTTGGAACCCCAAAAGATAAAATCAAACTGCAAAACCACGGAGTATACAGTATTCCGTGTCAGGACTGTGAAAAATTGTACGTGGGGCAAACTAACAGGCGAAAATCAGAAAGAGTGGAAGAGCATAAACTCAGCATCAGAAATAAACAACCTCAGCTTTATTCCTACATCATCAGGAAACCGGCCATAAAATAAATTTCGATGGGTGTAGGGAGATTGCCAATATAGAACATTAAGACCAGAATAATCCGAGAAGCCATAGAAATTGAAAAACACGGTGATTTGAATAAAAAGGACGAATCATTAAAACTACCAACAGTATGGAAGACAATAATCGACAAATCTAAAATCGTAAAAACTCAAGCGCAATTAGCGCAACAACAACAGCACCATCCGGAAAACATAACTAACGATCAACGCCTGCGCAGATATAACCTTCGGCCCCGAGTGGGGGCTATAAAAGTAAGCGTCGCAGTCACCAACACTTCAGTCTCTATTCGGATGCGAGAAAGAAAGCTTTGAAAATACCAAATGTGATTTTGGCGAAACGTCAGCAAAACTGTTCTTTTCAGAACGACAGTAGTGAACGGATGTACACCCGGAATGAAAACACATTGTATTTTTCCATCCGTGAAGGAGTAAAAATCAACATATATATATATATATATATATATATATATATATATATATATATATATATATATTGCCAAATTAAGTAATATAAACTGTCATAGATTTAACCACAAAAATACTAATGTAGCACAAAACTTCAAATTTTTGAAAGCTAAACATTTTTGGCCCAATTTTCACTAAAACTAAATTCTTGTTAACATTTTATTAACTAAGCTATTTAGATATTTACCGTCTTTGATCCATAATTACATTAATTATTTTTTATTAGAATGTACTGAATTAGTTAAAAGCAAGAAAGATGAATAAACAAGTTTCTATCCGTAATTTGCAAATTATCACAGCTATGGTACGTATTATATATAATTTAAAATCTAGCAAAATTTATATTTTATAGACACAGACTTTATTCAATAGTAAAAAATAGTAAAATTTCGGTTAAGCTTACCATCCCCGATTTTGACCAGTTTTTTCATACTAGTAGATAAGAGTGCGCTGTTTCCGAATCTGAAAGTCGTTACTTTTTTGGTGAACCTTTCGTTCTAGATTTATTCACTATTAAAGTATATGTGTTTCCACTGTTTCTCCAAACTTGAGTTCTGAAAGAGTTTGGACCAGCTCTAAGTCTAGATAAAGTGTGAAGGGAGGAAAGCCAAAAGTAACAAATAATATTGCATTACTGTTAATTTTAAATAATTTCATTAAGCTCTAAATAATAATTTGTCCAGTTTCATGGTCTGTTCCACCAAACCTATTAATTGTTTAATACCATATGTACGAGGATATCGAAGTAACTCTAAAACGCATCGACTTTTCAATGTCTTATTTTTCGACGATGAAAAAATGTCCCGGGTAACTTCTTTTAGTTAGGTAGGTATTTTTTCAAATTTTTTTTTCTGTTTCAAAAAAGTTTGTTTTTGTTTCTTAACATATTTGTACGATTTTCCGATAATCTTCACTAAAAAACAACATATTTTTACTCGAAAAATAAGACCTTGAAAATTGTATGCATTTTTAAGGTCAAACGCCATATCCTGTCAGTAGTGTCAGTTAGGTTTTTTCGTGTCTCCCTCAACAGCAAGGCACCTCCCTGAAGATTTTGCTTTCATTCCGATATCCTCGTTATTAATCATTTTTCCCGAAAAATACTTATTAACTTAATTATTTGTCAATAGCTTAAGAGCTAATAAAGATACTGGTGTGCGGTTTTTGCCAAAACGTTGGTATTTTATTACCCTTTAAAACTAGTGTGGGAAAAGTATAACTTTTTATTTAAAAATAAAAAAAAAAAATCGAAAAGCTGTAACCGTTACAAACAGCACTATCTAACCAATTTGTGAAAAACTAAGGAGTGTCACTCCATTCGAATTCTAAAACAGCTTAAAATTCCTAACATAGTACGAAAGCTTTTACGGCTGGAATCAATTAAGAAATCATGGTTCTTGGGTTTAGAGCGTTTCAAATTAAAATTACTTTCCCCTTTTCGCCTTTGATTGCACGAGGCATCTTCAGGGATGAGGGAATGAGCTCCGATGATCAGAGTTTAGGTATGTATACCCGGCTCGTGCCAACCGACGCGTGATCCACTGTTTTGAATGGTTTCCAAGCATGCTGTAGCACATACCCACACAATATTTGCACGGGATTAGCATATACATGGCATACTTTTATAAAACTAACACATGCAAAGCATATGCCGAAGTTTTAACACATAATCTGCTATGCACGTTTTCTAATAAATATACATAACACGTGTTGCGTTAATTCGCAGGAACGTTTTATGCTTGTATTAAGCATGTGTGAGGTAGTGTAGTTAAATTCTAGATAATACGCATTTAATAAACAGGCATTGGTTATTTAAATATCGCTACAGAACAGCAACAGTAGCTTTATTTAATAATACAGACATAGACCAAAACAGGCATTCGACTAACAACGCAAGTAGCTCCACACTGTACATCACGTACAACACATCCGGTCACTATCCAGCCCCCTATCAAAGTTTACTGAATAAAAATATAAGTTGCAGCACTGGGCCGTCGGCACTTTGAAAATCGCAGATAAAAGGCGAGCCGTCTAGTTTCAAACCCCATCGACACTCCCTCCTATTACCGAGCTGTTTAAAAGTAGTTTGGCTTCGCGCTACGAATTTTTATCTACCAGGGAATTTCAAAAGTATAAATAATAACCTTAGACAAAAATTATTGAGTTTTGTCGTCGGACTAGTTTGTGAATTTAATATTAAATTGTTACTTACCTGCTAGTCGAATTTAGGAATACAATATTTTTATTATATAAATAAAAAATCGGTAAATATCCTTTACCCGGAACTTCTCTCGTTTTTTTCTATTGGTTCGGAATAATGAAGTGTGACTCAGTTTACTTCAGTGCATAGTCACGGTATATAAGTGTTACATATACTTTTAATTTTTATTTGCCGCCATTTTGTTTCATGATATTGGATTCCTACCAATATTTTACCATTTTCTTTCTACCTACGTCACACTTAACTTTTGGGCATAATTTAAAATACATTCAATAAATAGTTTTTACATTGATACATACCGCCATTTTATTACGTCATGTTGAATTCGTACCAGTTTATCTCATTTGCACATTTAATTTTTCTGCAAAATTTGTCAATTGAATAAAATTTCTTTACCATGATTTTTTAAAAAAATTATTTGGTCGCTATTTCGTTTCGCCATCTTAAACTGAAACCCATATTATCAGCAAGGCCCATTAACTCTATAGGTTGCCTCGAGCGATCTTGACCTATCCCAACTCGGTGTGAGCGATCTACCTCACTCGGCGACCGGGTTGCTTTAGCACGGTATTGTCAATATCTCTTCTGTGTGCGTTTAATTATATATATTGATCTTTTTTTGTTCAAAATTGAAACTTTTTTATTACAATTACAATAAGTTATTATAATTTTAAACTTAGGTTTAGGGATGTTGGTTTAAATTTTAACCAAGTTTTTTTCCATTTCAAAAAGTTTGCATCGTATTTGAAAAAATATGATGTATTTTTAAAGTTTCAAAAAATATTCTTGTAAAAAGTTCTAGGATGACAAATAGTTGTATAACTTTAGAAAATGTACATTTTTTTATACAAGGTTTTATACAGTATTGTGTTTCGGTTTTGGTGATAATGGTTAGAGACAGAGAAAAAGTTTAAATATAGGATGACTTATATACCTACTTAAATAGTTTTTCATATAGGAAACACCCTATATTTTATTACATTTTTGAATTGTATCTAAAATTCTACGTCTACTTCATGTATTGTCCATAGGCCTAAGTTTAATTGTTTTCGAGATATTAATATTTAAAAACTTGGGATTTTCAATTTTGAACAGCTGTAGAGTCTAAACGGTTCAAATTAGAACAAAGCTGTTTGCACTTTCCTGATTTAGTTTTTAATAGTCTACCATAAATTTCTTCTCTATTTCTAACCGATACCAAGTTATCAGCCGAGAACACATTATGCATATTATAAGTATTTTTCATATTTTATTAACTACAGGTATGCTATTTGCAGTAAACACAATTATTTAACTGTTCAAACATCTTTTTTAATAATAGGAAATAAATCAGCACATACATTATGCTTAAACGGTAACAAATTAAAAATTCAGTTAATAATTTTTAACATTTTTTTTTTACAGCTTTTCGTGGAGTCCACTTCAGAATGGCTTCCTTTTTTAACTTTTTTTCCTTCGCCAGTTCATTTGAATATTTCATTCTTATAAATAACCTTTGTCTTACGAAACCGGCCGCCTTGTCAGACCGGGTCGCCAATCGACGTCACAACCCCCGCCTCACACTCGCGCCCCCTCGTCCGATAGCTGCTCAGCGAGGTAACCTAATAGAGTTAATGGGCCCTGTATTATCAGTACTCCGTTGGTCCTCAGATATTTCCTAACCCCAAATAATACACTACTTTAACATAACAACAAGAAGACCGTTAACTCATTTAGAAACTTAATATCTGGCAAATATCTGCGAACCAACGGAGTAGGTAAAGACTGATAATATGAATCTATATATATATATATATATATATATATATATATATATATATATATATATATATATATATATATATATATATATATATAAATATATTTTTTTTTTTTGTTAAAAATTCTTGGGTACTGGTTTAGTTTCTTAAAAGAATTATTTATTTCCTTAACGTTTCGCGCTTCATAGAGAGCTTTTTCAAAAGGATATTATTGGCGTACAATAAATACAAAACTATAAAACATCGATTGACACACTAAAAACTATTATAATAAAATGTTAAAATAGGAAATTAGTATACGCACCTTGGAAATAAAAACAACTCACTGCATTATAGTAGCAATGATATTTCAGTTGTGACTTGTGGAAACTAAATAAATACTACCGATGGGTTTTATTTTTTGTTTTTGGCTGAAAGCGATTATTTAGATTTACAATGTTTACATTATTTATATTGGTGTAAAATCAAGTTGATATTATAGAAATTATATTTATGATGGTGTAGTATAGAATATAAAGGCATTTCATTATTTCCATTATATGTAAAATACTAAATTAAAAAATTAAAATATCAGACCGTGCTAAATCTGACTAAGTTTCTTGACATCTTGTTTATCATTTACGGAATGTTTTTCTTTTTTGATATGTAACATCTCTTTAATGATTAATTTTTGATAGTTAGTGTCTTTATTCAAAATTCTTGTGTCAGAAAAATTAAACTCGTGATTTTCTGATTTTTCATGTTTATGTAGGGCAGTGGATGCATTTTTTTTGTACTTGTGGCCGTTTATTCTGTTCTCTAGGTATTGTGTGGTCATGCCAATGTATTTCATGAGACAATTCATACATGGTAACGCATATATTAAGTTTGATTGTTTTTTTACTGGTATTTTACTTTTAAGAGGTGTGAATAGGGAGCCTAATAAATTATTGGATTTGTGACAAACAATTATGTTATGTTTGGCTAGAGCGTATTTAATTTTTTCAGACAGTTCATTTATATATGGTAATGATATATAAGATTTGTTTACATTTTTATTTTTTGTTGGATTATTCTCTTTGTTTAATTTATTGTAATATAGGTATGTCCTTTGTTTGATAATTCTGTTGATTAATTTAAGTGGGAAATTATTTTCAATTAAAGTTTCTCTTACCTTTTTTAATGTTTCCGCGCGATATTTTGGAGACGTTAACAATATGGCACGGTCAGCTAATCCAAACACTACACTATTTTTTTGACTATTAGGATGGTGAGAGTTAAAATTTAGATAGCGGCCCGACCATGTATGTTTCGTATACCATTTAGTTTCGAGTTTATTATTATTCCAAAATTCCTAGATTTTAATTTACCTCAAATTGAATTTACAGGTACGTACCTTGAAAATAAATTTAATTCTCTGTTAAATAATACAAAAGCCAAAATTTTAAATTTATTAATAACCGAAACTACAAAATGCATAAATCATTTAGAATACAACATAAATAAAATAACCAATGAAATTAAAACTATTTTACCAGAAAATATTTTTGCTACATTTCTACAATTTGAAAATAATAAATATGAAAAAAAAATTTAAATACATCAAACAAAAAAATAAAAAAAAATCTCTCAATTGATTTCAAATATACAAAAAAGCGACGTAAAAGTAAATACTACAAAATGGCTAGAAAATGTGTCTGACACACAGATTCCCAATGATGTTTCAGAGATTTTGGCTTTGGGTGATAATTTCTCTCTTCCAATCAGCAATGAAAAAGATCTTTCAATTGCAGAGTATATTTCTGGTATTGAGTCAGCTATTAGTAACAAGCCAGATGACGAAAAGGACGGTATTAGATCTAATATAGTTAATGTTATTACTAATTACAAAATAAAAATACGTCACAAAAAATCAAGAACTAACAATTTTCAAAAGAAAATTCTAAAACATCTGAATAGAGCCAATTAATTCGTTAAAGATAACTCACAAATTACTATACTCAAACCAGATAAAAGTAGTAAAACCGTAGTAATGAATACAGCAGAATATGACTCAAAAATGAATACACTCCTTAGTGATACTAACACGTACAAAAAATTAAAATACGACCCCACAAAAACTTTTCAAAATAAAAATAACAACTTAATAAAAAAGCTTTTGGGAGATAAACTGATATCTGACAGGGAGGCCAAATCGTTATCTATTCACAATGCAAATGCACCAAAAATATATGGGTTGGGTTACCTAAATTACACAAACCTGACATGCCTTTAAGGCCAATAGTTTCGTACACTCAGTCACCGTTTTATAAATTGTCAAAATATTTATCAAACTGCCTTTCAAAAATAACTGGGAACAATAATTATTTTATTAAAGACTCTTTTACATTTAAACAATTTATCGACCAAACAGAAATACCTCAAAATCATAAATTAATTTCGTTAGACGTGATATCCTTATACACTAACATTCCTAATGAAATTGTAGAAAGAATATTAAAAGAAAAATGGAATCAGTTAAAAGAGCATACGACCTTAACATGCAAGGAATTTATAAACTATGTAAACATCACTTTAAATAATAACTACTTTCAATATAAAGATCATTTTTATCAACAGTTAGACGGTTGTGCAATGGGCTCCCCAATATCCTCAACTATTGCCCAAATAGTTATGGAATACGCGAAAGAGAAAATCATAAAAAGTTTAGATTTGGAAGTAGGTTTTTTTAAAAGATACGTAGATGATTGTTTGACCTCCGTGTCAGAAAATAGAATTAATGATTTATTACAAGCCTTTAATAACTTTCACCCAAAACTGCAATTCACCGTCGAAATTGAAAAAAATGACTACATAAACTTTTTAGATTTAACTATAATTCGAAACAAAAATAATAATAAACTCGAAACTAAATGGTATACAAAACATACATGGTCGGGCCGCTATCTAAATTTTAACTCTCACCATCCTAATAGTCAAAAAAATAGTGTAGTGTTTGGATTAGCTGACCGTGCCATATTGTTAACGTCTCCAAAATATCGCGCGGAAACATTAAAAAAGGTAAGAGAAACTTTAATTGAAAATAATTCCCCACTTAAATTAATCAACAGAATTATCAAACAAAGGACATACCTATATTACAATAAATTAAACAAATAGAATAATCCAACAAAAAATAAAAATGAAAACAAATCTTATATATCATTACCATATATAAATGAACTGTCTGAAAAAATTAAATACGCTCTAGCCAAACACAAAATAATTGTTTGTCACAAATCCAATAATTTATTAGGCTCCCTATTCACACCTCTCAAAAGTAAAATACCAGTAAAAAAACAATCAAACTTAATATATGCGGTACCATGTACGAATTGTCCCATGAAATACATTGACATGACCACACAATACCTAGAGAACAGAATAAACGGCCACAAGTACACAAAAAATGCGTCCACTGCCCTACATAATCATGAAAAATCAGAAAATCACGAGTTTAATTTTTCTGACACACGAATTTTGAATAAAGACACTATCAAAAATTAATCGTTAAGGAGATGTTTCTTATAAAAAAAGAAAAACATTCCGTAAATGATTAACAAGATGTCAAGAAACTGAGTCAGATTTACCACGGTCTGATATTTTAATTTTTTAATTTAGTATTTTTTATATAATGGAATGCCTATATATTCTATACTACACCATCATAAATATAATTTCTATAATATCAACTTGATTTTACACCAATATAAATAATGTAAACATTGTAAATCTAAATAATCGCTTTCAGCCAAAAACAAAAAATAAATCCCATCGGTAGTATTTATTTAGTTTCCACAAGTCACAACTGAAATATCAGTGCTACTATAATGCAGTGAGTTGTTTTTATTTCCAAGGTGCGTATACTAATTTCCTATTTTAACAATTTATTATAATAGTTTTTAGTGTGTCAATCGATGTTTTATAGTTTTGTATTTATTGTAGACCAATAATATCCTTTTGAAAAAGCTCTCTATGAAGCGCGAAACGTTAAGGAAATAAATAATTCTTTTAAGAAAATAAACCAGTACCCAAGAATTTTTAACAAAAGAATATTAGACATGGTTTAAGAAAACGCAACAAAAAAAATATAAATATATATATATATATATATATATATATATATATATATATATTGTTATATTAATATTAAAAAAAAATAGTTTTTGGCTCAAGCCATTCGGAATGAATGTTAGGACCAACATATATATGTGTGTGTGTCCTGAGGATGCAACAATAAAGTTGCAAAACGTCGACAATTTAGAGAGAGTAGAAAAAGAAATAGAGTCTTGTTTTTTTACTGGATCCTAACCCCAAATAATACACCACTCTAACATAAAAACAAGAGGATTGGTAGCGAAAACCATTTAGAAACTTAATATCTGGGAAATATCGTCAGTCCAACGGAGTAGGTAGACTGATAATATGGGTTTCATGCAGGTTATAGAATCTGTGTTCTGAGGATGCAACAATAAAGTTGTAATCTTAACCCCAATAATACACTACTCTAACAATTTTTTTTAACATATTACTAGGTCATCCTCATATGACCCTTAATTTTTGGTCAAAATTCGGAGTCAATCGAGTAACTAGTATTTAAGCTATGTCGCGAACTAATAGATAGATATACAGACCGACAGGCGAAACGACGGAATTGATAAAACATGGTTTTTACAACCATCTACAGAGCAAAATCTAATAGGCATATTGACTCATATTTGTCAAAGAAATAAAAAAAAATTGTCTCACTATATAGCACACGCGATCACGAAGCCTGACCAACTGTGTATGGAGACGGAGACCCGACCGTTACCCAGAATGTATCAGCGAGGAATAGGTAAATCGAGTCACGTGTTCAAGTGCCCTAACTTATATTTTTATTCAGTAAACTTTGCCCCTATTTTATGTAAACAATTTCCGGAATACAGGCGGCATTTTTATTCTTAAACATTCGCAAGAGTCCCGCCACTTGCCGAGTCTTTTTATATAGATGCGCTTTTTTTCATCATCCCAAAAAAAAGAATCAAACCACGGCAACCAACATGACATTTATACACATTTCCTATTTTCCCAAAATATCAAAAAACTAATACAAAAAACAAAAAAATAGGCATAGGTACGTAAAGAAATAAAAACAATGCAGCTTTTATCATTTATCGCGTTCAACTTCGAGAACCGCCGAGAAAAGTTATAGACGCTACCAAAAAGACAAAAACATATGTGTCATCTTATAATGACCTAATTATTGGGCGCGATTTTCAAACCGAATAACTGTTTTTAATCGATTAGGTATAGACAGTCTAACATAATTCATTTTCGATATTCTGTCTGATGCGCTTATCGAAGAAGGAACATCTATTTATAATTAGACGGAAACGGAAACATATAAATTCAAACAATTATTTTTTTTTTTAAGTTTTAGGCTCAGTGTCAAATCCATACCTATTTTATAAAATATAAAGAAATCCGGCATTCCTTATATACGATTTTTTGTTTTGAAATTTTTATTACCCATAATGAGATATTTATTAATTTCCTTTGATCAGCAGGCCTAAACCGATCTTATGGCATTATTTTCTCTTTGAGTTTTATTGTTTTATATTTATATAAGCAAATATGCTACTATGTACATTGTCATCTGCTACTTTTAAAAATATTCTTAGAATGTGTTTAAAAACGTATGCAAAACGTTTTTGCTTTTTTTAGATATTTTTTAAAGATCTTAAGTAGTATATGTAATGAGTATCTTTAGAATATTCGAGAACGCACTTACACCCACTTGAAACTGACATACTCATAACGTGCTAATTATTTTAATGTTATGCGAGTAGCCCGCGTCTCTATTGAACTTTTTAGGGTCTTTGATAATTTCAACAGATTCTCTAATTTTTCATGTCCCGTTGAGTCCTGGTGTTCAACGACAGTGGATTGAACAATGTGTTTCTTACTTATACACCTTCCATGTTCCTGATGTCTAGTAGACACAGACGGTTTAGCTTTACCTATATACCACTTTACCGCAGGTAAAAGGAATGACGGATAACTATAAACGAAAATTGCGCACCCTAATCTAGTGGTATGCAAAAAATCTTCAAAATAGGCCATGATAAGCTTAACCGAAATTTTACCAAATATTTAATCATTTTTGCATTAAATATCGTATTATATACTAATTTTATTATGCTAGATGACCAACAGCATCTTCAAACATCTGTTATTTAAATTTTAAATTTCTATTAGCATTGTTTATTTTTCTTGAAGGATTCAATCGCCTATGGACTAATATATCGATTTATTCCTTTTCACGTCCTAAAGTTGGGTGGAACTCATCTCACAGTAGGAATTATGGCAATTGGAATACTTATTGGGGAACTCTTATCCCCTGAAGTCACGGTAAGGTCTAATTAAAATTTTGCATTTTAGGTAACTATAATCTAACTGTAATAATGCAAAATTTACAATTCATGGCTGGGTCATAGAATGATTTCTATATTTATGTTAAAATTTAATAGATTACGTAGATTAAAATTGGCTATAAACAAAGAAAAAATCATCATTCCCTCGAATTTCCATTGTTACTTTCGGTTGCTGTTTTCCTCTTTGCTCCGGCCAAACCTGGAACTAACCCAGTACTGATTCACTTGCAACAAAAATGTTGTCTATTTAATCAAAAATAAATAAAAAAAATATATTAAATGACTATCAAACCTAGTAAACCAACCAACCCAAGAACTAGGGATAAAAAATCATCTAAACGATGTTTCACATGCAAGGTTAGGTCAGTAGAAAACCTAAAGTAATCTACCTGTGTAGAAAATACTTGTTAAAGAAATTAGTGGTCAAATTGAGAAGACTCTATTTCGAGAATAGGGTCCAACTAATCATCCTCATTGTTAGGGTCTTGGGAGGGATTAAAAACATGTTCCTTTCAGAGCTTCTGAAAGTTTCAACGTATCCCATCAGAAAAATTTGTGATGAGGGCGCAGAAAGCTGTCGTCTAGAGATGAGCTTGGCCGATGACCACTGACCGAGCGGACGCAAGGAGTGGTTATCGTATGAAATTGCCTTCCGCGTGCTGGATCGGAGCCCCAGAGTTGTTGCTGTTGAATTTTCTTGTTATAATAATGATAATTATTATTATTATTGCCAATACAATTATCTGCAAAATATACCAACCTCAAAATAAGTGAACATGTTATGTTCTACAATATTATTGTTATATTATTGATTCAACTACTAAAATTAGGGATTAGGATTTTTAATAATTAAAATTGGGATAATTTGACATTGTTAGAATAAATTCTTTTATAAAATTACATATTTAAGTTTCAAAAATACGAGTACCACAAATAAAAATGATAAACAAACAAAACAGAAATTTGCTTAGTATCTTTTTAAAGGTATTTTAATTAAATATCTCCCTAACGTTGCCAGGGAGTCTTTATAACCTTGTCGTAAGGACCCCTCTCAAAAAAAATTTATATCTCGGGATACCAAGTCTCTACCTGCTCCTACTAATTACTGCAGTCCCTGATGCATAGTGTTGGAAGTTTATTTCAAATAAGTTAGGATGTTTTTACCAAATATTATGACCGAAGAGAAGTAGAGGAAGGGAACTCTGGTAATTCCAAGTTTCTAAAATGTACCCTGCTGGATGTTAGAGGACCAAGGTTCACAATACTCCGAAGCATTCTTTTTCTACTCTTTTAATATTATGTCATTTGCTTTGAAACCTAGTAAACCAACCAACCCAAGAACTAGGGATAAAAATGATCTAAACGATGTATCACATGCAAGGTTAGGTCAGTAGAAAACCTAAAGTAATCTACCTGTGTAGAAAATACTTGTTAAAGAAATTAGTGGCCGAATTGAGAAGACTCTATTTTAAGAATAGGTTGCAACTAATCGTCCTCATTGTTAGGGTCTTGGGAAGGATTAAAAACATGTTCCTTTCAGAACTTCTGAAAGTTTCAACGTATCCCATCAGAACAATTTGTGATGGGGGTGCAGAAAGCTGTCGTTTTTGAGACTCCTCTAGAGATGAGCTTGGCCGATGACTACTGACCGAGCGGACGCATGGAGTGGTTATCGTACGAAATTGCCTTCCGCATGCTGGACCGGAGCCCTAGAGTTGTTGCTGTTGAATTTTCTTGTTATAATAATAATTATTATTATTACTATTGCCAACACAATTATCTGCAAAATATACCAACCTCAAAATAAGTGAACATGTTATGTTCTACTGTATTATTGGTATATTACTGATTCAACTACTAAAATTAGATATTAGGATTTTTAATAATTAAAATTAGGATAATTTGACATTGTTAGAACAAATTCTTTTATAAAATTACTTACTTAAGTTTTAAAAATACAAATACCACAAATAAAAATGATAAACGAACAAAACAGAAATTTGCTTAGTATCTTTTTAAAGGTATTTTAATTAAATATCTCCCTAACGTTGCCAGGGAGTCTTTATAACCTTGTCGTAAAGGCCACTCTCAAAAAAAAAAAAGTATATCTCGGGATACCAAGTCTCTACTTGCTCCTACTAATTCCTGAAGTCCCTGTTGCATAGTGTTGGAAGTTTATTTCAAATAAGTTAGGATGTTTTTACCAAGTATTATGACCGAAGAGCAGTAGAGGCAACTCTGGTAATTCCAAGTTTCTAAAATGTACCCTGCAGGATGTTAGAAGACCAAGGTTCACAATACTCCGAAGCATTCTTTTTCTACTCTTTTAATATTACGTCATTTGTTTGAAGCTTTCCTAAGAAATGATTTTTCCAAAATTTTATATTGAAAATCTACGAGCATCACATACAAGCTCTCAGGGATTATTTTTATATTGTTTTAAAAAAAGCATGACTTTTTTTAGTAACCCGTTTCCGTTTTTATGGTAGCCGCTTGATTTTTGGAACGACGGCCACGCCGAATTATTTTGTCCACGGTCTTGCAAAACCTTGCACCGACTCTGCAAACTTTAATACCCTCGAAACATTCATGTACACTCTTTTTGATGCAAATTTGAAACAAATAGGTTGTTATCGTGTCCCGAAATTTTGTTTAAACATCACATAAATCAGATAGTATTATTATTTTTCTATTCCATTAATATTTTTTGGTCTTAAACATTTCTTATTCTTAATTAAGCTTTTTTCTAAAAACCAATAAATAAGCGAGATAATCGTTACGACAATTATACCAAACTACCAACCTCTATAAATCGCTTTTATTTTATCTTAATCAATAATCGTACTCAATTACGATGGTCAAACATTTTGCTACGCCCAAAAAAATTGCCTCTCTTCATCCTACATAGGGAAAAAAAACTAAGAACAGGGATGCGATGTTACCAAATTTATCGGCACAAAAATGCTCTCTTCGGTATTTTTCCACTTCTCTCTTACTTACGTACGTCACCTCGTTTAAGGACTCGAAATTCCTTGAAATTTTTCCAAGCCAAAAAATATCCTAAAAAAATTCGATCCCCCTTTAATTAAATAACTAAGATTAATCCAGACTGTTTCAGCCACTATACAGGCCACCCTGAATAGTGACAACAATGTTTAAAAAATGTATTTAATAATTAACTGATCTACAGCTTTTTGAAAAAAAAATATAATTTTTGAAATATTTATAAATTAAAAAAATACCAGAAAATATTACAATATACAACTACCTTATCAAACACAATAGTTGTAGTTTGAAATGTAGTAATGCTCACGTGGAAAAATATGTGGCAGTTAACAATGAAAAATTTTCGTCTTTTTTACGTTTGTTAATATGTATTGTCAAAAACCAACAGACTCCATAAATTGATATTTATTTGAATAATGTATTTTGGGGGCTCCAATCAGATCAAAACAAGATTGAAGCATGTCTGACATTAACTTATTTTATTCATTTTTCAAGGAACTTTTTATGAACAAACCTCAGGTGCAGTTAAGGACTCCTCGCTGTTACCTGCGGTAGCCAATATGTTCATGGAAGTTTTTGAGCAGGAAGCCTTAGAATCGTCTCCATTAAAGCCAAAATCGTGGTTCAGATATGTAGACGACACTTTTGGATTATGGCCTCATGGCACATTTGTATATACCGAATCTACATCGAAACTGACTAAGATATCTTTTGGATCTAATTGGATTGCTTTTAATTTCTCTACAAAATGCATTAAATTTCTAATATATGAATGAATGAAAATAGGTAAATATCTTTCAAGTCTTCATAATAATTTTACAAGAAAAACATATTTATATATTAGAAACTGTACGCACTTTGTAGAGAAATTAAAAGCAATTCAATTCGTCAGTTTCGATGTAAAATCGCTATATGCAAATGTTCCTATTGATGATTCAATTTCATCAATATCAGACCTATTTCACTATAATAATCTTGACATCTCACTTTTAAATTTGATTGAAGCATGTCTCACATGAACTTATTTTGTTTTTCAAGGAACTTTTTATGAACAAGTCTCAGAAGTATGACTGCTGTCACCTGCGGTAGCCAATATCTTCAATTCCCTTTCTAGATGATCTTGTACAAAGGAAAAAGGATGGTTCCTTAGGACACGTGTATATAGAAAACCAACACATACGAACAGTCAGAAGAAATCAGTTATTAATTCTTTGGTTCACAGAGCCCTCGCGATTTGTGAACAAAATTCTTTACAATCGGAAACAGAGTTGCTCGAGCTTTAAGAGGGAATGAAGAAGTGCAAGGAATATCTCAAACGAGCCATCATGGCATTAGCCACTTGTCGTGATTTGGATATAAACACTCATTAGTTATTAGATATCCATTTAAAATTAGCTTTTATATTTGAACATCAAATATCTAAAACTCTCGATGACATTACAAATACGCAAGCAGAAGGGATACATCAAGGAGTTACCAGTATGAGCAGAAAAAGTTCGAAGAACTTCTAGACAACCGAAAACCAGAGAAACTGCTACTCCGTCATCCACCTGTTCTCTAAATCCCTTACTGAGTCAGAACAACCCGTTCTCTTTAAAGATCAAAACTTCGCCATTATACCAAGAGACATATCAGACGGCTTACACAGAAGCAGCTGATGTAATAAGGACTTAAACAACGAAGATCATCAAAAATTAAGGCGACTATGGTAACTTGCATCTAGCATTGCCATAACAATAACACTATGTTCGGTAAAATCGATAAATGATTAATGAAAGTGAATTTTAAAATCAATTTTCAAAAGGTTTCGCTGCTGTGTCTTCTTTGTGTTGTTTTCAACCCACCCTTTTGGAATAGTATCATGGGTATCAAACCAAGTTTCATCAATGTAAACTATTGGCCTATGTTGATCGGCCACAATGTCCATTGGTTCCGTCCAGCTTTGAGCCAGATGACTACTTTACCCAATGTCGGCACTAACTGCTCTTCATAGACAGAATATATTTTTCCGTTTATTTTTCTGTTACTGAGTAATGGTTTTCCTACAATACCCTTAATCCGAGGAATCGGAGTTTTTGTCAGGTCATTAGTTTCTTGCAAAGCACTTTGTTTATTAAAACTTCTCTTTACCAAAGTTTCGTAAATATTTTTCACTATTTGTTTAGCGTCAATAAATGTTTTCTTTTGCGATAGCCACTATTGCATTTTCTCACAGACGCCACATAATTAAAACAGAACAAAATAAATATTTTGCGTTGCAAGCACGTTTTTAAAAATGACTGTATAAATGACCATAAGTGACCGAGTCATAAATGTCATAACTGACCAATTTATAAATGACCGTCATTTGCTAACAATATATACAGGGTGTAACAAAAGTAAGGAAATGGCGAAATATCTCAGTTACCGCATGATGAAATATGGTTGTTTGACAATGTTTTTTTTTTGGAAGATGGAATGGACGTTTTGTGAGGACACCTTAAAATGTATAAAACTAAGCCCAGTGACCTCGAGTGTTTAAAGGAGCGAATAGAAATCGAATGTAGACGAATAGAGGACGCTGGCATTCTTTTTAATGTAATAAATATTTTTCCACAGTATTTGGCCTACTGTCAGGAAGCAAATGGACAACATTTTAGACAGTTTACATAGTTTCATTAATTTATTGTTTGATTTATTAGGTATTTCTTTTTTGTATTGTATTGTTTCCTTGTTTTTTACAACCTACTTTTAAATTTAAGACGCTGTTTTCTCTTGCTAGTTTTTTTGTAGTAAGACGAGGAATTATTGTGGTTTCGGGTCTGCCAGAACGTACAGCAGCTTTTACCATTCCAGTTTCACGAAATTCTTCGTTAATTTTATTTTCGGTAGATTTAGATATTGGATTTCTGTTAGGATATTTGTCATTAAAAATGTTACATCTTGGAAGTTTCGCATTCTATCCCCATAACCCAGTATAATTAAAATTTCAATTCATTTTTGTAAATCAACAAAACTGACATTGTCAAACATATCAGGTAACCTTTTATGTACAGGTATTTCAATTTTAATTGTCGCAAAACTGTTGAGTGTGCTCTTAATAAAATTTCATTTTATTATGAGATATTTTATATTTCGCCGTTTCCTCACATTTAATTGATTCCAAACAGAGTAGCAACGTAGTAAATTGCAAGTAAAAATAGGTCCAATATCATTGCACTATATAAATGATGGCGTTAACAAACAAGTATTATAACAAGGCGAATTCAAACAGCTGTCTGGTTCAACCGCTCGATTTATTCTAAATATTAAAATCCTTTGCTCACAAAGATAAAGTTAGGTAAGACATTTTTTATTTAAATGTTTTGATGACACATCTATACTTTCAAAAGGAATTATTGATTTTTATGTAGACTTAACAAAAATATTATCTACTGAGTGATATAAATATGCGTGGATAAGAACTTAGGAAATGCTAGATATACTAATCTAATTAATCACAATAATAATTAATAATGAACTTATATGATAATCTAATTAATAACAATGGGCAATTAATAATATAATATGTCTAGTGAATGAGTTCCGTTACACAAGGTAAAGTAAAAATATTTTTGCCTAACACCTGGCAACTAGGTACAAAATATTAATAGGGTATTTATTGCCCTGTAGTATTGTTTTATATTCTCGATTATAGTATAGGTATATAATATTTTAAAAATCCTTGTATATTACGGCGACAGGGTGCCGGCGTTAAAGAACTTCTGTAAAATACCTGTTTTTACAGGATTTCCTCGGATTTAGCATGACCGTATGTGAAGATATCGTAGTGGTTATTAGTTCCCGTTAGATTTTCTTGTGGGTGCATTTTTTTTTTCTTGTGTTTTTACGTCAATATTTAAATATTTGGTTTCGTATTCTATTTAAATTTTTTATTACAAAGTAGGAATCAATTTTTTATGGATATTTTCTTATATAAGTGGATCGGTACCAAGTTAGCACCAATTTAGGGTCTGGAGAGCTAACGCCATAACCTAATTCGAACTAATTTAAGTCTACAGAGGATCACTAAAAATTCAGTAATTTTTTCCAAAAATAAGTTTTGTTCTAATAAATTATTATAATTGTATATAACATATAAGGTGGCAGGCACACAGGATCGTCTTCAGTCGTGATCGATCGCGTACAAATAAGTGCTGTCGACTAAAAATGCATGCTAGAATCTAGTTACATCAGTCGTTTAATATTTGCCAATTTTGACCTTCGCATTCAAACTTCAAAACCAAAATATAAAAAATAATGAAAATAGCAGTTACAAACAACGTTGTTTGATTTGTTATATAATTCATAATGATACAAAATTCAGAAATGTGTAATTGGCAAATTTTCAAATACGATCAAGTGCACACGGTTGTTACCGATATCAAACCGGTCGGTGACACTTAGTTGTGCTCGATCGGGTATGACTGATGCTACGTGACAGTTGATTACAATTAGCAATTTAAAACAATGTTGTCATAATTTGCTTTATTTTTAGCCAGTTGTTGACGATCGAAGATCCTTGTACACGATCGAACTGTGTGACTGCAGCCTTAATCTACTAAGACATATCTAAAAAGGGAGTACAATCTCCTCTTGATGTTTAATATTAAAGTAATAAAACAAATTAATTTCCATGCCTAATATTATTATTTTTGTCTCTCTATAGAAAATCGTTACTTACCACAACGGAAAAAGAATTGGTCTGTTATTTGTACTTACTATATCCACGATGTGTCATCTTATGATGGTTATGTCCGATAGTTACTGGTTTTTAATAATGATGAGGACTTTATTCAGCGCACTTAACCAATCCCAGAATCTTTGCTTAGAACTCTTACTTGACCTTGAGGAAAATCTTAATCGAAGAGAGATACTATATAAAAACTACAGTGTCTTAAGTGCATCAGGATACATCATAGGACCCATTATCAGTGGACAGCTATTTGACAGAGAAAAAGGATTTCGCTATATCGGAATTTTAGCTGCATTTTTGACAATGATAAACATTGTTCTGCTAACCACTGTTGATACTCGTTGTGAATGTAATAAGAATTGCCCAGAAGATATCGCAACATCCGTAATAATGAAGGTTCCAGAAATCTTGAAAGAAAATATTGACGATCTAAAAAAAAGCCAACTGAAGAAACATTGGGATATACTTCTATTAAAATATTTATTTGCTTCTAGTATTTGTATTTTCTTTTCTAAATTTTCTCTACTATTAAAGCAAAATTATAATATTACTACCTCTGTTAGTTTGGGCTATACTATAGGTTATATTAACGCTTTAATATTTGTTTCCTATTATTACATTTCTAAAGTACAGGAAGTAACAGAACGATATCCCTTAGTATTTGTTAGTGAACTATCATTCTTTTTGTTATCAATATTTATGTCTTTAGCTTGCCATGCCCCTAATTATGAAGACTTGTTGATTTTGTTGATCCCTATTGCATTTCTAAAGATTCTTATAATATCCATGTGGGAAGATTTATTTTCAGAAAGGAAAAACAAATTTTTAAAAAAATTAAATTACTCTACTGGTGTAATGGCAGAATTGACTATTCCGCTATTGTTTGGTATAACTTACAAACAAATAGCTCATAAAGCCATGATTATGTTTACTTGTGTTCCAACGCTACTATGTTGGATTATTATTCGAATGTACTCTAGATATTTGACGATTCAATGCTCAGAATCTTCAGATGATGAGTGCGATGATCCAGAGAAACTGAAGTATTGTTAGTATCATGAAAAAAAGAAGTTTGATTTAATTGTTATGTAAAATTGTGATTTTTAGCAAAATATATACATATCCAGTAATTTAATCGCATTATTATTTTAAACAATTCGGGGAATGATGAATTAGCGTATTATAGCAATGTTAAACAATATTTTTACTGACTTTTTATGAGTAAAAAAATAACCGAGCAAGGTGTTTGCTTGAATTTCCCCAGTCATCTTACATTTCCTAATTAAGGTTAAAATATCACCTTCTGCCTGCCTGAAATAGTGAAATGGGTGGCGCATTAGAGCCAAAAAGCCTCATATGTACGTTTTGCTTGGGAACGACACTAAATCTAGCACTAGCATATTATTTAAAAAAGTAATAAAAAATGATGACGGCGTCTATAGGAATTTGAGGTGGTCTTAAAGAGCTAGAGTTCTCCGAACATGAGTCTGTTGAACGACGTGAGAGCGTAAAGTCCAGATAGTCAGTCTACATAATCACAACTACCTTCAGTTAACTTCAAGTTGTTAAAGCGAGGAGAACAATGGTGAGCTTTGCCACTTTATCACTAATGCAGAATATGTCAGCGAGCTTTGGTGGTATGAACCAACCTCTTATTATTTAAATTTTGTTTTCACTCATCTGAATGTCTTCATCTAAAACCACATAGCCTTACAATCCCACTTCTTTGGATTTAATCCCAAATCGGCATTTTTAACTTTAATCTTCGAATGAATATTTCAGTACTGACATATCATCAACAAACATTCCCCAGGTTTTCCATGTGAAACTTTCTAAACCATATTCTTCAAGTCTCCAAAAAAATTGCAGGAACGTTGCATAGAGCAAAATGCATTACTTTCAATTGATGTAAGCCGCTGGCAGTAATAAAAGTAGTTTGTCTTGTCTTTTTCTTACATAGCTACTTAACAATATCTACTTTTTAAATTTAACGTAGAAAATATTTCGAAACAAACAAAATCTAAAAATTCTAAAATTCTGGGTAACGGGTATGTGTTGTTCTTAGTGAAGTCATTAAGCTTCCGGTAGTCTACACAAAAGCCAATACATTTACTCTAGTGTATGAAAAAAATTATTATACAGAACATAAACTATGTAATGACCCGTTTTAACTTCCTCTTGTTTTGCAGTTTGTAATTTTTGTAATGTACAATTGCATATTAGTGTTCAGTACTAGTTCTATGTTTTCTAAATCAGTTCATTGGTTTGACCACATCTAGCCACAAATATGGTAGATTCTTACTATAATCTAAAACTGTCCTTATAATAAATGATCCTATATTTTTTCGACGGCCTGCAGAATATGAGTTGACATTTTTTTTTTAAAGTCGGCTGTTGACATCGGAAATTTCATAAAAAAATAGCACAATATTGTGAAAACTGGATCCTTCTGACTTTATAATAACGGAAAACACTAAACAAGTATCCCTGTACATACTGTCAATTACAGAACTGAATTATGCCACCTTTGTAATAAAATCCTTAACTTTATACAATTGTAAATTTTTCGAATTGTACTTTTTTTAAGTTTCTATGCTTTGCAGTTTTGTTTCGTCATTATGACTCGTTTAGAAAATCTTTTTAATAATTTTTTAACAAATTTGTACAAAGTATTAATTGTTAGAAATGTTAACTAAAATAAAAATTTTTTTGTAGAAAAAATTCTTAAGTTTAACAAATGATTGTTATATGTGAATTCTTTCCTCCTGTTTTGTTATTAAAATAAATGGATACAAATCGGTAAATTTCCTTTACTCGGAAATAGTGAAGTGGAACCTAATTTAATTCGGCACATAGTAATTTATTAACGCTTAGATACTGTTTTTTCAAACATTTTTATTGGCCGCCATTATGTTCCACCATATTGGATTCGTACTAAACAGTTTCTACCTACACCACACTTGATTTTTAGGCATACTTTAAAAATGATAATAATTAGTTTTTAGATTGATTTTTTTAAGACCCCCATTTTGTTCCGCCATGTTGAGTTCGTACCAGTTTGTCCCTAAATCACAAATTTCAAATTTAAAGTCTGTTGAATAAGATATTTTTTACGTTTATTTAATAAACATTTTATTTGACTCTAATTTGTTCCACCATCTTGAATTCGTACCACAATTTTACCAGTTTCTCTCTATATGGCACTTAATGCTTGCACACAATTTGAAATCAATCTAATAAGTACTTTTTTCAGGATGATTTTTTTAATTATTTTACTAGGCCGCTATTTTGTTTTGTTATCTTGCATTTGTTTTATTTTTTGTGGGTCATAAGTGGCTTGACCGATTGGCAACAAACCTACGATTTTTTTCAGGAATGTAACGTATATATTTCCACTAAGTCTACCGATATTAATAATAAAAGATAAACGATATTGAAATAGCCTCCAATTCGATTAAAAGGCACATATACGTAGCATCTACACAACCCATGCGTGTTGAACTAAAATATTTAGTTCATTCTACTTACAAACGAGTAACGCATTATCCGCCATTAATCAACAATAACTTTTTTCCTGTGCCACAAAAAAAGCTGACGTAGTTTAAGTCGATATGTCCAAGATATTCGAATTTTAAATAATGCCGCACATTATTAAAATCAATTCAAAATTCTAGCAAGACATTTTATTCTTAGTAAAAATATTAAATACCGTGTTAATAAAAACAAGTAGCACAGCTTAATTGCCGTGGTTACAGATGTCACGTGATTATTATTTTTGACATTTATAACAATATAACAAGGTACACTGTTTTTGGTAGGCAAGTAATAACTTTCTCATTTTAAATTCGACACCCTTTATATTTATATGGACTCAAAAAGCGCTGTTCACTGCTGTTATCATCATTATTTGGTATATTTTTAGACTTGTATATTTAAGGTATTTTGGTATTTTTTAAAACTCTATCTGAGCCATAAAGACAAATTTCGTTTCTTTTACTGTTTAGTACCCAACACTCAAAATAAACAAAATTACACAGTGTTGCCAAATTCCGCGTATAGTTATTTTCCTTTAAACAAATAACTTATACTTAGAGACTAGCAATAATTATTATTACTGCAACAATTATTTTATATGCCCTCCATTTTGGACATTTCAAGTGGTATATAGTTTTCAAATACATAACGGCATTCCTAATATATTCAGTTTCATATAGATATTGGATTTACCTTTCCGAATCCAACGTTCAAGTTCTTGTGCAGTTGACGGTTTGTGTTTGTATACTAAATCTTTAAGTGTGCCCTACAAAAAGAAATCTAAGGGGGTAATATTAATGTTTCTGTCAAGGTTATCGAATTTTGGTCCTGGACAGAATAATTATTCTACAAAATTTTAACCAACATGGAGGATATGATGTTGTTGTCTGTTTGTGTCTAAGCAATGTATTTCGTTTTATATTTTTTACTAAAAATTTGTAATTTGACATGAAATGATTTCTGCCTTAGGTAAGTAATAATAATAAAAAATTGTTCCTTTGTAGTTAATAATATCATATTTCAAATAATGTTAGTCCATGACTCTTACCACTTGTTCAAATTTTTATGAATTTTTTAGTGTACACAAGATCATTGATAAAGGCTAAAAAATAGCCGAAATGTGTGAGTTAAAAAAAGACATGAAAAAAAAAGAAGGATATGAAATAATTTTGTTTTTTTCCTTGTATGAACCTCATCCCAATACATTGCTGGTACATTGTCATTGCTATAAGAAAAACTGGTGAATCGTAGTAGATAAAATCCAGAAAACAAGAAAAAACTTTTTATTTCGTGCCTGTTTATTGCTATCGGTCGGTTTCTACGGAAAGCTACGGCTTTAGGCCCAGAGTGGGGATAATTGACATGGTCAGCTATGACGTCAAAGGTGCGCAGGTGCTGTAACAGAACTGAATAGTTGACTAAAGAAATCTATTAATTAGACAAAAACCAGGCGAAAATAGAAGCAACAGTAATAACAGTTGACCTGTACATATAATCTGAATTGACACTTAACAGTAATCTGTACTAGGTCAGAAACAGCGTGGGAATCCCGTATTTAATTAATAAAAGTAAAGTTTAATGACTAAGATACAGATGGTTCCACTTTTGCACAAAAATTTAAATATAATTCTAGTGAATGAAGCAATTTGAATTCTATTCAAAGAAGATAGAAGAACTCTTTCTTAACTTAACGTTAGCACAGGCCGACAGTAACGATCATAGCTTAACGATTTTGTGGAATGTAAACGGAAAGTTCGCTATACCTGCATACTCGAATAGGTTAAGAAATAGCGAACTTCGAACAGTAATTAAAGCTAGAGACTTTTCTACATTAAAAGATGTCAATACAGCGGAAAAATTAAACTTTTCCCATGCAGTTAATAATGCTTTCTACATTTTTACACGAAATGTTACTAAGTTAAAGGTTAGGAAACCGCACAGGAAAAGACAAGTTCCAAATAGAAGTAAACATACTAATAAGTACAGTACGTCCGAGAGTACGTCAGTAAGCCTATGGTAATCTTAAGCTATCTAAGTAGAAAACTTGTTTTATAGTTGTCTAGATAAATCGAGGTTTTCTACCAAGGTAAAATATATCAAACATCAAGTTTATACATACATAAATATTGTATTTTATTTTGAATCATACTTTTCGAGTATGTAAAAAAATAAATTTTTGTCTTATTTAAATGTGAATAAATCGCTTAGCCATCGATTCACATTATAAAAGATTGAGTTAAACAATAAATATCTATAAAATATTATGACTATTGACTCGTTGTGTTTGTAAACAGTTTTCACTTTAATAATCTTATGTATACGTTTTATTTTTATTTTTTATCATAATCGATCGTTGTCGAAAATATCGACCTTTTATAACTATACGTTTATCACGTTATTATTGGGAGTTACTATAAAATTCAGACAATAAATATTTTTTCTAAAAATAACACTTTTAAATAAGAAAATACCGATATTTTTATGAGCAATGTTGCATCCCTAGTCGTAAAACGTGGCAACAGTGCAATTCACGTCATTCCGTTCCCAGTTCCCCCCATTTACGTCAAACTTTATTTTTCTTTATGACATGAGTTTTTCGGGTTTTGTTAGATTCTTTTTTATTTAGGTTTTAAACGGTTATATTTAGTTCCAATGTCAAAGTTATATTAAAGAATATTTTTTAATAAATTACGTCGGACCCAAAGATTTATTTAAAGACAATGGCTAGCCGACTATATTATAGAAAAGCCTGTTATCCAGTGAATACAAATTAAATTTAGACATTCGATGTTTAGGTATATTCTAATTTGTGTTTCAGTTATGGACTGAAAATTGTAAGTTGAAAATAAAAGTATTATTTAGGAACGTGAAATATATTTTTATTAAAATATATTTTAATGTTATTTTATGCGTTTTTGTGGAGTTCCTACTAAGTTGGTAGGATGTGAGTTTTTAATCCAAGAATTTCGAAACCCGCTTTTTCTTGCTGGCATTGCAGATTATACAGGAAATACTTTTTGGTGCGGGCATTTTTGTATAATTCTCCGAATTTTTTAGTTTAAGTCTATTTTTTGAAATATATGTTCACAACTACCGGTAGGTAGCGTCTTTAAAAACGCAAATATAAACAAAGCCGTGTCCCTGTCAGATTGTCAGTATTGTCACATGGCTGCCGAAAGTTGCATATCTGTTTAGAATAGTTGATGTTAATTTGATAATAAATAAAGCACCAATATAACGTTTTGTTACAAATAAATATTGATTTCTAACCAATGTTAATTGCAAATTTCGGTATTCCAGATATGAACTGTTGCGAATAGTATTTCATTTCAATCTTTAATTTGTAACACTTGCCTAAATTTGTGGATGTGTTTAAAAATTAACTTTTGACAACCTGGTTTGCGCTATGCGTATGTGTATATATAAGCAAGGGGAAGACATGAGCGGTTGAGTCTCCCGTTTCCCCCCGAAATAAAGCAGCAGAACCGAACACGTGGAATCACTTATGTTAATAACACAGAGATCTGCCTTCGACGAGACGAACCGGAAGACTGAGAGAGAACGTCAAAATTCCGAGTTCAAACATCGCTGTGGAAGATTTCCGACCAGGGAGTTTTTGGAGCCAGCGGTGGTTCGGTGTTTGGGGAAGATTTAAATGTTAAATTAAATTTAACTTCAACATGTTTTGTATTAAAATGCTTTATTATGCTTATATTTATTTAATAGTCGTACTGATTCTATAACAAAACCATGATTGAGTGAATCTGAATGCCGCGTTACATATTGGTTGATTTTAAATTTCTGAAGCAACAAAAATAGAAAAAAATCGGTAAATTTCCTTTCCCTTGTTATGAATATTTCCTTACATTAGGAATAGTAAAGTGAAAACCAATTTAGTTTGGCACACAGTCATTTAGTATACTGTCTTCAAATATTTATATTGCGCGCCATTTTGTTCCACCACCACCGTATTTTACCAGTAGGGCTCAGGTACCACACTTATATTATTGCATGATTTAAAATAAATTGATTTTTTTACTTCCCTCGTAAAAGGCAAATATTGTATTCGTGAAAAAATCACCCTCCGATGTATTTTCAGATATTTACCTTTCAGGGTCCCTAGATGCCAAAAACATGTTTCAAATTTAGCGATTTAGCGTACCTAGATTGCGAAAAACGTGTTTTCTCAATTCTGTCGGTCAGTATGTCGATCCGTCTATACGCAGCATATCAAAAAAACTACTTGCCCGATTGACTTCAAATTATGGTCAAAAATTAAGGGTCATATGGGAATGACCGAGGGAATGATCTGGTAACATTCTGGATAAAATCTAAAATATCAAAACAAAATGGCGGCCTTATGAATGTTAAAAAAATTATTACTAAAAAACTGCTTATCCAGTTTATCTCAAATTTTGCAGAAAAATCAAGTAAGTATTGTTTAGAAATCAACTGGTTTTGGTACGCATCCAAAATGGCGGCTTAATAAAATATTTAAAAATTCAGCCTAAAAAATTATACTTAACTTGACTCATTTCAAATTGTATACCTTAACTAATTGTGGTATAGAAATAGTTAAACTGTAGTATTAATAAAAAATGGCGGAACAAAATTGCGGCCAAATAAAATATACCTAATCGTGAAAAGAAACCCTCTAAGATGTTTACATATTATAAGGTTTTAGTGTCCCTAGATGCCAAAAAATATTTTTATCAGTTCCGTCGGTCCGTCACATTTTATTCAAAAATAAAGGATCATATGATGATGACCTGGTAATATTTTGCTGAAATTGAATATGCCGGAACAAGATAGCAGCCTAGAGAATCATTAAAAAATTATTATTAAAAAGACTTATTCAATTTCCTTTAATTTCCTTAAATTTTGCACATAAAACAAGTGTTACGTAGGAATAAACCTCGGAATAAACTGATAACCTATTGGTATGATTATATGATAGCAAAACAAAATGGCGACCTAATAAAATATTTAAAAAATCGGCTTGAAGAAACTACTCATTAGATTAATTTCGAATTCAACATGAAGTAAGAAAATGGCGGTGTGTGTCAATGTAAATACTTATTGAATTTGTTTTAAATTATTCCCAAAAATCAAGTGTGGGATAGGTAGAAATCGGTAAAATATTGATAGAAATTCAATATGATGGAACAAAATGGCGCCCAATATAAATGTTTAAAAAATTAGTATGTGTTATTAAATATACTATGTGCTGAACTAAATTGGGTCACACTTCACTCTCTCTAATAAAAGGAAGGACTACGATAACGAGGGAAGTTCGGGGTAAAGGAAATTTACAGATTTTTTTACACTGATTTTTTAAGACCGCCATTTTATATCCTCATTTTGAATTCGTACCAATTAATCCCTGTATCATATTCAATTTTGCTGCAAAATAGTAAATCAATTGAATAAGAAGATTTTTTACATTGACTTTTTTAGAAATTTTATTTGGCCGCCATTTTGTTTCTCCGTCTTGAATTCGTACCACAGTTTTATCAGTAAATCTCTATATGAACCTTTATATATGTCCAAAACTTTAAAATTTATCTAATAAGTAGTTTTTAGACTGATTTTTTTAAAATAATTTATTAGGCCGCCATTTTGTTTTGCTGTTTTGGACTCATACCAAATTATTTCAGGTTGATTCCTTGGTTTTTCTGCAAAATTTGAGATAAACTAGATAATTTGTTTTATAGTAATAATTTTTTTAACATTTCACTAGGCCGCCATTTTGTTCCGCCATATTGGATTTTTACCAAAATAATACCAAGTCGTCCTCAAATGACCCGTAACTTTTTATCAAAATTGGAAGTCAGTCGTGTGAGTAGTTCTTAGCTACGACGCGAACTGACAGACAGACAAATGGAATTGAGAAAACATATTGTTTGGCAGCTAGGGACGCTAAAACTTAAATATAGGCGTGTAAAACCTGCGTTTTTTTCACATATTTTTGAATTCATTTGAGCTAAATTCTCCTAAAACGTTATTTCTGGTAAGCGCTTTGCATAATTTACCTTAGAATTATAGAAAAATATATATTGCTTTAAAATTATTTGAAATAATATAGTAATTTTATCTTAAAATATTAATAAAGCATATAATTAGTTGCAAATAAAGCATGCCATTACCCTAGATTACGACAGTTCTTGAAAATATACTACCAACGGCACCCCCAATTTATTTGTATTTGACCCAATCTCTGCCAGATATTATTTTTAATTTATAGCAAGTAAATCTGTTATTAAAGCGGGTTAAAAAATGTATAGATTTTGTCATCGTACTAAAATATACTATTGGAAAAATGAATGTTTTAATCTTGTCAGAAGCTGGGATTTAGTAAAAATATACCATGGATCTGAAATTCGGCACTTATCACGAAAATATAGACATGTGATATTTTCAACCTCTAACTCTGGCCGCCGCGAAATAAAAAACATTAAATTTTTTTTATTGTAGTACATTTTATCAAAGAGCTTAACAGTTGTATTTACTAACATAGGTATTATAATTGCACAACAAACGACTTGCGAAGAATGATAATTTCTCATCATTTGCATTTCATTTCAAAGCTGCTAAATGTTACGATACTGAAAGGGTGGCGATCTAACCTTAACCTAACCAAACTGAAAAGGCAATTCTGGCTTAAAAATATCTAGTTTTCCACAAACTTGACACTGGAGAACCATTTTAAGGACTTTCAAAGAGTTATTTCCTCAAAAAAATACAAAATATACTAAATATCCGCAAAAATTACAAATTCTGACTTAAAAAAACAACGTACAACACAAATCACTCTACGGAGTTTATGAATATTGGGTATCGTGATATACTCGGCGAACAAACATGCGCACTGGACGAAATTTTTACAACATGAGTTGAAAATAAGAGAATAGTAATTATTACCATAAACAAAAAACTTTCAATTTAATTTAATGATAATAATTTGCGTAACAACAAACGCTAAATATTTGTAGTTGTATTTCCGCAAACATTCTTTATAACAATCTGTATTGCTGACAACATTGGCCGCGTTCACCCGCCTGATCGCTCGTTGTCAAATAATAGCGATGGTTTGAACGGTTTTTAGAGATTTTGAATGCAGCAAATATTTCTTGACCTTAACCTTGATGAGAATGAGAATATGGGACAACGGGAACAAGGAAGGGCTGAAATTAAAAGAAACACGATAGTAAATTTGTTTGTATAATACATTCTGTATTTTGTGTTAAAAAAAAGAAGATTAAAAAAACCTGTTATTGCTCTGGTGTATTATTACATTGTATAATTATTGCTCATAATGTTTACATTACATGCCGCCATCTCGTTTGTTATGTCAGCTGATCGTTGCTCAGTTAAGTAGCGGAAATAAAATACTATACAAAACATGGCGTCCGCTCAACGACCCGCTATCAAAGTAGCAAGATTAAATAGCTCGTTCAGGGTACCGCTCTCAGAGCGATCACTGAGCGATCAGGCGGGTGAACGCGGCCATTGTTTCACAGAAAATCATATTGGATTATGATTGAAGCTAAATAGATTAGGAACAGACGTAGAGTAGCAAATGTGATGTGTGATTCTTATAAAATATAAATAGATATATCTTCTTGGTTATATATATCTATGTCGGTAACACACTTTTCGGCCATAAGTATTCTTATCTCCACGTCCCCACTCATAATTATAAGTACCATGTAGCATGTAGCTATGTGAATATTTAACAATTAACTAAAGTTGTTTATACTCCGGAGAAATAAACTTTGGCAAAAAGCCGCTAGGGGAGCTAATGTAGGATATCTAGTATGTAGATTTCAAAAATCTAACCTTAATCTGAAATGTCATAAACATTTCAAATTTGTAACACAGAACAAATTTTATTAGAAACACCAAAAATTATTTTTAATGTGACATCAACTTGATCCTAATATATCATATAATTATTTATTTTATTATAGCTTTAGTGGTAAGTGTGCATTTTTTATTAAAGCTAACAATTATTTGCTTGGATCTAACTTAAAGTGACCATATTTTAATTGTTCCAATGTAGGACAATTTTAAAATTTGTATTTAAATAAAAATTGGGAAATTAATTAAAGTTCAAATTTTAAAAGTTTTGTGTTTTTTGTAAAAAATACTGATTTCATATGTGGGAAAAATGGCACTTTTTCATAGGTACTTAGTCGAGTGCAGAAGTAGGATACTTCTCTAGAAAATGTGAAAAGTGGATTTTTCCGTGGCAGAATAAGTTTTCATAGAAACATTGTTTTCCCTGCTATCTCATTTTTTTTTATTTTCTGCTCTATTGGGGTGAAAACAGCACAAACATGAGAATTCTACCACACTAGAATTGGTACCTATGAAGAGTACAAGGCAGTTTTTCAATTTATATATATATATATATATATATATATATATATATATATATATATATATATATATATATATATATATGTATATATATATCACAGTATCAGCAGCAAAAAAACTGAAATTTACAGACACTGGGAGCTAACACAATAAATATAAATACGGTGAAAGTCGTAAGTAAAATGTGTTTCTTGATCTGCATTAAAAGAAAATTTAATTTATGATAGAATTTCTGGACAATCAACCTGATAATTTTGAAAAGTTTTTGTTCTTTTATTTTCCATAGACAAACACTTAAACATTTGAAGCAAAGTCAAATTATTATAGCCTCACACAGGGTAGTATCCAAATTTTTTAAAATATAGAAATTTAAGAAACTTTCTTTGGATTCTTTCAATAGAGTTAATCCAAATATCATATTGTGGAGCCTATGTAAGACAACCATACTCCAATCTAGGCAACAAGAGACTATCAAACAACTTAGAGCACACATCCTGATGAAAGTCCCTTGTGGTTCTAATGATAAAGCCCAGTTTATGAGCTGGGGTAACATTCTTATCTGTAAGAACTTTAAGAATGACACAATATTTAATTTTATCGAATGTTTTTACAAAATCTGGGAATATAACATTGACTTGGATTTTATTGTTAAGAGCCTTATGATATATTGAGAGAAAATAACTAGATTTGTTAATGTGGATTTATGAGGGACAAAGCCGTGCTATTGCTCGGAAAGTTGATTTTTAACTTCCTCATATAACTTTTTAAAAAGAATAATTTCAAGTAACGTTGATACCAAATTTAAAATTAAAATGGGTTTGTAGTTTACAACTTCATGTTTTAGACCACCCTTGAAGATTGGAATTACTTTACCTATTTTCCAGTTATTGGCAAATGCAGATGTGCTTAAACAAGAATTGAAAAGAATAGACAGAGTCCTAGTCAATAGATCAGCACAGCATTTCAAGGCATGTTCTTGCAGTCCATCGAAATCCAATAGCCCCTTTAATTTATTCAAAGCAGTGTTTATGTCATTTTCTGTTATGGGCACATTCTAAAAGTAATCATAGGGTATGCTGGGTTGCTAAGGAAGGGGGTCCAGGGTAGAGTAGACGGTTCCAAAAAAAGAAGCAAATACATCAGCAGCACATTGAGAACCTGTATAAGACATATTATACTAATAAACAGTGTCACGGATGCCAGTTTCATTTTTTTGGCTCTTAATAAAGCTCCAGAAATATTTGGCATCTAAGTATAAAATAATTATTTCAATAATAATTTAAATTAGTAGGAGATAAAAATATAATGTTAGTATGGAGGCATTCCTTAAGTTTATTGATTAATTATATCATACTACTGAAAAACTTGCAGCCTTCAAATCAATGGAGCCACACGACACTATTACATAGTCCTGTTCATCTAGACAACTCACCAAGGCACCAATGTTTTGCAGGCAGCATTAGCCTTCATGATTAATTCCATCACTACCTCCATAGAAGGGAGTTTTAGACATAAACAATATACAAGATCCTTTATGGTCTGATTCCCTAGTATGAGGATTTTGACAGTCTTCATTTTGAAATTCTCAGATGTGTTCACCCCAAATGAGTAGTCCATGCTACCGTCACAAATCAGTTGCCTCATTGGGATTAGCTGAGTTGGCTGGCAAGCAGTGACGGCTCCTCAGGGGCGGCAGGGTCGGCCGGGTGGTACCAGAAAATATACATAGAAAATTCCCTTTTTAAAAAAGTAGGTAAATTTTTTTCAAAAATAATTTTGCAAACATCCTAAAAACGCACAAAACCAAATTGTAGTTTATTATTTCCTGGGCATATAGCAAAATTGGTAGGTATCCTATTATTGTTGCTTGACTAATGATGGTTAATATATTATATTAGTAGTTTAAAAAAATAGTTTGTTAATATATTTTATTGTAAATGGTATGAGAAGAACATAAATACCCATATTTTTTTTATCATACTTTTGGCTTAAGTGAAAAAAAAACAGCCTCAATAAATAGTTATAGAATAACGTCCAATTTTTTTCCTGCAGCAAATTTATTAATTACGTTGTTTATATTTACATCAATACTCTATCTATGGATATGAAAGAGACCCAATTCAACAGGCCACTCTTGTGCTATAGTGTTTCCAGCCAAGTTTTTAATCCTAATTTTCACGTAAAAATATGTAAATTATACATGATGTTTGACCGGTCTGGGGGGAGGGGGGTAATTACCTTATTACCCCCTCACCTTAAAACCGCCATTGATTGCCCTTGAGCCTCGGCCGACCCTAAATTTTAGAGTAAGAGCCGTCACTGCTGGCAAGATTTAAAAGTGTTTAATTCCAGTTTCAGGGCGTCGATTTCAGCTTGATATGCCTTATTTTCTGATTCAAGAACCTTGATTGAAGTCACCATACCATAGTTTATGTCACTTATATCCTTCTGTCGACCAGTTATTTCTTCCTTGCATTTTTAAACCTCACACATCAGTTGTTTATTTAGGACTATGAGCTTATCTATATCTGATGTAAGTTTTACTAGTTCTTTTCATTTGTTGTTTAGAGCATTAACCAACTTCTCATTTTCCAAGATATTTAGCTTCAAAGTTAAGACAGCACAGCACGTATGTTGTTTAGCTGCACCTCTCTACACATTTTTTAGGTCAACTTTTAACTTTTCCACTTTATCTTGCAGGTCATTGATAATGATATGTGTTTTAGAATCAATGCAGGACTTTAGTTCGTGATTTAATTGTAGTAGTTGATCAATATCTGAGTTAACAATAGAGGCATTTTTACTATGGTCCAAAACTTTACATTCAGTGGAATAGTATATTTTATGTTTTTCAATGATAGTATGTTGGCAAAAATCTTTCGGTAGGCAGCTGGTGTGAAAATGTTATGACATACTACACACCAAAAGTTTCCAGTAGTTTTATTAGCACAGCATCTGAAACGCGACCTTTTGTTTATTCTTTATGATAATAATGGAACAGCAAAACTAACCACTTATACGATTTATTAAGCCAATCATACAGATTGACCAGTCCCACATCCAACAGAATATTAAAAAAATGTAAACACCAATAGAACCAGCCGCGTGTTCTATGTGATTTAGGTAGAATAGTAAAGATATTTCAGCAGAAATATAATTAACCCATGAAACGGTTAGGCGTTTTACTTCAGACTGGGTAGAGGAAATAGCTAATAGACAGCCAGAGTGTGTCGTCACGTGTTGGGTCAGGTCAGTGATCACTTTCCAAACAAAGTTTGTTTAGTATTGATTATCTGTATATTGAGTTCTTTTTTTCCAGTTTTTAAAGATAATTAAAGTTTCGTTACATGTAAGTATACTTACTATATATATATATATATATATATATATATATATATATATATATATATATATATATATATATATATATATATATATATATATATATATATATATATATATATATATATATATATATATATATATATATATATATATATATATATATATATATATATATATATATATATATATATATATATATATATATATATATATATATATATATATATATATATATATATATATATATATATATATATATATATATATATATATATATATATATATATATATATATATATATATATATATATATATATATATATATATATATATATATATATATATATATATATATATATATATATATATATATATATATATATATATATATATATATATATATATATATATATATATATATATATATATATATATATATATATATATATATATATATATATATATATATATATATATATATATATATATATATATATATATATATATATATATATATATATATATATATATATATATATATATATATATATATATATATATATATATATATATATATATATATATATATATATATATATATATATATATATATATATATATATATATATATATATATATATATATATATATATATATATATATATATATATATATATATATATATATATATATATATATATATATATATATATATATATATATATATATATATATATATATATATATATATATATATATATATATATATATATATATATATAGTGATAAAATATTAGTGCGAATCCTACATGGCAAAACAAAATGGCGGCCTAATAAAATGGTTCAATATTTGGTAAAACTCTATTTCCTGGCATAAAACCATCTTTTTATGGAGGAATATAATAAATCACATAATTTATTTTTTATGGTCTAGGTAAATAGAGTTATGAAAAATAAATAATAATAATATATAAAGTAAAAACTAAAAAAAAATTAAATAAATTACAGTTTATAGGCTTTGAATAAAGTTATTATCAAATAATTGTGTGCATATATAGACTGCCTGTTATATATACTTAGTGGAATTTTGTAGGAGGGATGTTATCGGTAGTGACGAATTTATCAATTTTTTTAATAGAAAATAGACATTCCTTGGGACATTAGACATGTCAATAGCTTTGAAAGTTTAAATTCTATTAAAGATCTACTAATATAATATACATACCCAAGACCCTCAATACATAAATGTCTATTTCCGTTCATTGATGACGACTTAAATTGTCAAATAACCAAGATAGTTGAAAATTTTATATTTTACTATTATTAATTTATTTATTTAGGTACGTTTTTTGAGATGTTAGTGATTAAGCTGGAAGAAATGTTGTTATTAAAATTGGTTATTTAGAATAAATATATCACAAATTATCACATGAATTGCTCTGGGTGCGCCACTCCCAAAATCTATTTGCTCTGGTGCTCGCGCACCCATTTAATTAGCATTGCGAAACTATGTGACGCGTTAGTTTACTAAAAAAATGTATTACTTATACCATTGGCCTAATGGCAATGCCTATACATTAGGAAAACATGTAGCGTCGTTGATATAATTAAAGAAAAAACTTAAACGAATTGAAACAAATTTATGTACTCCAAAAATTATGTTGTGAGCGGCGTATGGATAAAAGATTGGTAAATTGGCTTTTATCCGGAACTTTCCTGCTAACAGTTTCCACCACACACACATATAACACTTTTTATATATATCTAAAGTTATTTGGTAATATTTTTATACATATTATATAATTATTAATGTGTGTCAATTTTCTTAGTAAGGGAAAATATTCATTTCGAGGAAGTTGTGTTGAAAGGGCTTTACCTATTTCCAAGTTCCCATACCTTACATTATAATAAAACTATTATTATGAATAATACAATTTAGACAATTTATTGTCGAATAAATATATGTACAAGGTGGTCCAATAGTAGCCTATATTAAAGGAAAAAATATTTGTAGGTAAATCGACCAAGAGAAATTGCTGTAAATTATTTTCAAGTAGGAAAGTTGGCCGCTAGGGGGAGTAACATCAACATAAAAGTGTAAATGTCAATTTTCTCTTAAATTTCCATAATTGAGGTATTTTGAAAATATAAGCATTGCATTCTTCAACCAATTACGCACTTTTTTGCTTCAGACCATTTTTGTCTATTTTCAAAAATAAAGTGGTGGGGGAAGGTCAAACATTTTTACTTTTAAATGTAGATATCTCTGTTTTGGATGAACCGATTTTATTCAACTTAGTATGCTTTTTGTGCTCTACACGTTGGGCCATAAATTGTACCATAATGACTTTGTTAGTTGCCACTAGATGACGTTGTTTCGGAATTCTTCAAATAATGCTGATTTTTCAAAAAAATCAAATGGTAAGCTATGACTTTTATATCACAATGTATTTGGTAGTTATGAAGGGATTGAATAAAATAAAAAATCCAGGTCCGCATTTAAAGTTGATGATGGTCTCTCGAATCCGAAACGTCGGATTGAAAAATTAACCTTGCCGTTTTGTAGAGTAGAAAAAGTGACATTGGCAAAGTGGAAATAATTTTCATCTCTCATTTCAATTAATCCTAAAATTTTAGGAAAACCAGAAAACTGGAAAAAACAAGACTCCAAGAAACTTTAGTAATCTTGCATACCTGTAAAGAACAAAACTTAACAAAGGAACAAAGCAAAAAATACTAAAGCTAGAGCGAGGCAGGACAGGACTGGTTTGAGCAAAAAAAATTAAACCTTGCTTCATTGAAACAACAAAAGAAAAACAACGAAATTAACTAACAACTAACAATAAACTAACAACTAACAACAAATATTTAAAATTACTGAAAACTAGTTTTGCAAATGCTCAAAATGTAGGCCGTCACTGTATAGAGATACTATGAATGGCATTCCTAATTCGGTCCACTATATCGTTTCTTGTAGTAGGTTGAGTCGCATATACTGATTCTTTTTTACCTTAAGTAGTTTTCAGTCATTCTAAATTCATTTCTTGTTAGTTGTTAGTTCATTTCGTCTTTTTTTTGTTGTTTCACTGACGCAAGGTAGAACTTGCTTTAATCAGTGGCGGCTCGCCAGGGGACGCGGGTGAACTTACATTTTCCAATCAATTTACTTAAAAATAAAAATATTTTTAAAATATTAAACATTTTATAATCTACATTTTTATTTTAAAAATGTAGTATGTTTTATATAAATTCACATTATTTACTTAATTATACCGTTATTTTTTATCAAAACTAGTGCGTTATATTCTCAAAAAATAATAATAACTTAAAAACGTAACGCGCTGAACACCTTTTATAAGAGCGACCCGTTGAGGAATCACAATCAGCAGTAACAAATTCCGCATCAGAATCCCCCGCACGCCGGCTTTCGCGCTTAGATGTTTACGGCAATTGCTATGGCTACGCAAATGTGAATATCCATAAGCCAAATAGAGATGGGAGCAGCATAAAACTGCTGCTGCAGGTTGCAGGCACTTGTTCGCTTGTTATAGAATTAATGTAAATTAATGCGTTCGGATCATTGGAGACGGAAGCAGTTTCGAATCGAATCGAAATTAGCTTTAAGATGTAGGTATATAACTGTTTTTTAAGAACAAACCAATGTATTTAAAATGTTATAAATTCATATCATTTCCCCTAAGTATTAAAAAACGCTCAAAAGCTATTGATAATTAACATAATAAAAACGTTAAAAAAATTTAGCCTGCGGTGCTCTTTTTGCTGGCTACCCTACGCTTCACCCATTCTTAAATCCATGAACCGCCACTTAATCTTTTTGCCCAATTTTTTAAATTCATTCGATAAGTAGTTTCGTAATTGGATTTTTACCAAAATGTGACCATTTTTTGACCAAAATTTTTGAAGTCAATTGGATATATTCTTTTGTGAGCGAGATTGACGGAAATGGGCGAATATATTTTTCGGGGTCCAAGGATGCGAAAACGCGAAGATCTGCAAAAATCTCTTACGAGGGAAAAAGAATTTTAAGAAATTATGGGTACAAGCCATAGAGTAACTTTTGGTGATTTATGGCATTTCAAAATAAGCTAACCCTTTCTTATATTCAAGGAGAAACGTACCCGAGGGTGTACCTATGAAGGGAGGGTTTTCGACCCCCCCCCCTCAGTAACATGTTAAGTTGCTTAATTTAATTTCAACTAAAAAATAAAAGGTATGAAAAAGTTCATATAAAGTAAAGCCTAACCTTTTTTGGTTAACTGAAATTGTTGATCTGCCCCCTCCTCTAAGCTTTCAAAATATTCCGAATTGATACATTCAATACATTCACGAACTGCTTGTATATGGAAGAAATTAACATTTACGCTATTGAAAATTAAAGAAAAAATATCCCAATAAGAAGCCAAGTTAGTTTTAAATTAAAGAATTTCTTAGGGACATAACTTTAAGGCCATTACTTTTCGGCTTTTTTTATTTGTGGCATTATACAGTGAATCCAGGAATTTTAAAGAATTCATTATAACGTCTAAATTAAATATCAGCCAATATTAAAATTTTTAAGCTGAAATTTAAATTTTCACATGAACATGATTATTTTTGACTAAAAAAAATGTAATTAATTTTACAAAATAACGCTTGTGAAAAAAAAGCAGGTCCGTATTAAATAAAAACTTAAGACAATTCAGAAAACAGGAAATATTTGATTTAAAAACTAATACTAAAAGAGAAAACGTTTTGAAATTGAAATGCACAATTTTGCTACTTTAACCTTTGCTATATCTCTTACCCTTTACGGGATACCAGTCGAGAGAAACGAATTTCTTTCGCTCTGTATTATGCGTGAAATGACCTAACCGTAGGCATCTGAGGGAATAAGACAAACGAAAAATTTTGAAAAATCAGGGAACATTAGACAGGAGGACGTAAAAGTACCTCTGTTCAGATATAATAAAGTTAGCACATTAAATTTTCTCCCGAATAACTATTTTTTTTATTTCTATAATATATTAATATTTGCAATTATTATTGAAAATTAATTTAAAATTGGCCAATCAAAAATATATTATTATCATCTATTATCTCTGAGAGATTATAGAAAATTACAGAAATTATCTTGTAAAAACCAAGCAATCTAATCATAAGGTTCTTATATTTTAGTAATTAGTTGATGGCAATAAAATGGCAGGACCCCTCGAGACCAGTTCCAAACGTAAACAAAGACTCGAAAATAAGAAGAAGAAAATGGCAGCACTATTAGATATAGTGAAACTTAATGAGAATGACAGACAAAAAGTTAAGCCATGTAAAAAATTAAAAAACCTTGAAGATAACGGTGAACGAGTAAGTGGTGATAACAGCGACAGCGATGATCATAGTCCTAACAAAAAATTAAAAACTGAAGAGTAAGTTTTTTCTTTGTTTATTATATCTGGGATTCACATAGATATTTTAGGGAAAGTACGAATTTATGAAGGCTGGCTACCACAGGACTGTGCAATTAAAGTGCAATTTTTTAAAATTCAACGTAAATTTGAATGTCTATACGATTTTCTACATTTTGTAGGCTTATGTTTTGTTAATATTTTCGTAGTATCTAAGTTTTAAGAGTTGCTTTGGTCTGATATAAGAGGGGTATTAAGATAAGTAGTATTTTTTACACGAACTTTGTCAAAAGCGAGAATTTGGTGAAGCTTAAATTATTTTGATTTTATATGTATCTACTTAAGAAATGGGGTCTTAACAAAAAACTAATTTCTCTAATTTTGATATCTGATTTAGTTATTTTTTTTTAAATTTTTTTGTTAACTGTTAATTTAACTATTTTTGTAATCGTTTTGGCTTCCCTATGGATATCTTTTTTAGTTTCTTAAATTAGTATTTTTACTTTTTCTTATATCTTTGAAAAAAGTGATTTCAAATCTCGGGACGGTTTTTTAATTTTATAGAATTAGTACCCATGGACAGTAATTTTGATTATTTTTTAAAATTTATTTTTGTTGTTGTTGTTGTTCTTTTAAATTACCAATTTTAAGCACTTTTTAAGTAAAGTTATACTCAATTGTTTTTTCTTTATCAGTAGATGTTCATATACGGAGTATCCAAAAAATATATTATTACAAAAACCTTTATACAGGTAGGGACACCCCTTATCCATCGGTTTCTAATTACTAAATGGTATTTTCTTTTTAAATGAACCTTCCTAAATTATTTGCAGGTATACGGGGCGCGTCAAAAACACGTGTCATATTAAAGCTGCGTTTTTTAAATGGAATACCCTGTATTTTATTCTTAATATTTGAATTCTCCAATAAAAGTTAGATTAAATTTTAATTTATTACACCAAAGTTCTGGTTACACTTACTTCGGAACAACAATCATTTTTGGAATGGTCGTATAAAGAGAATATTGACATTTAAACATTAACAATTTAATAAAAGTACAGCAATGCAACAGACAATGTATTACAAAAATATTTCTTTTATTTATACAAAAACATTTAAACTAAATATTCAACAGATATTTTTCAGAGCTAGCTATCTAATTTTCAGGTAAATAAAATAACATATTAGCAAAATATATAAATATAAGTAATATGATAAGTTTGTGAAATAATATAAAAATAATTAATTTATATCTAATATAAAAATAATTTAGTTACCCAAATTATTATTGTAATGAATAAACAAGAGTTTTTTCTCTTTGTTGCTATTTATCCTGTTTCGGCGATTTAGAAAATAGTCTCTCGCATGGTACCCAAGAATATCCGTAGGTTAATGCAATTCTTTTTCGTGATAAAAATGATTTAAGGTTCGGCGTTTAAAATATTTACGAATTTTTAAAATAATATAAGTTAATGTTATAAATCGATTTCAAATATTCAAAAGTAATATTTATTATTATTAAATTGATCTTTGCATTCAAACTATTTAAAGGGAAAAAAGGTTTTAAGACTAAAATTCCTATCTTCAAAGTTCCTAAACTCAAAGTAAATAATAAAATTCATACAATCCATTTCGTATGTTAAAAACAGGTGTTCAATTATTTGTCGGCCGTGGAACACCGTTGCCAGAGCTAGTACAATAGTACACAACTGAACTACTCTAATACATTTTTACCCTTTTTGTAGAAAAATTACTTGATTTATTTGACGTTCACAAAAAGAAATGAAATATTAAATTTTGAAATCAGCATTTCTTTAATTAATTTTTACGGTCTTCTTTCTGAAAGTTTTTTTTTTGCTTGCCGCGAATTATCGATCTGAAATATATTTGTATGCATTTAGTATACCTCTGATATAATATACAAGAGACAAAACAAAAGTAGTATTTTTTACACGAACTTTATACTATACAAGGGGACAGAACAGGAGTATTTTACACGAACTTTGTCAATAGTGAGAATTTGCAAATATGATATTATTATGATTTTAAGTGTATATCAGGGGCGTGCAGTGCATGGAAGCAAGGGAAGCAGTGCTTCCTCAAAAAAAATTACAAAACATCTTCTAAAATGTAATTTTTGAAATAGGAAACCATTAATTTAGTTTATATTAAAAATGCTAAAATATTATCTTAATTATCAAGCCCATAATAAATGCGGCCTTGACTCCGACCGAGCCACAATAAAAATCGAACAGAACCTATGCGGGCCGCTAGCTTCTCTGCAGCCAAGTCCTGTATGCTTGATTCCCTGTGAATCGAGCCAGAGGTTATTGAACTTTCCACCGGCTGTTTGCAATTTTTGCATTTCAGTCGCGTGCTTTAAGAGTGCAAATCCACGCTATAAAATTTCTCGTGTTCATTTTTCGAACTCAAACCTCAAGCGCCACTCTGTAGATGACGCATCAATGTCGGAATCCGATTATTTTTTAATTTTTTCCAAAATAGGACATATAAATAAATTAACACGTTCAATATTTAATTTTATAACATATTTATGTACAAACATTACATAAAATCTATCAAATACTATGCAAATAAGTAGTTTCACTTTTAACGGAAAAATTCAAATATTTCAGAAAACGCTTAACATCCCAAGCAAATAACTTTAGGAGTTTTATATTCCTTTGATAGAAAATTCAAAATATTGCACATGGCATGTATTTCTTGCCTCGTTGATATATCTATCTTTGTTGCCAAATGAAATAAAACGACAGAGTGCTGTTAAAGAATACCTCTTTTACAGACTATAATAAATATGGTCTCCCCTATTGACTGTTTTTTTATCAGCTAGCCGAAGTAATAATTGCAAGGCCTTTCGACTTTCGGCGTTTGCCGATAAAAACCAGTTTTTTTAATATCTAAATACCCGGAATATTGGTTTCCTTATATTTTTATGATTTTTGAGTCTTGGGTTGAGAATTTCCTGTTTGTTTATTATAGGTGTGTTTTAAAATAACTAGTACTTGTATTTTTAAAACGTCGACGTTTAGTTTAGAACTTCTCACTCTTGTGACTGTGTCTAAGCTTTCTAGATATTTGTTTATGAATTCCTGTGTTACCTGTGTAATTAGGATATGTGTAATGAGTGTAAAGGGCGTAAAAATACGAGAGCAGCAAGACCTCGGCGGCGAACTGCAAAAAATTTTGCAGTGAGAATCCTGGGAAAATGCAGAATAAGGTAAGTTCAAATAATATAACTATAGGTGCTCGATTTTGAGACCCTTCATGAATTTGAAATGGACAATTACTGATTACAGTACATCATATTAAAAATATAAACATATTTTTTACGTTTGGGACTACTTATATAAAGCTTTATCTGTCCATGCTATAGTAATTTTTTAGAAGGTACATGGTGGATGTATTTCTGAAGTACATATCTTTTGTTTGAAACTTAAAATAGCCCAACTTTGAAGGAGGAAGACTATTTTGTTTTCGAACAATGATGAAAATAAATAAAACTAATAAATGTGTTTTTTATAGGTACCTAGGCAACACGATTCTTTTAGAATTTTCTGGTTCATTTTTATTTCATATTCATATTTTTATACATGAGGTGAATTCTCTCTGAAATTCACATAAATACCTACGGTTTTTATGTTTATAAAATTTAAATATGTTTTGTATTATTAATTTAATTAAATTAAAACCTTCAGGGGTATTTCGGTAGGTATAAAAACTTATTTCCTGTTGGTCATATAATTGTGGTAGAAATTAAAAGCTCATAAAATTAGACACTTTTTATGCAACACTAATACTTTCATAGTGGTAGTCCCATAATGCTGGCTGATGCAATTTAACGATGCAATGCACCGGATCCATGACAATCTGTGTAAGAATAAAGCTTTTAGTTATCAGTATTATATTGATCCTTTTTATGTGACTTCCACTTAGAAAGTTTTTCTGTTTGCAGACAGTAGCAGGCTTTAACAGCCTATACCCCCATAGTTATCACATCACAAAGAGAAAATTATTGGGAAGCAACTTTTTATCGGTACCTAATTTACTAAGGCATTGCTTGCTAGTGAGAAAATAATTCTTGCGCATGGTTATGCATATGTAACATATTAAATATCTTAGTCTTGTATCTACAAACAAATAAAAATTGACCTTTTATATATTTTCAATCTTGACCAAAAATGTACATACAGATTCCTGAATCGCTGGAAAAGTAAGAAAAAATTGGGGATATTAGTTTTCATTTCTCAAGTAATTTAGTGTACTAATGTATGTTACTGTGTGTCCCAGTGAGGACTGAACAGGGACCTATTTTCGACCTTCCTTGTATTTTGGAAAAATTCAAAATAGCCAATCGATGTATTTTTTCTTGTAGAATCCAAAAATGTCATCGAAAAAATATTTGAACCAGAAACAAAAGAGTTACGCTATGCATCAGGTGTTTTTTAAATGGAATGTATCGTTTTTTATACGATTTTTGGAAAGAGTGATTTTTTTTATGTGAAATTGTCTAAAACTTTCCGTTCTGATTAAAAGATTTGATTTTGCGATACCTGTTTATATTACATTTTAATGTTTTACAAACTAAAATTTTAGCTTCACCTGTTTAAAATATACGATAGGTTGGTGTAGGTGATCAAGGTAAAATGGTTTGAATGCTTTGTCAATAAAAATTGACATTATTTTAATTATTGTCGAAGTCTTCACCTAAAAAATATATATTTGACTTTGATCGAAATGAAATACTCTTTGGACGAGAGACAACAGATTGTTATGCTATTTTACAAGTGCCAAGAAAATACAAGAGAAGCAAGAAGAAGATTTGTTGCAAATTTTCATAGAAATATATCCATCAATACAATTCTAAGGATAAAAAACCTATTTCAGGAAAATAAAACTATATATACTGAGGTAGGAGTGCATAATTCCTGCTCTTCTAAATCTCAATCGAAATGGGAAAACATGTTTTTTTTTCCGATCCCGGAACCCTAAAATGTAAACATCAGTAAAAATCTCTTAGGGTGATTTTATCACGATTACAATACTTCCCTTTTACGGGACCATAAGAAAGATCATACAAAACTGAGGTAGGAGTATACAATTTCTGCTCTATGTAGAATTATTTTGATTTTACAGCCTTTCTAAATATCAAATTGTCATTTTTCAAATGTCATATTTCAAAAAAAATTGAACTTAGGATTTTTAAATATGTAGAGTCAAAAGCGCAATGTAATAAATAACTTAACATGTTTTAATATTTTTTCAGACATAATAACCTGAATTATTTAAATTTGTGAAAGGCTTTAAAGACGCATGATTTAAGTATGCGCTTAAAACTGCAAACAAGAAAAAATATCCTACAACTTGTATTACCGAGATATCAACTAATCAATTTAATGTTCCAAAAATTTTATAAGTCTTATTGATCTGATTACTTTTACTATTTTATAGATATTACTTATATATTTGTTTAAAGTTATCCTAAGTAAAATAAATATATTTTTATATTAAAATATATTTTTTGGAATCTTAGTCTTATTATTTCAATTTTTTCACTTCAAATGTATGTCTTAAAACCCACCTGACATTTTTTTTCTTTCACCGCTCTCTCTATTTTTGGAGCCTCACTTGGTTCCCTCAAAAACAAAAGTGTATGCCCCTGGGCATTATCATATAAGTGCCATAGGTATACCAGTCAGATTACCATGTTGTTAGGATATAATAGATAATATTACAACAGTTTCAACTACTATGTATGCATCTTTTATTGTAGGGATGATATTAACAAAGGCCATACATATTCAACCAGTTTTGCAAAGAAGCGTGGTAATGATGTTGAGAGTTTAAAGTTCCAAGATGAGTCTCCAGCGACGTCTCCAGGGATATCTTTGTGAGTATAAATTAAGAAATCTTTCAGTAAAATATTTGAAAGTATCACATATTAGTAAAACTATTCCTAATACAATGTGCCAAAATGAATTACGAAAAAATTTTTTAAAGGTTTGGTTCAAGTAGATTTTAAAACCATGACAAAATTACAATAAAAAAAAAGATTATGCATGCACAAGTGGTGTTTGCCCTGACATGTTTTGTAAGGGCAAACAATGCAAGGTGGCAAAATGTGGCTGTAGAAACGTTATTCCATAATTTTGGGCACTTGGTTGTACTGTTTTACAACCACATTTAAAAAGTTAAAATTTGTCTTGATATAGGCCGTTAAAATATGTAGGATAGGGAAGCGGTTCACATGAAGGGAAATATAGTTTGATGATGTGAAAACAAATCTAGCAGCATATAAGAAGACTGACACATATATATATATATATATATATATATATATATATATATATATATATATATTACATGAGACCATTTGAGAAAACCAATGTTAAGCTTGTTTTTGGTATGCATTGGAGGGACTCGCGAAAGGCAGAAATTAAAGAAAAAAAGAAAAATTAAGTAAAATTATTAATTGAAATAGTATTCAACACATTGATTGCAGAAGGAAAAGTTGATTTTTAAACAACGATGCCTGAAGTATACTGCATTTCATATAGAATTTACTTTAGACATTGCCTCCTTAAGAATTACATTGACCGTCATTAATTTTAGGCTGAAGGGCAGCAATATATGATTATTGATTTAGAGAAAATGTAGACACATCTTCCTGTGTGGCTATATTTTTGTATAGCTTGCATTTTCTGTAGGCTTGGTTCATTTATACTTATACTGGTTGTAATAGTAGTGGGAGGTACAACACAAAAGTCTATAGTTTTTACTATTTTTAGAAATATATTATATAGAGTATTAAGATTCTGGGGCAACTTAATATAGTAAGACAACTGAATTGCATTTATGTATTGAGTTGGCACATCTCTCTTTGCGAGTATGTTTTTGCATAGTGTTCATTTTCTGTTAGGCTTTGTTCATTTATACTTCTATATAATACTTTGGTGTATTAGATGCTCCCTAATATTTTTAAATATATGAACATTTTTCTAGGTTGCTTCAAGAAATACAGTTGGGCAGTAGGATAATCCATTTTAGGGAGAAATTAGAAAATACATATTAACAGCTTCAGTATTTGGCACAGTATGCAAAAGGTGACATAACACTTCCTGTAATAACCTGGTCAGTTCCATTATAAATCTAAGGCATTTTAAAACCTATTACACACTATGGAAAGCAAAAAGAGAGTGTTGCAGGGCAGAAATTCGCACAGTCAAGACCAAATGCAAAAAATGCCAATTTTATTCATGAAGAATTTAACCACTTAGCTGCTACACCTGATGGTAAAACACTTTTTATTATAACTATTAAATTCCCAAAATTCTATTTGTTTATTTAGACTTTTTACATATTAAGTACTTGACTAAACATTAAATATAGTATAAAAAGAAATCACATTTATTATTATCAGGTAATATAATTATTCTTTCAAAAGATAACATTTAAATCATATTAAAGCAAACTAAAATATTATTTTTATCTCCAACCATTTTTTTCTTTGTACGTATTCAAAATACACAAAATGTCGATTTTTTTATTAAAAAACAATAACTAAGAATTTTAGGTCTAAGGTGTGGTACTTCAATTATGTTTTCTTTCAAAGAACTTGCTAAATTTTTTCTGTTCTATTTTGAGAGTTCTGTAGCTTGTCTTAATAGTAGCTATAGTTTATAATTTACTTTTATATGTATGACAACAGTTGATAATTATTAAAATAAACATGTTTTTTTTTATATGCACTTTTCCCTTGCTTTTCTTTATTTGCTTGGGCCTTGCCTGAATCTAATGGAATACACCTGTTAAGTTGAAATTATAAATAAAATTATTTTCATGCTTTTCAGTTTATATAAACAATATTTAATTATTCTGGCTTTATTATTACATCAAGTCCATCTCGCTAATGAAGCTAGTTTTTGCGTCTTTTTTTCCTACCAATTAGCATTAAAGAGAATTTGTTCTATATCATTACTGTTAATAATAGGCCAAAAAATCTATGTAAGGTATTTTGCCTATCACTAATATGTAGAAAAGTAAAATGCAACAAACCCTTCTTAAAAATTTGCTTACTATCTAGTATTAAATTAAAACTTCCAAAGCTTTTACAATTAAAGATTAACTTATACCTATTTTACTTGGACCTCTTTTGTGTAGTACTGATAAAACATATTTAATTTTGACACAGAATTTAATTTTTTTATTTTGTTAGGTATGTATTAATTGTAGAGAACTAAACAAGGAAAAAACTAATTCTAGTTATTTTTTCTCTGGGTACAAAGAAAACTCCATATCACAAGAAAACTGTTTATTGCTACGAACTGTACAAGCCAATAGACCATGTAATTTTGAATCTCTCCATCGATGAAGAAAGCAGAAAAGGAAAATATACTTTAATTTATAGATTTAGTTAAGTTAAGTTTGTAATCGTTAGTAGAACAGTTTATGCTTTTGTAGTAAATCCCCATGACTAGTTAATGCATCTTATGAGTATGCGTGTTTGTTGTGTGCAGAATTTAGTAATAAGATCTCTTTATGTAGATATATTTGAATTATATTTAATACAAAAAGTTTCTACTTAGAAATGGAGATAAAGGTGACCCCATAGCTATCCAAATTTTGTTGCTGATAGTCATATTATATTGAGAGTTTGTTGTTTTGTATACACTGTAAGTGGTTCAGTATTAATGCATTGTTTCACTACTACTTATTTGTGTTGTTTGCCAATTCATACCATGTGGTATGTGTAGAAGCATTCTGGAGTGTACATTTCATAAGGACCATTTATCCAATGCTTGCCTCAGCCATGTCTTTATATTAATAATTTGTTTGTTCACCTATACTGGTATGATTTTCAAGTTTATTTGTTACATTATAGTACATTTATAAAAGACTTACATCAGAAAACTTGCATTACCTGTCAAAATTGACATTTCTTTAAAAAAATTACAGAAAAATGGTCTTATTTGCTAAAATATGAAAAAGTTGTATTAAGAAAAGTTGTTTATTTTTTAATTTTACATATGCGTACCAAATTTTGGTCAAAAATTCCAATATTTTTTTAACTTTTTCCTGATTTTTGAAAATTCTAAAAAATAATAATTGTCTAACTTAAAAAAAAAGAGTTTTCTGTTAGTAACCTTAACATAATATTAATTTTTTATACCTAAATATTCCATAAACTGTGTCTTTTTTGGAAAAAAATTAAAATTGCTTCTCAAAAGTATGTTAAGCTTGATGCAAAGTTGTCGTGATTTTATTATTTTATTATATTATATTAATTAAAGATTTTCGATAGTAAATAAATATCTTCATACAAAAAAGTCGTAATTGACTAATTTAGGAGCATAATCGAAATTTAAAACTATTTTTTTAATATTTAAGTGCCTTGTACAAAGTTATAAAAATTGAAAATTAGAATTGCTGACCAAAATTTGACATGTAAAACTATAAAAGAAACACCTTTTTATAGCACTTTCTCCTATTTTAGCAAATAACCCCTTTCTCTGCGACTTCTTTAAAGAAATATATCAATTCTGGCAGGGAACAGAAGTCAGGTGACTATTCCCTCTAAGTCATTTTTCATCCTTAGTCAAGCAAAAGTTATTACCTATGTTAAATTTTGAGAAAGTGAACTAATAAAAAAAATTCCCATATGATGCTAACTTTTTCAAGGACACTGTATATATATATATATATATATATATATATATATATATATATCATATGTAAGGTAGAGGTAACATTCAGCCTATTCTGAATGGATTTAAGTTAAAACCTCCATACTCCAATGCAAAAACAGCCAAACTCTTAGAAAGAGCCAGTTAATAGCTATATATATATATATATATATATATATATATATATATATATATATATATATTTATATATATTTTGTGTTTTTTTTCTTTAATCATATATAAATATTTTGTTAATTATTTTCAAGGGCATATGTTAACTCATTGAAAAGTAAAACTATAATTCATATCGGCGTTCCGCTCATTATATTGAGCTTTCTCAAGGTATTTATTCTGACATGGTTCCAAGAAAAAAATTGAGAAAGCTCACTATAATGAGCAAAACGTCGATATGAATTATAGTTTTACTTTTCAATGAGCTCACCTATGCCCAAGAAAATAATTAATAAATTATATATATATATATATATATATATATATATATATATATATATATATATATATATATATATATATATATATATATATATATAATATAAATATAAATATAAATATAAATATTAAGTATTAACTGGCTCTTTCTAAGACTTTGGCTGTTTTTGTGTTCGAGTATGGAGGTTTTAACTTAAATCCATTCAGAATAGGCTGAATGTTACCTCTACACTACACTACACCCAAGAAAGTCAAACTATTCTCAGAATTTTATAATTTAATATACCTACTATACATTCGTAGTGTATAAGTTCCACAGTTTGATAGCATACTCATGAATACCCAGCCAAACTACAAAAAATATCTTTCAATTGCTACTAAAATGTTATCTTACATATTATTTATTTAAATAATTACTGGTTTGTAAGTTAGGAATATTTACTTGGGTAATTTTAGGATACTAATAAAAAATATGTTCATTTCAACTTTGGTTATATATGTAGTTCAAAAATAAGAACATAATTATTTTATATTTTAACCAATTCGAGCACATAATTTGAATTATTGTATTTTTTTTAATCTAATCAATGCTTAAATATATTAATTAGACTACAAACATAGTTAGTTCGTTCTCTTAGCAACTAAGCAACTACATTTTATATAAAATAAAAGATCTATTGGTTTCTTCAATAAATCATTATTACTGTAGATAGATACTATTTTCCTAATCTTAAAAATGTATATGATGATATTGTAATATATAAATACCATTTATGTAAATGCTATTGTTTCCTAATAAATGACTAACCCGCAAACAGAGTTTTTTATATTTTCTCTTGCTATCTTTTAGACCTATCAGAAGATAGAAAAATCCCATCAGAAATTTGCAAAACAATTTTTTATTTTTGTAAAAGCAGAACAATTTTCATTTTACTGACATTGCAATTCTAAGATTTCAAATGAGGCTAAATATGTTTAGAATCTCGGGGATATTTTTTAAAATTTTGTATTTGAAATTTATTTTTTTCTGACCTTTATAACAAATTGTAGAAGTTGGAATCAAAATAAAGAAAAAACACTCTTCTACCCAGATATACCTGAAAACATTTCATGACTAATAAATTTCAGTGCTTAATTTATGCTAAAATAATTTGTCATGGTTCATAAAAAGCTGTTTGTAATTTTGCAAAAAAGAGTAGAAATAACATGCTTGTTCATGTTTTGTGCTATGGCAGAATTATAGTACATTTAGGTACTTATTTTATTTTTAAATTCTATACAATTGTTCCTATTTTCTTAACAGTTTGATGGAGAAGGTTTTCACCCGCTCAAGGCGTATTTTGTTTTTTATACAATGGACTATTTTGCACAACCGATATAAAAATGATAAACTACATTTGAGGACGTTTAAAAGCATGCAGGAAATTTTATAAACTTGTTTATTTTGAAATTAAATGTCCAGTTAGGTATACCTTACTAACTACTTATATGAAACATTAATTCGTTTTCTTTGCGTAGGGTCAAATAAATCTATATATTTTTATTTTTTAGAATAGAACAATTTTGAGTTAAGAAATCCTTTCCAAAATTTAGTATTTGGCATAATTTTTTGTCACTAAGAATAGTTTGATTGATTTTTTTTATGTTACATGACAAAAAACAACCAATAACGGTGTGAATTCTTATTAACTAAAGAAAAAGATAAAACTAAAATTTGTTACACGAACCCACCGTAACAAACGAAAATATGACCTAAACATACATTCCTCTTCCTTAATATCCCATATAGTTCAAGGAAAGATCGATTTTCTCCCTTAAAATACAAATATTGTTTAAAAAATTATGTTTTTCCATTTGCCCAAATCTACTGATTACTTAGTTTTTCCAACATGATATGTTATAAAATATTCTAAACGTTATTTAAAAGAAAAACCCTAGAATCTCATAAAAAATAAACGAAAGACCATGCGAGAGATAAATGTTTATTTATCTGACGTCATTGACAACACGCGATCGGAATTCCATTTTGTTTGACGTCATTGCGCTCTCCCTTCCATTAGAAAATATTGAAAAATTTGGGCCGACCTCTTGCGGTAGGGGTTCAAACTTTACCTGTTACCAACTGCAATTGCCAACCTAACGTATTCTCCCAAAAACATTCCAAGATTTTAGTAATTATCTTTGGTGATAGTTTGGAAAAAAACTACTATGTTTTTCGGATTAATTTTTTTTCAGAAATGTACCTATATGTATGCTCTCCAATTTGAGTATTTTGGAATTTGACGAAATTACTTCTGAGCATAGAAAAGCTCAAGGTTAGTACCGCTATTGTTTTCGAAAAATTACTAGACATATAAACATATTTTTTTTTTACTTTTAAAGGCTAAAATGAAAAATTCAACATACTTAATTTAATTTAGAAGTGTTTTAGAAGATATGTGTTAAACTCTCATCCTCAAATTCCTTTTTATAACTTCGCAGACTATCACAGAAAACAACCTATTTTTGGTCATTTTACGCGATATTTTCTCAATGCTAATTGACTGCAACTGCCCCCTTAAGTGGGGGCGGAAGCTAGCGTTGGAGTAGGTTCTTTGTTTGAACGGCTATCCCAGTGTTGTGTGATACGTACTTCGCGTCGTGCATGGTACGATATGGAAGACAATAATACGGACGGACGTGGATATGCAAATACCGTCAACTTCGGCTGTCGGTAATAACGTTGAAAATGTTGGAGAATTTAGTAAGAGTGTGTGTGAATGTGTGGTGTGTATCTTAATAATAAAGGGATTTTCAACATTAAACTTTGCTGATAAGCTTCAAATAATTTCCAAAGGAAGGGCAAAACCGCCTATGAAAAATTTAACCACAAAAATGAAAAACTGTAGACATTTTTATCCGGAAAAACAATACGAACAATTTAAATGGCTAACAGGGTGTGAAAATATAAGTAAATAATTTTGTTGGTCATGTTTATTTTTTGAAAATGAAAAAGGTCTCTGGAATAAAACTGGTTTTTCCGATTTAAACAATTTCCATAAAGCTGTAAAAAGACACATTATGTCCAAAGCGCATTTGCAGGCCGTCATAAAAGAAAAAGTCTTCGGCAAAATCAGAATTGAACACGCCCTTAATAACAGTTGAAATTAGTCACCGCCAACACAATGAATTAGTCGATAAAAATAGGCAAATATTAAGAAGACTTATCGATGTTGTTTGTTTTCTCGGACAGCACTAATTGGGATTTAGAGGTCATGACGAAACAAGAGTTTCTTGAAATAAAGGAAATTTTCAAGATTTACTTAGTTTAATGGCTAAATATGATGATTGCTTAAAAAATCATTTAGAGCAGTCTAGCGTTTTTCGCGGAACGTCGAATCGAATCCAGAATGATTTAATTTCCGCTGTTGCAACCATTATTCTAAAAAGAATTAAACAGGAGATTGGCGAGGCGGGGTTCATTGCTATTGTTCTGGACGAAACAACTGATATCACTAATTTTAGCCAATTATCTATAGTAATACGCTACGTTAAAACAGACGGAAGTATTCAAGAGCGATTTTTAGATTTAGAATGTGTCCGAAAATCGTACAGCAGATGCATTATATACCGTAGTTTATAACGCTCAGAGCTATGCTGGAGCTGCAGTGATGGCAGGACAATTAAGGGGTCTGCAAGCTAAAGTTCGAGAAACTTTCCCAAGTGCTGTGTTTGTCCATTGTTTTGCTCATAAATTAAATTTAGTTTTATCCCAGTCCATCAATTACATTAAAGAGTGTAAAGTATTTTTCGTTACTTTAAGTGGCATGGCTGCTTTTTTTCCAAGTCAACAAAACGTACACAAGCTTTGGACTCCATTGTCCACAAAGGATTGCCCAAAGTAGCTCCTACTAGGTGGAACTATAATGGAAGACTTGTGTTAACAGGATCTGAAAATCGTGAATCACTGATTGAACTATTTGAGAATATAATAGAAAATAATGAAACGTGGGACTCAGAAGCAATAAATAGTTGGAGGTGGTTTTTGGACTGTTTGAAACGAGATTTTAATTTTAATTATTTGTTGAACATATTTTCAGAAATATTTCCATTCTCGGACAATGTTTTTAATATATTACAAACTAAAACAAATGATATTGCTTTTTGCCTAAAAGAAGTGGACGATTTTAAGTCCATGTTAAGCCAAAAAAGAGATGACTGACTTATTTCGGGAGAAAACGATGACGTTAAATGTAGAGCCACAAGCCAAGCGTCTTCGAACAGACAAGGTCGGAATGTTCAAACATCATACATACGCCTCTTTTATGAAATAATCGATCAAATTCAGCAACAAATAAACTATAGATTTAACGGTTTAAATGGTTTTAAATTCCTCGAGCTCTGCAATTTTGATGCATTTAAAGGAAAAACTTTTCCAGAAGATGCGTTTAAATCTCTTCTTCTTCATTATGGCCAGTTCTTCGACCGAGTGTTACTGAGATCTGAAGTAAAAGTGATTTACGAAACTGATGACATTAGCGCAAAAAATAACGCTAAGGAACTAATGCAATTTTTAAAACACGAGGAGCTGGAAGATGCCTACACCGAAGTGTCGAAATTGTGTGAATTAGTATTGACAATACCTGCCACAAGTTCATCAGTAGAACGCAATTTTTTAAAATTTAAACGTATAAAAAATTTCGTGAGGAATTCAACGGGGCGGGAGAGACTTTCGCATACATTGCTGCTGTCCATTGAAAATAAACTTCTCCAAAATATGTCGGAGCATCGACGTTTTTATGATGATGTCATTGACGAATTTGCAAAAAATGATCGAAGAATCGAATTACATTACAAATAGGTAAGTTTCTAAAAATTGCTTCCCCTTCTTAAAATTTCACCGCACGCCCCTGGTGTATATACTTCCACTACTTAGTGGTTCTGTCTACTTAATATATGAGTTTTAAGAAATATAATAGCACAATTTTTTCAATAGGTATCTGACTTATTTTTTGAGACCTTGTTTTTTTTAAAATAGGTATAATTTCCAATATTTCTTCCTCTAAATTAATAACTCTTTTCAAAAGACTAATTTTTTAATCGTCTTGGATTTTTTATGGGCAAATTCAATAAAAGTGAATAAAACTATGGTTTTCCAAAGATCTGTTCTATCTCAGTGCTTACTAATTAATTTTTGCAGTTCGTATTATATATTTTTATTTTGTTACATCAGACTTAATTTCCTGGATTCTGTAAAAGGTATTTTTGCTTTTTTAAGATTTTTGAAAATGTGATGTTAAAGCTCAAACGGTTTTTTAATTGTAAGCAAATACTAAGTAGTATAAATAGAGCAGTTTTGATTATTTCGTTAAAATGATTTTTTTTTAAACATAAAAATTATAATTTTATGAATTTAAAAATTATCAATTCTAGGCACTTTTTACGTAGAAGGGAACTTAATTACATATGTATTTCTTTTCTAATAGTAGTTTTAACACACTGGTTCTGCGTTAAAAAATCAGTTTAACGAAATAATCAAAATTTTAAATTAAATACCCTTTACAGAATTCAGGAGCTAAGGTGTGATTTAAATGCAACTAAAAAAAAACAGGTAAGATACGATCTGAAAAAGTTAATTAGTACGCCACTGAAATGAAACCGAGCTTTGGAAAATCATAATTGAATCTGTTCATAAGAAATCCAAAACGATTAAAAAGTCTTTTAAAAAGAGTCATTAATTTAGCCGGGAATGTTCGAAAACATTCATATTTTAAAGAAAAAAAAAATCAGATAATAAAAATTTGTGCAATTAGTTATATTTCGTATAACTCATTAATTAAAGTTGATAGAAGTAATAAGTAGTGGAAGTGCAATTTCAGATTTGGAAATTCTCGCTTGTGACAAAGTGTATGTAAAAAATACTATTTTTGTTCTGTTCCTTGTATATACCATATTAAACTCAGATTGCACAACAATTTTAATGAAACATAAGGCTACAAAACGTAAAAAAGCGTTTGCAATTTAAATTGAAATTGCATTTTAAGAAAACGCACTTTCAATTGCAATTCAGGTTTCTGTATACCTAAAGCTAATAGTCTTTTAGTAATATTCGATTTTTTTAGTAAGTGTGGATATGCTGTCTTTAAATATAGGCAACATTTAATAAATTTAATATAATATATTTTTTAATCTAACTTTTACTGGAGAATTCAAATATACAGGAGAATACAGGGAATTTCATTAAAAACTGTAACTTTAATATGGATCTGCATTTATCCTGCAGGATTCATTTAAAAAGAAAATACCATTCAGCGTAAACACCGATGGGTAAGTGGTGTCCCTCGTCGTGCCCCACTCTGTATAAAGGTTTTAATAATTATATAGTTTTTGGACAATCGGTATATGAAGATCTACTGATAAAAAACCTTTACTTAAAAAGTGCATAGTTAATTCAAAAGAATGTAATATTTTTATTAACAAAATTATGTTTAAAAAAATAATCAAAATTACTCAGTCTATGAAATTATTTTTTTCAAAAACAATAAGGTAAAATACTAATACCCTTTATAGAATTCAGGGGACAATGTCCAATTTAAGTAAATAAGAATGATATAATATGGTCTGAAAAAGTTAGTTAGTATGCCCCTGAAGTAAAATTAATATTCGAAAAAGCAAAACGGTATCTACTTTTTTAAAAAACGTCCTTGGGGAAGCCAAGACGATTTAAAAAATATTTTTTTAATGAGAGTGTAGCTAGTTGGAAAGTTCGTGTAAAAAATACTACTTTTTTATCTTTCGTATATACCACACGAAAGCAACTCTTGAAACTTAGATACCACAAAAATATTAACAAAACATAAGCCTATAAAATGAAAGAAACCATTTTGTTTACACGTTATAACCATTTAAATTTTGGTCGAATGTTATAAAATTGCACTTCAATTGGGACAGTAGTGTACTTTAATATTTTTTCCGACTACGAAATATTTGGCATCAAACCTTAATTTTAATTTTTATAGTTTAAGAATTTGTTATTAATATTTTTTTTTGGTATATGATTAGAAAATACATATACAAATAAAAAATATATGCAGAGTGGTTTAAAACTTTGTTAAATAGAAGAAATATCTTTGTTGTTCTTTTTTAAAAATAAATATATATATATATATATATATATATAAAATAACCATGAAAGGACTAGGTAAATATTTGCATACAATATACATAATACAGGTGTTAAAATCTTAGAGTAAGAATAAAAATAGAGTTCTTTATTTACATATTTAGCCACTACCAAGATTACCTCACAGTATAAGGTCGATCGTACGACGATGCCAAGCCTAGCCAGGAACACCAATGTTTATACCAATTTATATTACGGTGAATATGTTTAAACATGAAGCAATAAAATTTTCATACAAAGAATAGTAATGTGTTTCCAGGATTAGTTTCTAAGCAGTGTAAAGAAATTACTTTTATTGCAAAATAGTAAAATACAAACTAAAATACCCAAAGCCTCAGATCAGATTACACCAGTAACAAGAGTTTTATTAAGATATGGCAAACCCGATCGACAACTCCACGTATTAGACCATCCCACTTTCATTGACCACGTCTCCTTATAGTAAAAAAGTATATAGTACAGATTGCTACACGGTCACGTGACCGGCGTGGCTTAAAAACCAATAGCGGGTCGTGGAAATACAATAAATTTTAACATTAAATTGCTAAAAAATATTTTATTAGATACCAAGCTTTTCTTAGCGTCACTACTGCATGTGTTTTAATGTATTATTGTGTATTTGTTGATATGGTTCAAATCTTCTAATTATATGTTGCCTTTCTTCAAGAAGCACCGTTCTAGAGGTGAGGTGACATTAGAAGAACATTGATTTTTTAAATATTTAATAAATAAGTTTTACTTACTTTATCTTGGACATTGCGAAACTAAGAGCTTTAGTTGACCTAACTATGGTGCGGCAACGTGAGTTTGTAAAAAAATGGCCGTTTCAGTTTGGAATTTTCTTTTAATCACTAAGTAAACAGCAAGATTTCCTTTTCTAGGAGACATGTCTAATGGAAGATACCTTATTCACTTATTTTTGGTCACATGACGTATTAACCAATCCGGTTCAGTATAATAGAACGTTTATTTCGTCGGGGGTCATGTGAGAATCCTCAGAAGCAAAACAATACAAGAAAGATTCTGAGGTGATTTTTTTGACGATTACAATACTTTATCCTATCAGAGAATTATAATAATTATAGAATATATCTATACTATGTTAAAATACTCAAACGGTCACGCTCAAAAAAACGTACTGCGATTTCGAAACTCACTAGATTTTGGATGAAATCTGGGAAAATAATAAAGTTTCGGATGATTTCGCGCCTTTTTTTAATTTTCACTTGAGTTGGGCCAATTTTTTATATAAGTGTTGTAAGGTAAAGGAATTTAAATTGTGACTCTTTGGGCATTAAAAGTAAAAATGTGTTCGTAAACATGTTCTAAAATGGTTAGAATTTAAGATATTGAAAAATTTTTTAAAAATCTTTTATTTTTTAAATTTTAGCTATAAACTTGGAGAAACAAATGACAATTGGCTATTCTATTCTTATCTTATAGCGCTCGCTTTTTTTTTTACTTTACTCGCAAAAGCAAAGTATTCTAGTTGCAAAAAAACATGTTTTCTCAGTTCCGTCGGTTAGTCTGTATGTCTCTCCGCGACAAAGCTTAAGAACTGCTTGTCCTATTTACTTCAAGTTTTGGCTAAAAATTAAAGGTCATATAATGATGACGTGGTAACATTTTGGTAAAAATCCAATATGGCTGAAGAAAATGCTGAAATGTTAAAGAAATATTATTTAAAAAAGGGCTTATCCATTTTATCCTAATTTTGCAGAAAAATTAGGTGTGACATGACCATCATCTGATAAATTTTACTACAAATCCAAAATGGCGGCCTAATAAAATGTTATAAAAGTCAATGCAGAAAACTACTGCATCGATTATGTTCAAATTTTGCTTAAACATCAAATATTATATAGGGATGAACTGGTAAAAATGTTGAGACAAATTCAAAATGGGGAAACAAAACGGTGGCCTAATTAAATGTTTAAAAATATCTGAAAAAAGTACGTATCGGATTGATTGATGACATCCCCATTTTGAATATTTATTACTAAAAATGTATAAATTGCACACTTAATATCGATTTTTAATCAAATCTGTATAAATGTTAAAATTTGCTCGCAATTTAAGCATTCCTATCATTTTTAAGTATTTACTAAAAATGTATGATATGTATTCTCAGATCTGTGCAAATGTTCCCGCCATGTTGGCATTACAATCTTGAATTTTTAAAATGTTGACAACAATTTATGATGTGCAGTCTTAAATACCCCTAAATGCCGAATTTTAATCAGATCTGCAAACATTTTGAAATTAGTCTGCTATGTTGGTGCCGCCATTTTTAACTCTCAAATATTGACTACTTTTGAACTTTCAGACTTAAATACTTCTAGATATTGATATTTCAGCCGAATCTGTACAAATGACAAAATTCGTTGGCTATATTGGCGCCACCATTTTGATTTTTGTTGTGCATTCTTAAATAATCCCCACAAATGTTAAAATCATCCGTCCAACCTGTTGGCACCGCTATTTTGAATTTTTAAATGCTGACACTCTTAAATTTTAAGATAATACATACATAAAGACATACAAACATAGAATCAGACGAGTAGGAAGGCAATAAAAGCGCGTTAAAAGCGTTGGTTATAGTTTAAAACTCTAACAATAGTATTCACTAAAGAGGTTTAAATTTAGACAAGGTCTAACTTGACAGTTACAGGTTTAAGATGACATTTTTAACAACTGGACAAATAATTTTTCCAAATGTCACAATTACAAAATGACAGTGACATAAGGCAAACATAACTAAAAACTAAAGTTTAATAATATATAAATAACTAATTTCTTTTAAACTTACCTAACTTATTGGTTTGATTTTAATAGTGAAGTAGGGAACGATTATTTCTTTGATATTTGTAAAAATACCTATTTGCCTCATTGAGGAATAGGTAAGAATCCTTCCTTTTGTCAACGATAATGAAGCACGGCCCATTTCTTCATTTTCGTACGTCAAATATTTTAACAGGTCGTCATTTTGTTTCGCCATATTGAATTCATACCAATATTTTTTTGTATCAGACGTAATTTTTGGGGAAAATTAAAGTTAATCGAGTAAGTGGATTTTTAGCTATACCGGAACAGACCGACCGACCGACAGTAATGGAAAAACATGAAGATGTGTAAAAACCCGGAACGATGTTTTTTTCACGTTTAATTATATTTCCGTATGCGGGAAGTGAAAACCCGGTGGCATTCGTCAACAAATGGCCACCGTTTGAACATGGGTCATCCCCACTTCTTTTTTTATCGTAAACATTGGTCGATAGAATGTGGAAAATAGGGGAACCATGTTGGCGCATACCCCTAACGTGATTTATGAATGGATTCTGATCTCTACTTTAATTCTTACTCTAGGGTTAAAATGGAGAGCACTTAGCTTAAGAAAACTTTTCTTTAAGAAAAAATGCAGCTCTGGTGACTTAAACGGTCTGAAGGTATACAAAAATTACGAAGATATGATATCATCTAAATTAAAAGTAATTAAAATTATTAATTACTACGTGCAAAATATAGAAATAAATATTAAGTAAGCAAAAATTCAATAGTGAGATGTTTTTTTTAAGGAAATTTTCTTTATCATGGTAACCGGTTACGAAAAGTTTCATTATATGTAGATTCAGTTTACTCTCAGTAACTGAAATCATCAATAATCGAATCCTCTCCCCAATTAGTAATAATGGAAGTTTGTCTGGACCCACTTACCCTGTAGAATTACCTTATTGGAACACTGGTAAAAAATATTTATCTAAGCTTATAAAGCAACATAAAGTTGGGCCGCTGGATGTTTACCTTTGCGTCATTAATAAAATGTCTAAGACGTACTTTTTAAACATTATATTTCTCTTATCGATCAGTATTCCTTAGATCAATAATAAAAGAAAGGGGTTAAACATGAAATATTATTAAATAATTACGAAATCATAGTGGTGGATTCATGATTTAAAACGAAAAACTATTTTTTTTACCTGATAAGTTTGCAGTTTTTAGTTCTGGGTCTACTATGAAGGTACCCGAGGAACGACACTGAAAAAAATTGTTTTCCTGACGTTTCGGGGGAAAGTCTACCCCAGTTTTCAGCAAATCTAAAAATAAAAAACTAAATTTCTTATGTTTTGTATCAGAAATATAACCAGAATGGCTAATCTCTGATATTCTGTCTGGTACCTTCATAGTGGACCCAGAACTAGCATATTAAACTTATAAGGTAATTATTTTGATTTTGTATTGTAATTGTGGTAGAAAACCCAAAACATAATTTTTCGTTTTAAATGAAATATTGTTTTGCGAATATTAATACCGTCAAGAAATATGCTAATTACCAAAACGAACTTGCTTGACAAAGACATCAACATAGGCAAGCTTCTCAAGTCGGAGCCAAGGCTTTATTTTGGATATTATTATTATTGTCATTTTATACTGTTCGTATTTGTGTCTTTATGAAGTTTTGTGCCGTTTAATTTTTATGTCAGACCTTTTAGAAAGTTATTTTTGTTGTATCTTTTTTGCTGATATACAAACTGCCATTAGTTAATAGTAATTTAATTTATAATTATTATTTATATTTATATCCATGTCCATAATGTATGTGGACTTTTTTTGGTTATTTTGTAACTTCAGTCAACATCTAAAAGATAATGTAGTGGCTTTGTGCGGAACTGAAAAAATATCGTGCATTTTAAATGTATTTATAAGGTAAATTCAAACAGAAAGGATATCCTACATTCATATATTATGACATACGTTTTTATTTCACGTATTTATGTATTTGCATATTATCCAGGATATTTCACTTAAAACTCCAAACACCATTCTCTCCCAAAGTAACGATTTTATCAAAATTTGGTAATAAGTGTTTAATTTGATTACTATACTGGATAAACCATACGGAGTGTATGACTTATATTCTAAACCTCGATTTCTCGCTAATTAACGGACACATTAAAATTTGGTAAAAAGCAGCTTTTTAGTTGAGTAAACTGTAAATACTAAGAGCTTAACAAAATCGAGCCGTCGTCAATTTGTCATAACGCCAAGAAGAAAACAAAACAAGTGTCGAAATTTAAGTCTAAATTTTAAATCTATGTTTATTACTAATAATGTTTTTTTTATTAGCGCCAAATTGATTGCTTTGTTAGTTTCTGAGAATATAGCGTTCTTTTAGAAGAACAATATTTTTTTCGGTCCTTGAAAAAAGTTATTGTTCTACTAAAAGAACATTTCAAACATTTTTTTTTATATTTTTGATCTTTTGTCTTGAATTGCATCTTACTATAAATCAAAAGATATCAGAGGCCAATATAGCAATCAATTTGGTGTAAATAACAAAAAGACCTTGAAATGGATTTAAAATTAAAACTTTAAAAGCTTTTACAATTGTTTTGTGGTTTGATGGCGGCGTTGATTTTCTTTTAGCTCCAAATAAATACATTTTACTCAACTAAATAACCACTTTTCAAGAAATTTTGATGCACCCGTTAATTCCCAGCATTTGAAGTTTTAGTACAACACGCTTTATATCTCAGTAACCACTATAGTAATCAAATTTGTGCAACTAATAAAAATGTCTTAGTAGCATAGCCAAGTCAAGTCAACAGAGACAGTTTTTACTCTCAAGAGGTACCATTTGCAATAAAATAGTGCACATTAGTATTTTGCACGTCCCCAACCCCATGATTACTGAACTAACATGCGCGTATTTCGGAAAGGAATGATTGTTAAAGCCCGTCGCATATAGATGTAACGACGCCTATATTGTAGTGGCGTCGATTTTAATTTAGCCGAAAATAATAACGTTTTACCCCATCAAAAAAGCATTTTTTATTTTAATGGAAATTTATTCTCACTAGTATAATAAATAAACAAACTATTTGTGTTTAGTAATTTCCACTAATTTATTTCAGTTTTTGAAATTTATCACATACCATCGTATACAGATATAACAATACATAATACGTCAAACCACCCATTCATACGTAAGATGGCAGCTTTTCAGAGTTTTGTACATCGTGTAACGAATGTACCTCTTTCAACAGAAAATTATAACAGAGAACTTAATATTATAAAACAGTTCGCAGTTAATAATGGTTATGACGTAGCCATAATAGATAAAATTGTAAATAAAAAAAAATATTAAGTTTAACACATTAACATATACCGGAATAATTAGCACTAAAATATCTTAAAAAACAAATCATAAAGTAGCTTTTTGTGCTTCTCTAGGTAGATATATTAAGAAAAACAAATACAAATAAGGATCTAAAATCTGGGTATATGAATTAAATGTGGTTCTTGTTAAAAAGTATATATAGATCAAACGGGTAGATCTTTTTATAAACGTACAAAACATCACATATTAAACAAAATCAGATTCTAATTTTACAAAACACATCACAATATTAACAATTAATTTAAAATGTTGCATTCAGTTAATAAAAGTTACAAGTTAAATTACTTGGAAAGACTAGAAATTAATTAGAGGAAAAACCGTAATATTGTATTGAACGATCAAATGGCTAAACGGCTCTCTATTGTTGAGTCTTTATACCTGATGTCTGCGTAGGTTAAGTAGGTAGACACTTTACTCTTTTATTATTGTTAAAAATTCCAGTTTTAGTATCAGTCTTCAGTTGGTTTTTGAAAAAGACACATGAGTGTCGAAACATCTGTCACACTGAAATAAATTAGTGGAAATTACTAATAAAAAATGGAGTCGTCCGTTACTTTGTGACAGTACATTTTAACAAATAAATGAAAACACAAGTTTTTACTTTGTTGACTGTCACTTATTTTATTTTTACACTAGGTGTCACTGCAGTTTCGTACTATCAGTACGTTTTCAAACGCAATGAAAATATTTACAATCAAGTTAGGTATATTTACAGGCAAAAATTCTTAAGAGTATGATTAGAGAAAACTATCTGTATATGTTGTATGGTCAAAAAGTTTTAGTAGGGTGGTATTTCCATCATCTGTTCGTGAATTTAAAAGGTTAACATTTGGGTCTTTATGGTGTTTATAAATTTGTGTTGCTCCTAAACTGTCCAATTTGCGTTTTTTTCATAATGTAATACATCTAATTTATTTATGTCAGGGAATTTATGTGAAGTCTGTTAAAAATGGTTGGCGAAATGAGAGTTCCCTTCTTTTAATCAATATGAGGCGTTATGCTCTTCGAATTTAACATAAAAATTTCTCCATGTTTGCTCTATATAGCAGCTATTGCATTCGTCGTATTTACTATAAACTATAAACTTCAGACTTCAGAATACCGGGTACCTATTTAAAGTAAAGTGTCGCTTATTTAATATGTTTTGTGCTTTTTTCCTATATTAATATACTACTTCTAAGCAAAACGGTTTTTTTTTTAAATTTATGCTTGTTTGTTGTTAGTAGCATTGAAGATAATTTGGGGCCTTCGGGAAAACCAAAACTAGAAGGTAACAAACTGATAGAGCTTAAGAAGATGCTAAGAGAAAGAACAAATAAGATTAAACAAGTAAGTATATATAATACTTTAGTTGTGTATTTTTCCAAATCCTAAATAATTATAGTTTAATATCATTAAAAATATGATCAACTTAGGTCGTTGTTGTTACCGTTCAATTTTCACGGCTTTCTTGACTTTAAAATTTTAACTCAAGATAACGACTTTGATCTGATCTCTCTTACTGAGACTTGGTTCTCCGATGATGTTGATTCGTTAGCATTTTCTATACCTAAATATCAACTAAAACTCAGCGTGATAGAGAGGGTACAGGTGTAAAAAAATGTTACATTCCTGATATTATACATTTCAATTTCCCGGTAAGCGAATCTTTAGAATTTTTGTTTATTAAAAATAAAATTAAAAAATTATTTTACATTTTGAGTTTTTTATCGCTCTCCCAGATAAATTTTAATAGTTTAGTGTTTAGTTTCCTTAAAGTTACACAAACTTCTCTCATTATTATTTGAAAATTATTATGTATTACAGGTGATCGCTGAACCAACAAGAGTATCTAGAACTTGCAGTTCTTTGCTTGATCCAATTTTTATAATAGATAATGCTTTAATCAAACATTCTGGTATTTTATCTGCATTCTGCAGATAAAGATCATAGATTGTTTTTTTGTTCATTGAATATTCAAACAGTAAAAACAATACCCAAATTTGTTCGATATAGATCCTTTGATAACTAATCTAAATGTTTTTACAAATGATCTATATCAGTTATTTGATAAAAAAACAATGCAGTGCACTGGTGCTGTTATATTTTTCGAAATCATTTGATACTGTTAATCACAAATTAATTATATCTAAACCTAATTATTATGGTTTTCACGATGAATCTTTGTTTAATTACATCCTATTTGTCAAATCGTTATCAAGTTGTATCTTCTAATCATATTTTTTCTGAAAAGGCACCTGTTTTATCAGGTGTTTCCCCCAGTTTTAGGCCCCCTGCTTTTTATGATATACACCGCTGGCACGTATTAAACTGTCCTAATAACCTTAAGGTAAAGGCATACCCTGATGATACACACATAAATATTGAAGTAAATGGAGTTCAACTTTCTGTCGTAAATTCTGCATAAAACCTAGGGATTATAGTAGATTCTAAGCTAAGGTTTAAATAATATGTTGAGAAACATATAGAAATAATATATGAATCTTAAAATACTTTATACTAATTTTATTTATGAAACGTGTTTAGTTAGATACATTAAATAAGCTTTTTATTGAAAATATTCAAAATGCTTGCTGTAAACTTATTTTTGGGTTATGCTGGTATGACCATGTGTCATTTACGCTTAATGAACTGAAATCGTTGAATATGGAAAATAGAAGAAAACTTCATTTTGCCAATTTTAAAAAATATTCTAACCAGGTTCTTCTGTTTTATTACAAGCCAAATTAGTCCTCCGTTCAAATGTTCATTCAATTAGTGTTCGTAATAACAGTAGGATCACCATGCCCCATAATCCGAGTTCTATGTTTAAGAGTTCTTTCATTTATAATGCCGTAATGTGTTACAATTCTTTCTGAATAGAATACTTAAACTTTAACACACGGCTATTTACAAACAGATACAAAAAATTAATCTTTGATCTTCAAATTAACATTTGATATTACTTTTGATAGTCATCAATCCTTTATTATTGATATTATTTTTGATAGTCATGAATTCTTTATTATTGATATTGTTTTTTTTTCGTTTATTTCTCATATCTTAAATGAGCATGCCGCACTTCTCCTAGTATTAAATTATTATCCAATATGGTGTTTAGCTTAAATTGTTTGAATTATTATGATTTTCGATCGACCGTGGTCCAGTACAGTAGCCTTTGGCTAGACTGCGCCACTGTTGACGGAGAAAATTTTGACGTGTTTGGTAATACTTTTTTGTAATATGCGTTTTCGAAATAAAAGACGTTTTTATTATGTATTTATTTATTTATTCATACAAACTCAGGTGTTATCTAATTTTTAATTCTAGTTCTCACTAATTTAATTATACCTTAAAGATGAGATGTTATTAGTAAATAATTAGACTTATTTAATGTATTCCTTATATTTATATTTATCTGCCCATCCTTATGTACAATAGTACTTTTTAAAACTGAACGTTTGTTTTCGAAAACAGAAATCATTTTCTATTTTTAATCGATTTATTACGATGGCCGATAATTGGAAAACTGTTAAGAAATCTGTATGTTTTAGTTTTCTTATTTATTTATTTCAATTTCACACTTTCCTATAAAACGTACTTAAGACTTTATAAACTTCAGCTCTTACAAATTAATGTTGCAGAACACAATAAAAACTGTTGGTTTGTATTAATAAGTAAGGAATACCAATGAGATCATATTGCTATAGAATATGTTCAAATTAATTAAAGCATTTTTTTCATTTTAGGCTCCAAGATTTCGGTTAAGAGAAATGGGAGAAAACGCTACATTAAAAGTTGCTTTAGACTCTAGATGTCCTCTATTTTTGTCCGATATCCAACATCTCGTAATGTATTCACAGATAGGTGTACACTCTCCTTATTCACCTGCAAGGTATATCTAATTTCTTATAATGATAAACAAATAATAAACGCAAAAAATTTTTAAAAAAAGCTTTTATCTATAAACTGAACTAAAAAGTAGAAAAATTGGCGTCACTTTTCAAGGCCGCATCTTAACATCGATGTTTTTGCTAATCTATTTTTATAGAAATTTTTCCTCTTATTTTTGTGAGAATACGCTCCATTAATGTTTGCATTTAATCTTGAATCAGTTTTTCACCAATGCTATAACAATGTGCTAACTTGCAATATTGTTTGAAAAACTTCACGTACTTTAGATTTCAGATCGTTTTTTCTTCCTGGAGACCCTATAATCAAAACTGATTTAATTTTGTTCTAGGTCCAATGACGTCGATAGGGTAATTTTTAGAAATGGGTAATTACATATGGGCCTAATTTGGGTTAGACTCTGATGCGTATCAAATTGTTTAATTGTGTAGTTATAATTTTAAAACGCTGCTTTCCGGAAATTGTGTTCTTTTCATTTTTAAATAAAGCAAGCAATCATGAAAAGGAACAACACTAAAATAAAAAAAAATACAAAATCATTAAGGTTATTTTATTCCAGACCATAAGTGATAACTGAAGCAATAAGAAAAATTTAGAGAAATATGCAACTTGTGTCATTCCCTGTGAAATTACGCTCTGAGAGAGTCTAAGGGTCGTATACAAATATTCCATAATGAGCTGAGAATAATAAGATACTTTTAAGAGTGTTTTGTTCCTGCATGGTCTGACAGGAATTGTCAAACGTTGGGTCTCTTGATAATTCTATTTTATTCCTTCATTTAACAAATCAACTTCAAACAGGTACAAAAAACAAGTTAAGTAAAATATATAAGTAAAAATATAACGGAAAACGATCTAAATTAAATAATAATATTAATAGAAGCTTGGTAATAAAAGTACATTCGTCAAACTTATTAAACTAAAACGTCGTATTCAATTCAGTAACCGATCTTATCTCAGAACAGGCAAGACTAACGAAATTATTAAGAACATTTCTGGCAAAAAGTATTGTTTTTCAAGCCGCATGATCGAAGAACTGTCAGATTGTGCTTTCTTCGCTTTGTTGTCGGAAAATGGAAGAACTTCGCCTTTTAAAACGGGAATCATTTAGACTAAATACAAATCAAAAATTCCCTTACACTGTAAGGTTTTATTGGTTGTTAATGAAAAATATCAATTAATAAACCTGATTCCATTTTCAGCATTATATTATCTTACACAAAATTAAGCGTGATATCTATATATACACATATTTTTAATTACAAGAATTGCATAAACATGGGCGATTTGTTTGGTTTCTCTGGGGTCTGAAAAATTTAATTACCCCCACTCCCCCGTAGCGACGCGATTGTCTAGGGCATCCATTTTCAATATCAATTCTTCGTTCTAGCCCTGTCAAATTTTTAGTTGTTCTTGCAAGGTGTTTGTTTTATTTTATTATGCAACTATTGTTTGCGAAACAATATCAGCAACCTTAATAGTCTGGGAATCCATAATTTTAATATATTAGTAGCCGAAGACAATAACTTCTATATTTTACCACTTATTTGTATGAATTAAGAATATCACTTTATAATACTGTTACTTGAATGACAAAAACACTTCTGTCAAAAATAAAAAAATATTCGCACTTTAACCGGAGCCAAATCAATGTGCTACATGATGCAAACACACAAGTAATATTTATATACTAATATAAGTGCAGAAGCGGTTACTTAAAAGAGCTTAGACTTAATTTAGTGAAAAAAAGAGCTTACGTCACTAAGATTCCCCTTTTTCAGGTTTTTCACGTAAACTATATAGAAGACGCGTGTAAAACGTACAGGTACCAGGGCGTTCAAAAAACCGGCGCTGCGCAAAGCTACTTTGTTGTAGTGATATTTTTACATATTTGAACAAGCCTGTCATGTCAGATTTGTACACACATTCATGTGCTCTGCTTGATTTGGCGACATAATACTTATTTGTTGTTATAGATCTTAGAAACATGGAAGTTTATTAAAATTAAAACTTAAAGTCTATAGAAGACTTGAAAATGCTTTTGGTAATATGTGCCTGTATCTTTATAGACCAATGAGTCGTAATGCAGTTTCAGGAAGTTTAAACTTAACCTAACTACATTCATGGAAATTTGAAACAACTCTGACAAAATTTTAGTAATATTTGTAGTATGATATTTTCTGATTCCTTCAAGCGATTTAAATAAACTTGATTTTGTTTTAAAGGTACATTATTAGACTTTATTCTTGGGCAGAATGTTGTGACATTAAACACAATTAACGTCAATATACTGGGTGATTCAAACACACGTGTTTTTTACCCAAAATTTAACTGCATTTCTGAGTTAAACAGTAAATCCGAAAATTATGCTTATAATATCAAATGATTCAGTTGATCAACTTCAATTTTGCTTTAAAACGTGCTTTTTAAAAATCTTTGCTAACTTGTTCCGTTTTTAAACTATAGAGATTTTCCTAAACACCTACATAATTGTATGATTTTTTGTTGTAAATTTTCAAAATAAGTAAAGGAGGCTTTGAAAAAAAAAACGCATCGATTGTCTTCTGTCCCCACAATGTCGACCATTTGCCATTTAATTCCTCAAAAGAGTTAATAGACAATGTTACATCAAGTATGCCCAAACGATGTCGGGGTGGTCAAAATGTAGTTAATTTTTGGGTAAAAAACTCGTGTGTTTGAATCACTCTGTATATTGACATTAATTGTGTTCTATGTCAAACATCCTCACAAGAATAAAGTCTAATAATGTACCCTTAAAACAAAGAAAAGTTTATTTAAATCGCTTCCAGAAATCTGAAAATCATATTACAAATATTTCTAAAATTTTGTCTCAGTCGTTTCAAATTTCCATGAGTGTAGTTATGTCTAAGAAGAAAATACATACAGCGCTATCCCATTAGTGGTTATATTTATTAATTTTCAATTGTTTTCCATAAATCAATATATGATCATTGATCTGTTTTTAAATTTCAGATGGTGCAGTTTGGAGAAATACAACCGATTATCGAATGTCACGCTACTGATTTTAGAAAATATATCTACGTATCATTATGAGGCATTCGAAAGTCATTTCCCTTTTACGAGCTCGAATTTTGAACACAAAATTGAAATTATTTCTCCGTTTTCCTTCAATAGCGATATTGTCAAAGAATTATCTATGGTTCCTTTATCTGGTAAGTTCATTTTGAAGATGAGTGTTTATACTACAGTCCTGGAAAAATGAAAATAGTCCATTCACTTAACTTCGTCGAGACAGTATCTTTGTAAGAGTCTCACAACTACACTTGTTTTGCTTGATTCTATTACAGAATGATTGGCTTTCCACGTTAACCAATGATGTTTTTAAAATGGGTGAAGGGGCTATAATAGTTAAGAGTTCTCTTGATGGTGATAAAATGCCAATAAAGACGCGAAACTTACAGAAAGTGGGCCCCGTTGAAATAGTCCGAATTTTTGATACGTTGTAACATGTCTCGCCTCAACAATAAATACTTTATATACAGGGTTTTTGCTTATAATTTGTCTTGCTTTTAAAGGCATTGTTTAAAGGAAAGGAAAGAATTTAATAAATATTGGATCCCGCTTAGTCATGGATGAGGACAGATAATAAAACAAATGAATTAACATAATAAGAAAAATATAGAATTTTAACAATTAGAAACAGCAGCAAATATTTAAAGAAACTACTGAAATGTTCACAGAGGACCCTTCATTATTAAAACACTTGATATAATTTGCTTAAATTATCAATTGCGTTGCTAGTATAAGAAGTATTTTTGTTATTCCATTTTAAAATTTCTTGTTTAATTTTCTGTCGTAAATGTATCAAATCATGTGTCCTATTATAAACCCTGTCCCTTAAATGTGGGGGACTGCATAATTTCTTGAGAGGGTATTTAGGTCAGTGTTTATTTTAATTGTACCTATGATTGATAAGTTAACGGCAGAAAATTGAACAAGAAATTTTAATTAAACGATAGGTATCCTTTTTATAGTAATTCATAAATTAGGCAAATTATGTCAAGAATGTTTTAATAATGAAGGGTCCTCTGTAAACATTTAACTAGTTTGTTTAAATATTTGTTGCTATTTCTAATTGTTAAAAATTGTATTTTCTCGTAAGGTATTATAGCAGCTCATTTGTTTTGTTATCTCTCGTGACCCATGGCTAAGCGGAATCCAACATTCATTAAATTCTGTTTGCTTTCACGGCTTGCTAGACCTAAGAATGTTCTACTGCATCTAAAATAAATATTTTATGTTAATAAAATACAGGGTATTTTACATTTGCCTTGGGGAACTCAAACAAATGGTAGTCCTAAAACTAGGCGGTACTTAGCACTTGGTTTATTACTACGGGTCCTTTGTAATTCAGCACCAAACCTTCGAGGTAATAAATGTAGACGGGCAAGAACTTATTAGTCCTATGCATTTCGCCCCAGTTTATTTAATTTAGTTGTGGTAATCTAATCAGTGCAGGCCCAAAGTTTTTAAGTTTGGAAATATCAGTGGTAGAGTCGCCTGAAAAAAAATTGTAGTTTTGGCTGAAAAATTTTACATAGAGAAGAAGTTAGTGCTATTTTAAAGAAAAAAGTCGATTTAAGAAAGTTGTATAGTGGGAATGGAAATCTGCAACAAAAAAAAAGGGGTTTAAAACTGAAGGTGTTACCATTGATTCTATAGTGTACAAGTGGTTTTGAAACGTAAGGAGTAAAATATATTCCATTATCTGGACCAATATTTAAAGAAAAAGCTTTAGAAGCCGCTAGAGAACTAAATTTGAACTTTAAAGCTACCAATGCTTGGTTCGACAAATTTTGCTCAAACACAACATTAAATTCATGGCAATATGTAAAGAAGCTGCAAATGTAAACCTTGACGAAGTGGAGAAGAAAACTGCTAAGTTTAATAAATGGTTATTCACCTCGAGACATTTTCAAAGCCGACGAGATTGGTCTTTATAATTGAGCATTATCAAGTAAAACTTTTACATTCCGCAATGGAAAGTGCACTGGAGGTAAATCTGCGAAAGAAAGACTTATTATGTGCGAACCTATATCCATATATGCTGTGATAGTCAAGCCGCGATTAAAGCTCTATCCTCGAACAGGGTCAATTCGCTGCTAACACTTGAATGCAGGCGAGCCCTAGAGAGGCTGTGTGAGTCCAATAGGGTTAGCCTCATTTGGGTGCCTGGCCATCAGGGCATTGGGGGTAATGAAGGGGCGGATCAGCTGGCTCGGGAAGGTAGCAACACTGCTTTCACTGGGCCGGAACCTGCTCTTGGAATTGCTCCTTCAGTTGTCAAGGCTAGGATTAAGGCTCGACAACGATCCATACTGCAGGTTTTGTGCTGAGGTAGATGAAACTACCGAGCATCTAGTCTGTCGATGTGACGCTTTAGTCAACGCCAGACTGCTTTGCTTGGGTGACACCTATGTGGAATCCGAGCTTGTGGGACGTGCGCGACCTGAAAAGGTCCTTTCCTTTCTAAAAAGGAGTGGGCTCTTGGCCTGACACGCCTTCTTGGGGGGATAGCACAATGGGCCCCATTGAGCCTAAGTGCTGTCCTTGTCGGGCTCCCCATCTATGTCTATGTCTATGTGCGAACCTAAATGAGGAAACGGAGAGACCTTTGGTGATTGGTAAAAGTAAAAATCCGCGATGCTTTAAAAGTTCTCATGTCGATAAAATGCCGATCAATTGACACTATAACAAGAGGACTTGAATGACCAGAGATATGATAGATTGGCTGCTACCGCCTTAATTTGGATAGTAACAGCATATAAGGACGTTCAAGCAAAAACAATTAAAAAAAGTGTTTTATAAAGTGCGATTTAAAAAAAAAGACTAATATAGAAAAAATTGGGAAAATTTCGGAGCTAGAATATCTAGAAGACGCTTTACCATTATCAATATTTTGTAAAGGTAATGGAGTTGACAATTTTATAAACTACGTGGAGATCGATGCTACCCTAATAACGGACATCCTAAAGTAAACCTTGCTAGTTGTGTTCGCGATTATAAAGAAAATGAACCGATGTCAAATATTTACGGGAACTAGAACTTTCTACAACTTTAAGTAAGAGACCTAGAATCAGTTTTATATGTAAAGGTGATGGAACCACAGGTCACAAAATTTCGAAGGTAAACTTGAATGTTAAATTAGAAATTGTAAAAAATAATGTTCAAAAGAAAAAACAACCTAAAATTGATGATTTTTTAAATAAGTAATTATGTATTTATTTGCATACATATATAAAATGTACATATTGTGTAATACATATGTTTAAGCATAAATAAATATGTAATATGCATACAAAATTTTTCATATTGTCTTATGCAGAATCACACCTGAAATTATTCGAACGGCATTTCTGGACACCCAGAATAATTCAAATTATTCAAGCAAATGAGTATCCTTTTTTAATTTCTACCCATTTAGCAACAACGCTACACAACGGACAATTATTTTTCCCTGTTGGTGTCCGTTGTGGAGAAGTTTCACTGTAACTAAATCTGAGATCGGCAGCACAGCGTTCTCATGTTGTCAGAAGTGTCTAGGCAGATGTGCTGATTTTGCTTGCTCGATACTTGAGGTCTAGTTATAGCATCCGTCTTTAGGTGTGGTGGTCGCCGGTTCAATACCCAACAGGAACTAATTTTTTTTGGTTAGTTTTACTTGTGTTTTGTGAAGTCCAAGCGGGAACGTGGAAGCTCTTCTTGGGTCAGTACCAGGTTAGGTCAGGTTGAGGTTTCCATAAGTAACTACATATATATAAAAGGGGTATCGCTACCAGGTTAGCACTTTCAACTATAAAACAAAGGTATAATAATCTACATCGCTTTCCAAGTAGTGACAGACTTTGGTATAAAATAGTTAGTTTTTCATGTGATACCGAAAATTATTACACCCCCCCCCCCCCCAACCTAACCTAACCTAGGAAACTGTAACGAGCGACCATCATACGCCACAGCATCAATTTTTATCAATTAAATTCAAGTACTTAATGCTAAGTTCTTTTTTATATCTAACAAACAATCCACAGCTATTCTTTCGACAGCGTGCAATCGTTAAATAATGACACCCTAATGGTGCTTTATTTAACGATTTTTTACATTTTTCATTGAAGCATATAGTGAAATAAAGTGTACTTTATATAACGATCTTAAATATCGATATTTTATTCCGATACATAGGAATTAGTTTTTAAAATTTCATTTAATTTTAATAAATTAAAAATAAAGTCAAAAAATGGTTTATTTCATTAACAAATCTTAAACACAAAAAATGGCTTAAAATTAAAAAAAAGAGTTTAAACAAAATTAACATAAAATAGTTAGTTTTTAAACTATGAACCTTAAAAAAAGGTAACAAGTCAACAACAGGTCAAATATTTAAACATTCAATTAATGAACAAAGCTATGTTAAAAAATTAATTAAATTAATAATTACATTAATTGCCAAAAAATGGTTTATTTCATTCACAAAGCGGTACGAAAAGTTTCAAATAAGTTTTAATATGAGATATAGTTAAACACAAAAAATGTCATAAAATTAAAAAAATAGAGTTTAAACAAAATTAACATAAAATAGTCAATAACAGGTCAAATATTTAAACATTCAATTAATGAGCAAGGCTATGTTACAAAATTAATAGTAATACTACATTAATTGCCAAAATAAGCCATATATTATAATGATATATATTAAGAATCGTTTAAACATTTGCCATTTGTTTATTAATATATGAAAACCGCTTAATATAATTTGGAAAGTATCGTCTTCATAACCAAATATCCCTAATAAATTCTATCTAAAACTGATTCCTTATTATACATTTTAAGATGTGAATATTACCAAACGAAAGGTAAAACCGGAAAAAGTAATTGTCCAAATAAAAAAAAGTCGGAGGTAGAATCCTTTGAATACCTAGTTTATTTAAAGGTAAAAAACCAGTATTACTCAAATATCGTAAGGAATCAAACGGCGTTCAGCTAAGTTCGGCTCAATCTGTGGGCATCCCCAGCTTTTTTTAATCTCCCTTTTGCTGCTGCTGTGTTAAATTTGCCTTATTGGGCTTAAGGTGTTTAGAATATTTTCAAGAATGTAAATGTAGGTTTTAGATGAAGATTAAAATTGTTTTTACGGTAAATAGATAATTTAGATAGCTACGAACCGGATTATCAGTAAAATTTCGATTTTCGATTTTTTTGTGGGCACTGTAAACGCAGTATGTCTGGATTAGTTAGTTATGGCCAAACTACTTTTTGGTGTTAACTGTTTTGATAATACCCTGGACATTTTTAAATTTGGTGGTAATTTCGTACATATTATATGACTGATGGAAGGGAGAAATGGAGTAGAGTAAATTACAATTTGCGGCGAATTGTTTTGCAAAAAGTTACAAAAAAAGTAAAACATGTACAGTTTCTCTAATTTACACCAAAGTGAATTAAAATGACAGTTTTATGCTTTTTAGCAACTCAAATGCGGAAGCTTATAAACGAACATGGAAGCCTAGAAGAGGCTGTCAAGAACTGTAGTGAAATTTTCGATACTGTAAATCATTTCTTTCCTATAAATCAAGACGAAATGGATGTCAGTGAGCAGAATAATGGTGTGGTACCGGCGACGGATAAATATTCAAGGTTAGTTTTATTATAGGTTCGGCTCATTTTGGTCTTCTGATTAAATATGTGTTTTCTAATAGTGACAACATAGATTTGGTAACTCAATGAATGAGTAAAATATAGCCAGAATCGAGATGTTTAATGTAACTTAATACTATTTCAGATATTTCAGTTAAAAAAATCTAACTAATACTACATCTGGAGAGGGGATCCTGGGTAGCCGGAATGTCACCTAGGGACCACTTGCGGAGTGTTCTTTGTTATTCTAATCCTTGTACTAAAATAACAGAATTAGAAGACAAATTTAAGTTGTTATTAAATAATAAAGACGAACCATGTAAAAATCCACAACAATTTGATGAAAAATTATATTCACATGCAGTAAAAAAAAATTCAAAATATGGAAGTTCCAAAAGAAAATATTTGGGCAATTATTGTAAAACCCAAAATAATGCAATCCAGTAAACAAACAAAAATGGATGTAAAACAAAAAGTGAATCCTAATATGGTGAAAGCTAAAGTAAATCAAGTGAATGCGTTAAAAAATGGTGGAATTATAATTAAACCAAATTCGAAGGAACCTGCTGAAAATTTTAAAAAATTAATTGAAGAGAAGCTAAATAAAAATTATACAGTACAACTTTCAAAAATAAAGAATCCAAAATTAGTAAAAACAGGTGTAACAAGAAAATATGAAGAAAATGAATTTTTGGAAGAACTTGACTTTAGGTATTTTAAGTAAAAATGATAAAGTGCATATAAAATATATGACAATCAAAAATGTCCAAAAAGTACATTATGTTGGCTGGGAAAAATGTAAATTTCAAGAAGCATTTAAAATTTCATTTTGTTTTAAATGTTGAGGTTATGGGCACAAATTAAAGGATTGTTCAAATAAACAAGTTTGTCTTAGGAGTCTTCCGGTTCGTCTCGTCGAGAGCGGACCTCTGTGTTATTAACATAAGTGGTTCCACGTGTTCGGTTTTGCTGCTTTATTTCGGGAGGAAGTGAGAGACTCGACCACTCAGAGTGGGAACTAACGACCCCGCTAGAAAGGGAGCAGACGCTGTGAACGTGTGAGGCCTAGTTGTTCCTGCATTCTATCCCGTTCGTCTGCCGCAGTTCTACATAGAATATTGGCGTAAAGGCCGCTATGTGGCGGGAGTGGGAGGGGTAAGGTGATAGCTTGAAAGAAAAGGTCATCTCGTGGGACCAGTAGTACTCTCAAGGGGCATCTAGTGGAAGCTAAGATGCATTTCAAAAATTAAAAAGTTATTTGCAAGATTCGGGGTGTTTCGGGAGCTTAGAGCTCGCCATCCGGACATCCTACCTATTGGGCAGGAGAATAGCGCTGAAAGCAAAAAAGTGGCAGCCGACTCCATATTGACAAAGAAAGAAAGAAGTTTCTTTTATTGTGCTGGAGAACATACATATTGGCAATGCAAGAAAAAAGTAGAAATTGTATCAATTGTAAGAATACAAACAGCAAATATACTACTAACAAACTAGAGTAATCTACATCAAGCAAATAGCAAGAAAAGAAAGAGAAAAAATAAATTATAACATGACTACTAAATACCAATAACTTAAAAATTCTTCATAATATAAATTGTCAGTCAATAAAAAATAAAATGGACGAAATTGAAATTGTTTTAAAAGGGGAACAACTAGATATAATTATTGCAGTAGAAACATGGAGTCAATTACAATTTTCAAAATTTTAACTCAATATTTGCATCTAGAAAAAGCAGAGGTGGACCGAATTGATTATGAAATTATTAAAAAAACAGAAAATGATTGGTCATAGTTATTAATGTTATTATGATAAATTCAGTTAAAGCCCATTTCTGTGGTATATATAAACCACCATCCATAAACATAGAATCGTTTTTAAATAATTTAGATCAAATATTAGAAAATTTAGCATACTTAAATTGGATTGTTTTTTAATTGGAGACATGAATATCGATTTACTAAAACAATCAAGTAATTATGAAAAACTTAAGGATATTTATTCTTCAAATAATTTTAAATTGTGGAGTAGTGAAATACCAACAAGGGTAAAAAGCACAAGTACTACCCTAATTAATCATATCATAACAAATTGAAAAAGGAGTGTCAAAATAAATTTTAAAATCAGCCCACTAAGTGATCATAAATTACAAATTATAAATATACCTAATTAAATGATGACCCTAAAGTTAAAATATAAAAAAATAGTAAGTACAAAATTTGAAGTGGATAAATAAAAAGATTACTTCTTTTGGATATATTGGAATAAATTATATGAGAAAATTTTAAATTTGTTGGATTTTTGTTCTCATGAGTCTACTATAGAAATAAGAAGAATAATAATAAACTATATTCTTATTATTATTAATATGTATTATTAAAAAACAGAACAAAAACAAAACATTATTTTTACAATTTGTTCATTGAAAATTATCTCTCCTTACAACTGTGTATGAGGGGGACGGGATGGACATATAGGTCGGGCGGGGGGATGTTCCCACCAATATTGTATCCTGTCGGCAATTTGGTATCCTATTGATGATAATATAATATACAGTTTTTATGTAAACTATGTTCCTTGCCTTGAGCCAAGAAAGAGAATTTTCTAAGGATGCGGGCGATGAGCGGTAATGATCTACTTGTCATGTTGAGGAGAAATCTGCGTTTGCAACAGGAACTATAATTAAACGTTGTCGGCTCAAGGAACATCATCACAAGTTGAAGAACTTATCTCTGTAAGCGCACAGAAATATGAGACTGTAGTATATTTACTGAATATCCTGCTATCTCATCAATCAACGAATTGCTAGCCCACGGAAATCCTAGTCTAGAACTTGTGATGTTACTAGGGAGGACGATGTGCAAGAATCCAATGGGATCAAGCTGCTGTGATTCTAATTAACAATCGTGTTCATTTGCTTTCGAATGTTAATATATGTAGAAATGGGCGCATCATCTATAACTCGAAGGAAACTGCAGTGTTGGCGAAACGTCAGGAACCTAGCATATTGTTCCAGATTGGCCGATACACAAACACGTATTTTCTGAATATACGTCTTATTCTGAACATAGATTAAATTTAGCACTTGTTAACGCTTTAAAATCTCAAACTGAACTAAATAAAAAAAATACCTTTCGGCGCACTTATATAAAGTAAATTTTTGCGACATGGGATTAAAGTAAGCAAGGTTATGCTCGTTTAATCTCACTAACGTCAACTTGTTACTTTCTTCAACTTAATTAGTGACAAACCGGGTTTTGGTGTGGCTGTTTTCATTTGCTAGTAATATGAAACGATGTCTCTTCTTTTATATAATGGGAAATGAAAATAGACACGTATTGCAAAAATTCAATCATAACTCGTCATTCTTTACTCTTGTTATCGTAGTGTAGTGTATTCCAATAAAACCTACTTTAAATCAGTTCATAATGGATTTTTAATAATAATTACTATGAATAAATGAAGAAACTGCACGTATTGTAAACATTCACTCAGAGAATACTATTTTGTAATTTAATTGTCACAATAGAATCAAATATTACCTGTTTATTATGTTTGGTTAACTAATAGGGGTATCTACATGACGTCATTAACATTTTCCTTGTAAAAATTTACTTATGTAGTCTTTAGAACAGTAGTGGCTGCTCTATGAGGCCGCGCGAGAAGCAGGAAAATGTTGCACGTAATACTCGGTTTCTGTTCTTATAAATTATTAATATTAACATAAGATTCTGTTAAAATTTCAACAAAAAGCATCAGCCCCTATCCCTAATTATACGCCACCGTTGACTGCTGAGAATATTCAAACATATAATCCTGGGGCTCCAATGTAGTGGTAACATGGGGAATAATATAGGCTGTAATGGCACACAGCGACAGTGATATTTTAGTTCTCGATTTATGTTTCTTGAGTTAAGTGGCGCATGGCGGCCGGGTAGAAATTCCGAAGTTTGTTTGCAAACTATCTGGTCGATATTTATTGGTGTTATAAATGATTTGGGATTGTTTTCCGACAGAGTTACGTATAATAAGCCTAAATGACAATATGAATACCGCAATCTGTCTTGTGTAAATAAATAGTGAATGAAAGACAGGTCATTTACGTATAGATTTTTAAATCAGTGAAGGTATTCATGTATTGCACTGTTTCTCTGTTTGTTATTTTATAAAATCTATTAAAGTTTTCGATTTTCCAAACGTTTTTGTTTTTTTTGCCATATTAATTTTTTTTCAAGGAAATATAAAAAAAACTTTATCGATTTTTTTTTGCACCCATTTAAATACACTTTTTAAATAAGTAGTAAATGGTAAAGAATAACCCTGCACCTGCTAATTTAAAAGGGATGTAAGTAAAAAATGCAACAGATTGTTGTTAATTTTGGGTCTGTTTTTTTTTAATTAGTTTTTACCGCTTTCTGATGTGTTTGTGAAACAAAAGATTTTCCATTTTGTAGGAATAAATATTTTTATACACATGTGCATGAGTTTTCCTAAATAGGTTCGCCATTTTTCTCCTAAACAAGTTGTAATAAACATTAACTTTTTATGGTACCAACATTTAATAAAAAAAGGTAAAAGAATTAGTAAACTTAATATTACAATCTATTTTTGGTACATGCATATTTTATTCTCGGTTTTATTATTGCCCCATCCACTCCTTAAAAAAATCTGGTTAAAAGGATATTCAGGAGTATTTACAGGCACGTAGCCAGGGGGGTTACTGGGGTCTCTGGACTCCCACTCTTCGTAACTTGGAAAATATGTTGATATAGGTATGCTTTTTTTGCAAATTTTCGTGAGGTTTAACCGTTTGGACCCCCCCCCCCCGAAATAAATTTCGATATTCCTTAGTGGTAACTTACAGGAGCAATTTTACATAAAGTTTCTAATAAATAAAAAATATTGTGTTTTTCAAAAAATACAAAATTGTTTTGATGTAATGAATTATAATTTCAGTAATGATATAATAATATTGAGTAATAGTACTTCGTGTATAACAGTGATTTGATCCTGGTGATTTGTGTGACGTAATACAATGTTGCCAAGTTTATAATATTAACGTAAATGTGTGAGATTTTTAACATTTTTAAGCAAAACATTTTAATCACTGTCGTACTTACAAATTTAGTGCTATTAACGCCCTAAGTTTAGCTCTTTGCTTAATGTACAGAGTTTTCTATTATATTTATGCCCACCAGTTAGAATATTAAATATTACAGATAAAAAAAAGAAAGTTGTGGGATTTTACCTGTATTATCAACATCAAAATTTTGTAAAAATAATTTAAAAGTTAAAAAATTTACATAGCCTATATTTTTTAAATGGTACACCCATCTATTATTATTTCAGTAAATAGGTCTCGACTTATCGATTGTAAATATACTAGGTTTGATACCTTTATCTTTAAAACAACGAGAAAATTAACAAAAACCTTGCAATAAGAGGTAATGTATTTCTATTGATTTCACATTTAGAAGAGAATATTCCATCTCTTTCTAACGCATTGCGTGTTAAGGCACTGTTTTTGTTAATTTTCTCGGTTGTCTTTAAAGATAAAGGTATCGATTCTGGTATATTTATAATTGGTAAGACGAGATTCACTGAATGAAATAATAAAATACATTGTGTCCCATTGAAAAAAATATAAGTTATGTATATTTGTCAACTTTTTAATGACTTAAAAAAAATTGGTATTCTTAAAAGATGATAGAGGTAAAATCCTACAACTTTCCTATTTGAAGTTTTTTTTTCTATCTGTAATATTTAACTCTCTAACTGGTGGTCAAAATATAATAGAAAACACCATACAGAAAATATCATGAAATTGTTATTAGGATAAAAGTTATAAAATTGGTAAAGATCTGAACTAATTTTAGCAGTTTATAATTTTATAAAAATTACAATTTGTCGCAGTTATTATTGCAAATAGTGGATATTTTCTCCATTAACAACGAGTCATAAGAAAAATAAGTTATTAACGATTAGCTGGTATAAAATTTTGTCTTGCTTGTGGTAAGCCTACTCTTAGTTGGGCAAGACTTTGTAACGGATTAGGAGCCGAACGAACTTCTCTCCCCATACGATCCAACAATTCTCGATGGGTTTAATATCTGGGCTTTGCACTGGCCAGTTCATAACGAAAATCCTTGTCTCTTAAAGATCTTTTCTTATAACCACAGCAGAAATCGGACGATGTCGTGCGTGAATAATAGGTATAACAACGGCTCTAAGATATCCGTAATATACCGGTCAGTAGTAAAACGCTCTATGAAGGCCAAGCCCGTCTTCGTTTGGAGAAAGAGCAGCACTGTATAAAACATTATGTAAAACAAGTATTTCTGAGCTTTGACATGTACAAGAAAATGGGTAAAAAATAGATTGTCACGCAATTTTAGAGTCGACTACGTAGAATGCAACGGGAGACCACTAGGGAGAATACATTCCCTGTTATAATGGTCTAGTGCAGTACATCAAAGGAACCAAATATATTTTGATTAAAAATATTTTTCAAGACACGCACTGCCCATCGCCAACATCCCAGTTTAGGCACGGCACTTTAATGACCTCATTTCTTGTGATCGTTTTCTAAAGGGTTAAATGGACGCGGTGAAAGTCGATCACTGGTAATAATAATGCACTGTTGTCTGGATCAAACACTTTTTTAATTGACTCTTTAAGGCTATTCTTTTTTAGGACAAAATTATTGCTCTCCGGATGGCAAATGATCGAGGAAAATTTTCCCCTTCCTATTAAAGGTTTAGTTGAAAGAAAATATATGGATTATATATTAACTAAAAATAGTTATAAAAATGTTACAGCACATAGTCCGCTAGTAGCCATTGACTGTGAAATGTGCAAAACAGCCACTGGTAAGTTGCAATGATACATTTTTTATTCGAACCTACTGTTCATTGGTGGTTCTTAATGTGTTCTGATATTTAATTAGAGTATTTCGTTTATTTTCCCTAACTGCTATTCAGATTTGGGCCTAAATTCCAAAAAATGTTTAGAATATTAATATTATTTTAAATGAATCTGTATTTTTATCAAAGATGTGTATTAGGCGATGGAATTTGGAATCATTTAAATAAAGTGCTACATCAATAGTTCAATTCAAATCTTTTAAATAAACATAATATGTATACATCAGTATTATTTGATATATGAGTATATAAATACATAAAATAAAATATGTTTTAGGTGATTTAGAATTAACTAGAATATCTGTAGTTAATGAAAAACACGAAGTTATCTACGACACGTTAGTGAAGCCCGAAAACAAGATTATAGATTACTTAACTAGGTATTCTGGGATAAACTCAAAAATGATGAAAAATGTTACAACAAAATTAAAGGATGTTCAAGAAGAAATAAGGAATTTACTTCCAGACGACGCTATTTTGATTGGTCAGTCTTTATCCAACGACTTACATGCTCTAAAAATGATGCATCCCTACGTTATAGATACCAGGTAAATAGGTGTTGCTACCTTAAATTATTCATACCAAATGTTACTAGGAACGCTAAAACATGAAGATATGTAAAATCTGAGGGTAATTTTTTCACGATTACAAATATTTAATATAGTCGCCATTTTATTCCGCCATCTTGAATTAGTATCACAGTTTTACTAGTTCACCTCTATACCACAGTTAATTATTGCACACAATTTGAAATCAGTCTATTAAATAGATTTTCAGGCTGAATTTTTAAATAATTTATTAAGCCCCCATTTTGTTGCGCCATCTTGGATTCGTACCAAAATTTTAAGTTGATTTCTACATAATGCTTGAATTTTGTTTAAAATTTGAGAGAAAATGGTATAAGTAGTTTTTTAGTAATAATGTTTTAACATTTCACTAGGCAGCCATTTTATTTTGCCATAATGGATTTTTACCAGGTCATCTCCATATGATCCTTAATTTTTTATCAAAATTTGAAGTCAATCGGGTAAGTAATTTTTTAGCTATGCCGCGAACGGATATACCGACATACAGGCAGACAGACCGACGGAATTGAGAAAACAGGTTTTTCGGCATCTAGAGACCCTGAAATGTAAAGTCGTAAAGATCTGAAACAATCTCGGAGGATGATTTTTTCACAATTACAATACTTATTAGACGTTTTTTTACATTATAAGTAGGTAATAAACATAACAAATTTGAATATTTTTAGACAAATCAATTAATAGATATTGAATGAAAAAATAATTCCTGCAGTTTAGGTTTTCGGTAATCGGAATCTCGAAATCAGTTTACAGTTTCGGAAATCCCGGGATTAAAATCGCGATCTAAAAGAATCCCTACATTTAATAATGCGATGCTACGGAAGAAATAGAATGTGAACGTTCTCACTTCGCGTATCAATCGTTCGTCTGTAATTTCCACAACTTCACTTTTGTTGTTAGGGGCTCTCAAAACACGTACACCATTAGTAACGAAGTTTATTTATAGTTATTTTTAAAATATGAATTAGTATAGCGTAGGCTATAGCGTATTTAGAGCTGTTTTAGTATCTGTCTTAAAGTTTTTACAAACTATTATTATATGAGGAAACTATATAACATTAAAAAAAAAACCATATCTTCTTATATCCTTGGCAAATCTAAAAAAGCTATGAGATGATTTGTAGCTTATAATTTTGCAGCGTTTGGCAGCACATACCATACCACTGCCTTTTTTAGAGTGTTCATATTTTAATGTTTTTTTTTATAATAACGTCTGATAGAGTCTTTAAATATATAAATTTAATTTATACTTTACTTCGGCGGCCGGCGCTTCGAAGAACTAAAAACGCTACCACTGCACACGACTACGTCTGAAACAATAATGCTAGTCTCCGGCCGACCCAACGCTGCTGAGTTGATAGATTATCCGCCCAAATTGAGGTTATGTGATGATTTGCGGGCCGAACGAAAGTGCGGAATCTGTATTAATCTGTGCCTACAGCATTCCGTTCTGAAACTGCAATTTCAGTAAAAGTAATCACTTTCTTATCTCAGATTATACGATTTTCTAAAATTTAACATTATGATAATTTCTTTTCATAAATGTCTATTTATGCTATTTTTATTTGTAAAGTTCGCGAAAAGTTTGCTGCTGTTTTGTTTTACTTGGACGCCAGTGGGCTATACTTCTTAATTTTAAATTTTTGCTACGTCGTAAATTGTTTGACTATTTTTAATGTAGTAATTTAACTTTGTCACTTTTTCTAATGACAAAACACTAAATCAAAATCAATAGTCTAAAAACTAAATTTTTTATGTTTTTTGTTTTCTATTTCATGGTATCAAGCTTTATTTTTCTTGAATTTAGATTTAGTCTTTTTATTACTAAGTTTTTTTAGAGTCACAAATGCAAAAATAAACAGAAATAAAAAAGTTCGTAAATATGTGGTAATAGTGTACAAATAAATGCATATTGTATTATTTTTGGATAAACGTTATAGCCCTTAAACTTATATTAGAATAATAAATGAAAGTAATTTTTATAATTTATGTTCTCAAGTTTGATCGCAGGATGTCACAGCGAAATCTTTTCTTAAAGCGTTTTAATCTATAGTTGCGCCATACAGATCGACAGACATTTATTTATTTGATTCATAGGCAATAACAAAAATTCCATTAAATATATTTCAGTAGAGGCATGGAACTTATTACGCAATCTTAACTTATAGCTAAATTACATAATAAAAAATCGGTAAATTTGCATTTACCTACAACTTGTACAAAAATTCACTACGTACGAATAATTTGATTATTTTTTTTTTTAGTTTTATTATTATTATGTTTATAACTTTATTTATATAATCTATAAAAAATAAATTTTGTTCTTTATTATTTTGCTTTATAAAATTCGGAATTTTACCGAATATTTTATTAAGGCCGCCATTTTGTTTTGCCGTATAGGATTCACACTAAAATTTTTTACTCTAGCTTTGTTTCATACTTAATTTTATGTGAAATTTCAAATCATTTGGATAAATAGTTTTTTGGTACTGAATTTTTAAATATTTCATTAGGCCGCTATTTTGTTCCGCAAGGTTTTCAATGTCTATTCGATAAGTACTTTCTTAATGATATTTTAACATTTTCTGAGGCCGCTTTTTTGTTTCACCATATTAGATTTTTACCTAAATATTACTATTCTATAAATTGTTTTTTTTGCTATGCACCGTACACATAAAACCACAGACTGACGGAAATTGGAAAACATTAACCTACAAATTAAAACAACTTATATCTCAAAAGTACATTTTATTGATGTATTTCCTATTTTCCTTTCCACACAATAAAAAGGGGTTTCCAGGAGGAATTATTTAATCCTTCTTAAAAAAACTTTGACTGGGAGCAATCAAATGAAATTGTAGTTAGTCTTCGCCAATAAAAAGTCATCGTTAATTATAGTATTGTATTTATGTGACCTAATATTTCGTTCAAATAAGTGTTTGTTTTGAATTATAAACTTGAAGGATTCAAATACATATGAATTGTTAGCTATAAAAAGTTTTTTCTTTAAAAACATGTGCACAGATTTCAGTTAATTGCGTTTCAAAGAAATAATTCCATATTTTATTCTTGACATAATATGAGAATGATACACAAAGTAGCTTCAATCAATCAATACCCCGACAACTCAGCCGATAACCCCCCAACATGAATCTTCAAATCTAACTTCCTGCCGATGGTTGTTCCTAAAAAGGATTTTCAATTTGTAGGGTGAATGTCCGCACCATAAGTTTTATAGGAAGTGTCAATTTCTCTACAAGAATTATTTTTAAAAAAGCATCCCTAAAGACGATCCAGATAATCGTCAGTTTGTTAATGCATTTCTTTTTCTATGTTTTCACTTAATATCATTGAAGGTCTTTCTTCATCAATTGGTTCGCATTAGTGTGAGATTATAGAGAAGCGGACCGACTATGGACTATTGCTGTGAAAATTATTAATTGCAACCGGTTATAAAAAAAAACGATTTTCGTGTAAATCTTTAACCGGTTAATTATTTGATCCGGGTAATTAATTAACCGGTTAAATGGGGGTCCGAGCTCATAATTTCCTGTTGACTTAAAATAAAAGTCCTCATTTTCCTATATAAATGTCAATCAAACCGATTAACCGAACGCGCCGGTTATTCTAAAATCTGTTTTCTCGGTTAAGCATGAGACATCTTAACCGGATAACTGTAACCTTTGACAGCCCTAGTATAGACTTTTGTAGTACACTACACCGAACACCTTCATAATCCGACTTCACTATAATTCCAAACTTACTTCTCTCAATTACACACTGCCTTCTATTACTTAGGTATGAAACCGAAAGTTTTGAGTATCACCTCGTATTCCATATCTCTTCATTTTCTCAATAAGGGTGCAGTAATCAGCACTGTCGGAAGCTTTTGAATTTCGATTAATCTAAACCAACCTTAATATTATGTTTGTACTGATTCATTGAATGTAATTAAAGCGGATTAAATAGATTGTACTGTTGACCAACCTTTTCGAAAACCAAACCAACAATGATCAGGTCACTTCTATTCAGAAATGTAATAATCTTTCTTACTACTTTTTTTTCAAAAAATTTACATTGTTTAAAAGAACGACACTATAACATGATAACTGTATTTTCCCAATCTTTGTTATTTTATGAATTGAGAATTAATTAGCCTTTGCCTTGTTTTCTGATTTGATTTTAAATTCATTGTTATTTAAAATTCTTGCCTCCTTAATAACTTTTTTTTAAGATTCTTACATACTTCTTGCAAAATAATCACTCACCGCATTTAGATTTTGTTTTGAGCTTTAAAATTACCATATACATTATCTATCCCCTTTATTTTATTAACAAAAGACTCATGTGCTTGATCCACTTTCCTTGCAGTCAACATAACCTCCTAAAACCATTTTTACAGACATATCTTCTTTCTTTCTACTTTCTTCCGACAGTGCAGAATCTACAACAAAGCTATTCACATAATCAAAGTTTTTTTACAAAAAAATTATCCAAAAGTCTAACTCTATTTAGTTCCTTTAGTAGATTGAAATATTGTATACCTGAGAAAAAAAGTTAAAAGCAAATCTATAAACTGTCTCTTATTGCTAGGGTTAAGGAGGATTTTATGGACAGTTACTTTAAAATCTGTACATAAAATAACCTTAAAATACTTATATTGTGCCTGTATGTGTGAGAGAATATCTTAAAGGTTATCAGTAAAACTATTTAAAAAACCAAAATTGATGCGATACAAACATAATAAAATATATGTTTTACTTTTATTATCGACACAAGAACATTTGATTTATCCGTCTATAGATTTTCTCGGAAACCATGACATCATGCTGTACCCTTTGATCCTCCCAACCATTTCATCCCCTGTCATCCAAATGTTCTTTCAAACATACAATTTCTGACTTTACCTGAGTACCATTGGTAAAAACTTCTAATTCCGCTATTTTATTTAGGAGACTATATTTTGATGTAAATTATTTATTATATTTCTTCAAACTGGTTTGCCTGATAGAATCTATTAGTACGTTTATGAGTTTGACATTTAGATGGTACATGAAGATAAGTTTGTTATGGGAAATATTATCTTTAACAATATTTTTGTAGGTATTTAAATTTTAAAAGTGGAAAAAGTTGGTTCATTGATAGTATAGGTTACAGAGCTGAGAATCCTTTTCTAATGGGAGATTCGTGATTCGGATTTGATACCCGTATTTACAAGAGTCCTTTATTTTAGTGAAATAAAATATATTTTTTTAGATAATACTCACTTTTTAAATTTAGAATCGTTTATAAATATTTGACTGTTTATTATTTTTAGTGTCATTTACAACATATCTGGAGATCGCACTCGAAAAACCAAACTTCAAACTTTGGCCCGAGAATTTTTAGAAGAAAAAATTCAAGCCAGCAGTCATGGACATTGCAGTTCAGAGGACAGTTTGGCTTGTATGAAATTGGTTCAACTTAAACTTAAAAAACACCCGTATTATGGCGATGCCGTGATGAATTCAATTTACACTGAACAACGAGCTTATCCAGACATAGGTACAGCCCATTACGCCATTAACATGCTAAAACAATGTGTAAAAGCTGGCAATACCGTGAATCTCGTTGGCGTAGATGATTTGTCAGAAAAATATAGGTTTTATATCGACAGAAATTCTCCGGAAAATATCAGCAATATAAACTGTGTAAAAGTGAACAATAACAAGGATGTAATTAAGTATTTATGTGGAACAATGGATAAACATAACCTAAATATTGGTCATTTGCGGATAGCACCTGATTACCTTAAGGACGTGCATGCAGATAGGGAGAAAGTTTTCAAAACTCTAGATAAATGGATTAGTGAGGTGCATAGTACAGCCATTCAACCTACTTTGTTAGCAGTAGTGCTAAGTGGACATAAAGAAGGGGGTAATGGAGCTTGCTTCCTTCATTTAAAGAGAGATTTGGTGTCGTAACTTAACTACGTGGTATAATTCCACCAATATTGTACATAATATCCTTCAGTTTCAATAAAACGACCATTTTTATCGTTCTCGTGATTTTTCTATTTTGTAAAATATGTTAGCTAGAGATCATTTAAAATCGCTGTAAAAGGTTCATCTGTTTTTAACATGTAAATTAATATCATTGCCAACATAATGAGAATGGTTCACTGAGAGTTTTGTTATTGTAACATTTTTTTATGGAAGTTCCGATAGGGGTTTTAACCAGAGGAGGTACATTTTAATGTGTTATTTCAGAATTTAACAACATATGTATTTATGTCACTCATTTGTTAGACAGGTGCGTTTTAACATTTGGGCCAATGAGTATATCTTCTGAAATTCTAAAGTTCCAAAAATATTTAAAGGTGTAAAATATATGTTTTTAAAACCGTGATAATATAAGAAGTTTTCTTTATCAACGTTTGGGATAATTAGGGAATATAAGTACAGTATGCCAGAATTTATTCTCATATATTTTTTTTTTGGTCATGAATAACGAATATCACATCACTTTAATTGAAATATCAGTTCATATAGATTTTAGAATGGTATTAAGCAATCAAAATGTTTCTTGGCAGCAGTATTACTATATGGTATGGTCTCCATTTTTTCAGAAGAATAGAATTTTAGTAGCTAGGGAACAGTACGTTTTTTAAGGTAGCTTTTTAGTACTTAGTTCAAGTAAAATCAGTATTGGACAAAATTCCGGTTATAAATACTTCATATATGTTGTACTTGGTTGTACCATAGTAGAAATAAACTAGTAGGTCGACTCCTCGACAAATCCTTTGATCTATTTCTGCCACATTTTTTTCGTGTGGCGCGTTCACTGGTGCCTACGGATATGGCCGAATTGTTGCGGAAGTTTCCGAACATCACGGCTGGCGAAGGGGAAGTCGGGCACTTGCTAGAGATGTATATATGAGAATAGGGCTACACAATAAAATAAAAAATATCGTTTGATCATCGGGAGAAAAATTATGTGAAATGGGAATATTGTAAAAAACTTTCATGTAAGCAATAGTACTTCTGCATTTGCAAGATGAGAACAAATACGGCAAAAATATAATTTCTTTTTAACTAAATCGTCCTTAAATGTCTTAAGTTTCTCACAACGTATAAAAACCAATTTTTATCAAGGAATATCTCGGTATGTCTATTAGCTCACGAGTCAACCGGACTGATTTTGGGCATAATCAATTTAGATGAAGGATTTAAAAGGGGCACGAAATTACGACAAATTTAGTATTTTCTTATTACGGATTTTTGGGTATACACACTTAATTGTCAGATTTAAAACTTGACACGGTAAATTTCTATTTAAATAAAAAGTAGGTTTTACTATTTATTTAACATTCCAATTCAGAAATTGGTAGGAGTTTAAAAGGGGAGGAATAAAACTTTAGAATATCCTAATAAATCAAGTATTAATATCTTATTGTTTCAGAGATTTTCTACTAACTATATAAATTTTAATTTTAACATCCATTTAATGTTTTATTTATTGGGTTTTTAGTAATATATCAGTTAGGGGATTTTTTGATGTATACATTTCATTGTTATCACATAATCGTCATAGTTAAAAAATTAGAATTGAGGCTAAAAACTGAAGGTTACAAAAATTCAAGATTTCCTCAATAGCTATTTATTATTTTTGGATATACAGATTTTAAAATCCTACGTATTTTCATTTAATTTTTATAACCCATATGGTCAAGAATACTTCAGTGTTTTACATTTACGTTATGTTTACGTGACTTCAAAACAGGAATTTGTTTAAAATATTGAACAAAAACATATTGAATATTTTATTTGTAATGGACCGATTAGAAGATCTAAACTATAATTCATAAAAGAAAATAAAAACAATTTTTCGACGTATTGAGACACCCTACAGCAGCACACAGTGACGTACTGATTTTCGCCAATTCGACTCTGTTCTGGGACGCAATGCTCGAACCTCGCAGCTCGAACTACAGATATCAACGGAAGCGCTTTATATGCTGCCTACATTCTGCCGAATTTTTTCGACAGACAGAAAATATTTGGGATAATGGCGCTACTAGTTTATTTCTACTATAATTGTACCTAGTAGCGATAACATAACTTTAAGAAATCATGATTCTTGGGATTAGACCGTGTGAAATTAGAATTACTATCCGACGATAGTAATTCCAATTTGATCGTTCTAATCCCAAGAACAATGATTTCTTAATTGACGAAAGCTTTGGTCAATTAATTCTTTGTTAACATAACTTTGCTTTTCTTACATAAAATTTTTAATTTTGCCAATAAATAATTCCACATAACCACAATTAAAACAATCTTGAATACGCTAAGGTTTCAGAGATAGTAGTTAAAATTAATTTTGGGGATAGAAGGTAATTAACGAACCTTTTAAAGGAACATGCTATCCAAAATTCAAAGACAATGTGTATAAAAAACAAAATAAATCATCCCGTTTTTGAATTTTTGATACAATTCATTATGAATATTTTGTTACATGTGGATCGATATTCTACCGATGGAATTCTGAACACACCATATTAAATAATGGTTAACAGTTCCTTGCGTCTTGTGAGGATCATCAAAAAAAATCAATTACTTGGGTGGTATAAATTATTAAAAGCGAGAATGGCTAACTTCAGACAAAATGTCATCAAGCACCTATAGAATATAAGACTGTTCGTTTGTGACTTTCTTTCAACTGTAGGCAGTGTAAACTATAGTCCGTACATCATTTGCAGTAAATTTTGTTTTTGAAATCACTTCATAATACCAGGTAATAAGTTGGTTTTTGTACCAATTTTCCATATTTGGAGTATAAATAGAACTTGATGAACATGCCAATTTTCTTTGGTTGGTGTCGAACTAAAACAATACGCATATGTAACGGGGCCAGTCCATATAACCTATTATGTCACTGATGTGAATTCTTTTCCCTGTAAATTATTTTTAAAATACCATTTTAGTACAGCAAAATAAAAAAAATTAAATTCACTATGCTTTTCTGACATTGAGTAACACTGATTAATTACCATAACGATATTCAGTTTTCTAGTAATTTTTTGTCTCATCAGATTAAATATAATTAGACAAACAGGGAATTTGCCTTGGTGTATTTCTAGTCTATTTTTCAGTTTCGTGATGTCAACATATCAAGTTCAACTGCTTAGAGCAACAGGACAAACCAAAGACATTTTACGTTTATTTGGAATTAACATCCTCCACCTCCGCTTCATGTGTGAGAATTAATTTTTTCCCATACAAAACAAACTTTCACCCCCTCCCATTTTTGAAACCCATAGGGTATGAATTTTGATAAATCCTGAAACACCGGTTTAATTATTTTTATTGAAGAGTATTTGTGCCAAATTTCATGTCAATAGACAGAATTATTTAAGCAAATATTATTTCTTCTTAAATAATATAATTTACGAAAATTAAAATTATTTTCGGTTAAATAATATTCTTTATATTATATATCGAAACATTCTGTGGGCAGACTAGCCTACATATTGAGATATGTATTTTACATAAATACGTGTTTCAATCAATTCAAAGTTAGATATTTCCATTGAATTGCGAATAATCTAAAAATGAAAATGTATCATTTTGATTGTAGTTGTGTTTTAAAAATTGGACTGCGTTTTGGTTAGCATAGAAAACCTAAGGTAATCTACCTAGGTAGAAAATCGTAGAAAAACTTGTTTTATACGTGTGTAGAAAACATCGCGGTTTTTTACTAAGGTAAAATACATTAAGCAAGAAGTTTATAAATAGCGTGATTTTTTCATATTTTTGTATTATTTTCGAAATTTTGTATTTTATTTTGAGTAAGTAGAATCGTACTTGTACGTAAATGTAAAAAATAAGTTTTTATCTTATTCAAATTTCTTTGCCATCGATTTAAAGTATAAAATACGGGTAAAACCATAAATATTTTAAAATATGGTGTCTATTGACATATATACTTGTAAACATTTTTTAAATAATTTTAAATTTTATTCTTACACTATCAAAATGTATGCATTATTCTGTATCTTTTTCGAACAAATTTTGCATAAAGAAACAGGTTTGTTTTTATTATAATTGGTACAAGTTTACTCATTTTACTGGCATTTCTATTTTAATGTATTTTTTAGCTAGTTATGATCTTCAATTGCCATCCGCCCAGGTTTAGCAGGGATTATCACGAAATGAGGTCTGGGGTTGAGGTTATACAATAATTCAACTGAACACCAACTATCCTGTAAACGCAGGTTATGCCGAATTACCCAAATGCAAAAGGGATGTAGTACTTTAACATCACTCATTCATATCTTTTCAAAACTTCAAGGCGAGGATTTTTTTAGTCATCAGTTGATAGTTCTTGGTTGTCGTATTTTCTTATGCATTCCTAAACAGGGAAGGTTAAAGGTATGCCTTTTTTTGTCGTCGTTCGCGTCAAGATGAGAATCTTTGTTTTTAATTAAGAGGTAATAGTTATTTGTCGTTATTTTTTAGGTGTCCCGTATTAGAATTTCTGGCAAGCCTGTAATTACTGGACGTTTTTTATTTTATGTAATTAAAAGTAACATATCTTTGAACCTTAAAATATTTGACGGATGGATGTTTTTCTAGGTATTTTACCGTTTTTGAGATGTCGAAAACCTAGAAAACTTACTACAAGTCGAAAACTAAAATGGAGGTAGATACCCAACCCTCGATGCAACGCTTAACTCCCTTTTCAGGCTAATGAATGATTTAATTTTTCTTTAACTAAACTTGTAATTAATAAACATGCGGATTAGGTTATGTTTGTTGTAAAGAAAGCGCCCAGTAACGTGTCGACAAATATCCTAGTATTAAAACAAGGATTTCTTAACATACATACATACATAGGTGAATCTGTCACAAGACCATAAATCCGCGCTTTCACCAATCATATCACTTTAGAATGCGCGCGTACTTCAGATCTGATTTATCAGATTTGAGATGTGATTTTTTGGTTTTAATACAAGACCTTAAATTCCAAACAATACCACTTTAGAATACGCGCGTATTTCAACTCATTTTGGAGGTGTGATTGTATGGCTTTAATGATGGTTTATAACTTTAATGGTTTTTATCGACGAACCTGGGCTAACCTAACGCTAACGGGACAGATCACAAAACCTTATTTTCCACGTTTTTTACCACACAGATTGGTCAATGCTTCAATGCTATTTTTTTGTATTCGGTAGCAAATAATTTACAGGTATCCTCAAACATAACTCAAGGCTTTAGATAAGGAATTTCTTTTCTTGTGTAACTATGGTCCGGCACCACTAGAGCGTTGTTTGTCGTATCGCTCTGCATTACACGTTCATATGGTTTGAATGAAAATAATTTTGGCAAAATAGCTTACGAAATGCTCTCATAAATTGTACAGGAGTTGTATTAACATTTTTGCCACTTTGTTGCCTTACACTTCCAAAAAAACATTCAAGGCAGTCAATATTTAACCTTCCCGTTTTTATGTACATAAAATTTCATTTCGAAAGCTTTTCTCGTAATAATGTTAACGAGTTATTTATAGTCATTATCCAACATTTGTTAAATTTAATTTAATTTGTACTGTCTCAATTATCTTTATCAAATATTTTTGTTCCTTTAAATAAGTCAAAAATGTTATTGAATAAATCTATTGCTTCAACAGTACCGATAGCGTCGGCAGGAAGGGCATTTAAAGATATGTATGTGTTCATTCCATTATCTACAGTATGTCTAAGGACTTGTAGCCAAACTGTTTTTCATTTTTTCGAAACACAATGGCTTAATGTGTGAATATGTTAGTTCAGGTGCACTTCTATAGAACTGCTTTTTATCCCGTTCGTAAAAATATTTGATAAAGGACCAGCTTGTTTAATTACTTTTGAAAAAGAAACAGTGTTTTAATAAATTATTCCTAACAATCTTGCAATTGCAAATTCGGTAAAATTTGATTACATGTCACTTGCTATTTCCTCAACATGTTAGCCTACGTCAGACAGTTTTATAACATATTTTTCCATTATAAGCCGAAGATCCTCCGCTTTAACCTGTGACTCGCCAAAAAAATGTGGTATTGCTTAATAAAGGCCCCCAGCCGTAATGAACAAAGCATTTTTACATATACTTGCTGATTTTTTTCTCCAAGACCCTCAAATCCAATTTTCTCATCATAACTGGTGTCAAAAAAAGATCAGGTTTTAACGAAATTTCGTCTATACATAAAACGCAGTGTTTGTCTTGCTGAATCATCGTTCTTAATTTTATTTAAATAGCATTGAATATACTACTATTTTCTAACCCTGGCTTACATGATATATGCTGGGTTAATCTTTGTAAACTTTTTTGGTTAATAAAGTCAAAGCTTAAAGATTTATAGGCCTTTGGGCTTGAGAAATATAGCATCAAAGCAAACTGCTTTATATCTGATAACGGCTTATCAAGAAATATATCGCATATTTTATTGAGATCTTCAAGAGTCAATTCTTTCTTCTTGAGATAAACTGCTTTTCTTTTTGTTTCTCTACAAAGCTTTGACTTTAGCTTACAGTATACTTTTTTTTTGGTGAGTTACTTCTTAAGGGGGAACTGCACGCAGTAATATGGATCATTTGCAAGCCTTCCGCCGCTGCAACATTATGTTAAAACTATAAGAGATATGTATTAGCTTCAATGTGATTTTAATAGGGAAATATGTATAGTTGGGCGCTAAAAGCGAATTTTTATGAAAAAATCAAATCTAGAGTTATAAAATAAAAGTAGATTTGTCCATTTTCGACAATTTTTTGACCACTTTTTGACGCACATGCACTTTTTTTCCACAAATGGCTCTTTACCGCCTTACATTGATCCTTTGTCTACGCAACTGCAAAATTTGAAATGGTAAATCGTACTCATGTCTTTGTATTTCTGCAGCGCGTGAACCCTCTTGAACCCATTTTTAACCGAAATGTAATTTAAATTACCTATACATAACACATTTTTTTGAGGTTGGACGTGCAGGAAGTTTTTTTTAATGCGTAGGTACCTTTTCATCTTATTTTCAACTCGAGTAGACCTTGTCGCTGGTTTTTCACTTTTTGCGTGCAGTTCTTAATGAAGCTTCTGTTTAAGTGAAAATGGTGAGTGAAATGAGTGGTTGTTAAACTGTTTTATGAAGAACGAGCGACTCATTTAAAGGTCTTTGCAAATCAACGTCTCGAGAAGCACTTGGACCTGCAGGAGAAGGCAGGCTCCTGCGCATTGTTCTCATTTCATTGATGGAACAATTGAAATATCTATAAGAAATAATTTAAGTTTATATATATATATATATATATATATATATATATATATATATATATATATATATATATATATATATATATATATATACCTGTAATATTTGTAGAATACCCAAAATTAAAACTGTTGACATACATGTATGAGAAAGTAAAAAATGCTTTATTTCGAACACATTTGTTCAAGCTTTAGATAATTCAAAAGCTTAATCTCATGTAGCTAGAAAACTAACTAAAGGGTAATCGTTACATTTAGTTCTTGATGGCATATAAAAAGTGAAGTTTTAGTTCTTTAAAAATTACAAAATGTTCTATTTTAGATTAATTTTGGAAAAAAATGTTATAATAATTAATGTTGCATCCACCTGACAAAATCCTCACTTTTTTGGGAGGTCTTTCCGCTGATCTATCTTCTTCTTGGGAATAAGGTGAGATAGGGTAGGGCGTAGGGTGAAAACCTTTTTCTTTGTTCTCCTTTTGAAATATACTTGTCTTGAAAGTGTTTCTAGTAAAACAGGCTCAGTCCTATCTAAGTTTGATAATTGTAACAGGCTAATGTTATGTATATTTTTTAGGGTCATACAAAATGAGAAAGAATTAAGAAAGGTTTCTTAGTAATAAGCCATTGTTTCATTGAGTAAACCCACAATATTTTAAAAATTATTCAATTCATTAATAAATACAATTAAAAGTAGGTAAATATTAGGGAGGTAAATAAATTCGCGTACGGTAAAAACATTTTTAGAAAGATATCCATTTAAGATTTTTCGGAATAATAATCTTGTTTCTAATAACTAGCGAATATATGTTGGACATTGTATAACATAGTACTATATGGATATATATATATATATATATATATATATAGTTAGATATATATATATATATATATATTATCGGTAAAATTTTGGATAGTTTCTACTCTCTAACACCACATGTCGCGAAACTATCATGACGACTGCTATTTTTGTCTCGTTAATATTAAAGGCATAAATAGAAACAATAGACACAAATGGACATATCCTGATCTAGATTCTGCAAGAAGGCCTGTAGCGCATTCGGAAGAAATACCCGTTCCATCATTCAGCAGTCTACCCGAACTGATAGAAGATGATACAGAAACATCAACGTCTGACGAAGTTCAAAGAATTTAATCAGAAAACGACAGCGAATTAGAAGCAGATTTTGCAAAGTGTTTCAATCAAGAAGAACTAAACGATCTTATAAGAGACCTGAATCTCTCAAAGGAATCCGCTGAATTACTTGCATCCAGATTAAAAGCAAAAATTCTACTTTGTCCAGGTACTAATTAGGTTAGTGACTTGGTATTCTGTAATAATATAAAAGGGCTCTTAGAAAAAATGGGTTTGCCTGAATACACTCTAGATGATTGGCGCGTTTTTATAGACAGTTCAAAACGTAGTTTAAAATGTGTTCTTTTACATAACGATAACAAATATGGCTCATTCCTATTGGTCATTCTACTATCATGAGGGAAGAATATGAAACAATTGCATTAGTTTTGAGAAAAATTAAATAAAAAGTGGGCAATTTGTGTTGATTTAAAAATGGTTAACTTCCTCCTTGGACAGCAGAGTGGTTATACAAAATATCCTTGTTTTTTGTGCCTTTGGGACAGCAGAGCTAAAAATGAGCACTGGGTTAACAAAAATTGGCCTTCAAGAGAGCATATAAAAAGTGAAGTTTTAGTTCTTTAAAAATTACAAAATGTTCTATTTTAGATTAATTTTGGAAAAAAATGTTATAATAATTAATGTTGCATCCACCTGACAAAATCCTCACTTTTTTGGGAGGTCTTTCCGCTGATCTATCTTCTTCTTGGGAATAAGGTGAGATAGGGTAGGGCGTAGGGTGAAAACCTTTTTCTTTGTTCTCCTTTTGAAATATACTTGTCTTGAAAGTGTTTCTAGTAAAACAGGCTCAGTCCTATCTAAGTTTGATAATTGTAACAGGCTAATGTTATGTATATTTTTTAGGGTCATACAAAATGAGAAAGAATTAAGAAAGGTTTCTTAGTAATAAGCCATTGTTTCATTGAGTAAACCCACAATATTTTAAAAATTATTCAATTCATTAATAAATACAATTAAAAGTAGGTAAATATTAGGGAGGTAAATAAATTCGCGTACGGTAAAAACATTTTTAGAAAGATATCCATTTAAGATTTTTCGGAATAATAATCTTGTTTCTAATAACTAGCGAATATATGTTGGACATTGTATAACATAGTACTACTGGGAGTTCGTAATATCTAGGTAAAAACGAAAGCACTTCAATCGCCTGCTATTTTTTTTTAGTTAGATGGCCTTTTTAACGGTTTTAAATTATCGGTAAAATTTTGGATAGTTTCTACTCTCTAACACCACATGTCGCGAAACTATCATGACGACTGCTATTTTTGTCTCGTTAATATTAAAGGCATAAATAGAAACAATAGACACAAATGGACATATCCTGATCTAGATTCTGCAAGAAGGCCTGTAGCGCATTCGGAAGAAATACCCGTTCCATCATTCAGCAGTCTACCCGAACTGATAGAAGATGATACAGAAACATCAACGTCTGACGAAGTTCAAAGAATTTAATCAGAAAACGACAGCGAATTAGAAGCAGATTTTGCAACTCCGCAGTGTTTCAATCAAGAAGAACTAAACGATCTTATAAGAGACCTGAATCTCTCAAAGGAATCCGCTGAATTACTTGCATCCAGATTAAAAGCAAAAATTCTACTTTGTCCAGGTACTAATTAGGTTAGTGACTTGGTATTCTGTAATAATATAAAAGGGCTCTTAGAAAAAATGGGTTTGCCTGAATACACTCTAGATGATTGGCGCGTTTTTATAGACAGTTCAAAACGTAGTTTAAAATGTGTTCTTTTACATAACGATAACAAATATGGCTCAATTCCTATTGGTCATTCTACTATCATGAGGGAAGAATATGAAACAATTGCATTAGTTTTGAGAAAAATTAAATACGAAGAACATCAGTGGGCAATTTGTGTTGATTTAAAAATGGTTAACTTCCTCCTTGGACAGCAGAGTGGTTATACAAAATATCCTTGTTTTTTGTGCCTTTGGGACAGCAGAGCTAAAAATGAGCACTGGGTTAACAAAAATTGGCCTTCAAGAGATGTCATGATTCAAGGAAAACAAAACGTGATCAACGAACCTTTGGTTTCAAGAGAAAAAACCTTACTTCCGCCCTTGCATATCAAGCTAGGCCTAATGAAGCAATTTGTGAAGGCTTTAAATCGAGATGGAAATTGTTTTGGGTATTTGTCACGTAAATTTCTTGGCATTAGCACGGAAAAACTAAAAGCTGGTATATTTGATAGTCCTCAAATAAGGCAACTTGTTAAAGATCCACAATTCACCACATCAATGAACGAGACTGAATCTAACGCTTGGTGTTCATTTGTTCAAGTAGTACAAAATTTTCTTGGCAATCATAAAGCAGAGAATTACGTAGAATTAGTGGAAACTATGCTTTCAAATTTTAATATTCTCGGCTGTAACATGAGTATAAAAGTTCTCTACCTCCATAGCCACCTAGATCGTTTTCCAGAAAACTTAGGTGATTGTAGTGAAGAACAGGCGGAAAGATTCCATCAGGATATTAAAACTATGGAAGATCGTTATCAAGGACGATGGGATAGCCACATGATGGCGGACTACTGCTGGAGCCGTCAGCGAGACTGCCCTAGTAAACTTCATTCTAGAAAGTCGTATAAAAGAAAATTTTTATGTGATTAGTGACTAATGTAATTATGTAAATTAAGTTTTTGCAATAAATACTTAAATCCATGTGTCTTTGTTTTTTTAACTGGCAATAGTAATATTATATATTATAACAGTTATAACGTAAAATATATTCACAATTTTTTTTAAAACTAGATCTGATAGACAAAATTTGAGAACGTTTCTACATTCTGCATCCAAAAATTACCCAGGAACAGTTAAAAAATCGCAGGCACCAAAATGTGTGTTGGCCTGTGTAATCTATTATCTCCCATTGCAGAGCGATATTTGTTCTTAATGTAAGTCAGGGTACTAAAAGGCCTTTCACCCTCACAATTTGTAATAGGTATTATAAATATATTGATTGTATTGTATGTATTGATAAATATATTCTTAAAACAATATAAATATTTGGGAAAACCTGGGAAAGGTATTTTTCTTCCATCTGTCTTAAAAAAGAATGAACGTTCAAGCAATCATCTTTCAAGTCCCGGATATAAGCACAAAACTGCATCACTTCAGCTGTGAGGTTGTCGGATACGTCACTTTTATATGTTTCTATTATTCTTGAGGAGCTTGTCTTAAGTTCCTGCTCCGAAATATTCGGTATTTTTGTTAAAAGCCCCAAACAGATTACTAACATATTCATATGCTTCAGAACGTTTTCTCAATTTTTGGGCAAGTTTATCCAGACTAATATTAAATGTATCCACTCTAAATTTGTTTTGACCTCGTAACAAAACTTCATCCTTACCGTCTGGATATTTTGGCATTAAAACTCGCTTCTCCTCGTCGCTATATTTTGAAGAGACGTATATTGAAAGTTTTTTCGCTTTTTTCTCCATATTACCAAATTCTGTGTGCAGTGAGTTAATAAATTCTACAAGTGATACCAGCAAACTACTTCCTGTAGCGATGTCTAACCCAGGCTTTTGAAGAAACTTGCTAGTCCTATAAAACTTTTCCAATATGGTGTGCCAAACAACTGTCATAAAAGCAGTTTCTAATTTGCACATCTTTTTTTTAAGGATTGTGCTTCTAATATAGTTTCCTTTTTTTCTTCTTTGTTACTTAGTTCCGTTAATGCTTCGTATTTCTCATTAAATCCAAAATAGAGAGCTTTACAAGCATCTTCTCGACAGCTCCATCTGGTATTTGAAAGTGATTTGACTACAACCGCCTTATTTTGGGTTTCTGAGTAACTAATTTTAGTTTTTAAAACTTCCCATCTGTGTATCGATGCGGCAAAAAAGGCATATAATTTTTGTAAAAAGCCGAAATAGTTAGTAGCTTCTAAGCTTTCACTAACGCTGCATTCTCCCACAAGGTTTAAAGAATGTGCAGCACATTGCACGTATATCGCTAAAGGATTTACTATTTCTGCTTGCAGTCCTTTATATTTTCCCGACATATTACTGGCATTATCGTAGGTTTGTCCTCTACAGTCTGATAATGATAATAGCTTTCATGTACGGTTCCCTTGAAACAATAACGCAGAATTACCGTCAGCTGATCCATATGTGATACATCTGGGGTAGAGTCAACTATTATTGAGTAATATTTGCCGTTTTTAGTTGCTCAATAATTTTTTCACAAACCCTGTTCCCCATTTGAATAATAAATTCTTCACATATTTAGCTATCAATTCCAAAATACCTAAATAATTTCCGTTTTCTGGGGAGCCAAACTTTTCAATTATACTGCGAAATGCTAGTCTTCTTTCAGCAATGAATTTAATGACTTCAACAATACGATTTAAAACTTTTCTCCAATATTCGACTTCTGACTGAAACCATTTTGTCATTCTTTTATCTACATGATGCGTCTCATGAGTTCGTGAAATCCATGCCATTAAAGAACTTTTATGCTCAGAATGGTTTTCGTGGTTGCGTGTTTTTTCTTCAGCTTTTTTCCAGTCACAAAAGCCAGATTTAACAAACATATTTTGACTATGCTTATTAAACAGTTTACACACAAAACAAAATACAACTTCCGCGGATTTCGAGTACATAAGCCACTTTCGTTCACATATTTCCCCATTTGGAAGACATACTTTGAATAACTTGGATGACAGGTATCGATTTTGATGTTTGTACTTCTTAAGTGAGTTTACAAATCTACCATCATTGTTTTGGAAAAAACTGGGTCCTTTTCTTATGCATTCGCCGATGAAGATGCCATCAAATGTTTCAGGTCACAGTGCAGGATCCTGAATAATTGTGGGATTGGGTTTTATTTCAGACAATAAGTTTTCATCGACTTTATCAACATCGTCAGAAACATCACTCACATCACTGGGTGTTTCATTAGCTTGTAAATCTAGTTGAGATTCTCGTTCTGTTTCGGAAACCTTATGGGAATCGGATGTAGGAAAACTTTGTCCGTCAGTTTCGGATTCTATAGGCGTAGATTCTTTAGGTTTAGTTTCCGTTGCAGGTTTCTTAGATTTAATAACTGTTTTTTGGAAAAAACTTGTTAATTTGCAACTTTGCTACTACTTTATCTTTTTCTTCTGTTTTCTACAAAAACAGAGGCTAGAATTAGATATTTTGTATCCAAAACCCTATATGCGGCTTTTTTAAAGTTTTTAAAATAAACAATAATTATTATGTACCGGGAGTCAAGTTTTAAATTTACACCCCCCTTAACTTTTTTGTTTTTTATTGTACAAAATAAATAAAAACCCCTTCTCGTAGGGTTAATTGCGTAGGGTCCGACTCTGCAATCAGATTTTCAATATACCTCAAGATATACGAGGTGCAACAAAAAGTATAATTTTTTAAATGGTACACCCTGTATATTTTATCACTAGTGGATAGAGATCTTCATCCTCAGCTCAAATAAATAAGGTTTGATGGGTCTATCCTTAACGGTTCTCCAACAATTAAATAAAAACTATCCCAAAAACTTAATGTGTTTGACTGAGAATCGCGGAAAAATCGGATAAATTATTTTCTTGTTTAACACGTTGTGCTTATGGAACTGGTGATAAAGTATACAGGTTATTCCATTTGAAAAATTCATACTTTTTGTTGTACCTTGTATATTTTCAATGATATCGAAAATTTGACTGAAGAATCGGACTGTACGAAATAAACTCTATAAGGTTATTTCCTACAATGCAAAATAAAAATGTTAAGGGGTGTAAATTTATAACTTGACACCCAGTACAGGTCAGCTGGCTGCGGGGAAAAGAATGAGCGTGCGTCATCCCGTATCCCGTCATCACTCATCACCTGTATCCATTATTTACTCTAAGTTAGTGTTTAAAACGATGCAGTTAATAAATTAAAATTTAAATTTTTTAAATGTAAATAAAAAATCATTCTCAGCCACCTAAAATACCCTAATATCCAGTTTGAGATAAATCGATTAATAAAAAGGAAAGTCGCCGTTTTGGATCCGTCATTTTGATTTTTTAAATTTGAAACAAAAATTATAATCAGTGAACTTAAACATCCCTAAGTTCCAAGTTTCATTCAAATCAGCCGAGTACAAAATTTACACATAGCCTCACAATATTATAAACATACTAGCGCGTACTCGCGACTTCGTTCGCTTATGGCGATAACGAAAGGGTTATAAAGAGGTACCTAAATTACCTTATTTAAGTACCTACCTAGTTTGTTGTTGCATTGACAAAAATCGACTTTGCTACTTACTACTACGTCGTAGGTGAAAAAGAACATTTTTGCTAAATTTCAACTTTCTGTCTGGATTTTTGGTTTATAAATTATAGACCCGATTTTTTGAAACACCCTTTATAAATTTTTAAAAAATCTTAAAATATATAAAAAAATAAAATAAAATATACGTGTTCAAGCGTTTTTTCGAGATTATTTTATAATAAAAAATATTGTAATATTTGAGGGGCGGTTTCACCCCCTTGGAATTCGAGTTTTGAAAAATTCCTTCTACTTCCTACAATCAACCTGTATGCCAAAATTCAGTTTTTTACGTCGAGCAATTTGAGCAGGTTCGTGATTAACCAGTGACCCGATTTTTTAATCACCGTGTATATATATTTAAAATATGTAAAAAATAAAATAAAATACAAGTCTTCAAGCGTTTTTCCGAAAAATTAACCGTTTTTTAAATTAAAAATATTTTCAAATTTAAGGAGCGGTTTCACCCTTGGAATTTGAGTTTTGAAAAGTACCTTCTTACCGAACCTCTAAACACTACAATCAACCTGTATGCCAAAATTCAGCTTTTTACGGCAAGCGGTTTGAGCAGGATCGTGATTAATGGGTCAGTGAGTTGTCAAGTTTATTAAGGATTTTATATATTAGTATAGATAAAACGCACTGTCAATTACAGTTTCTGTTAACATAAAACCTAGCACTAAAAAACAAGATCAATCAAAATCTAAAAATTCTTATTAGTAAAGTGGGCTTTACATATTCATAACACTCAGTATAAATATGCCACAAATAGTCAATGATACCAAAAACACCCCGTATTATTTCTATAATTACGAATAACACTCAATATAAATATAAAACATATAATCAAAGATACCAAAACCCCCAGTATTATTTCTATATTTAATAACGTAAACCACAATACATACGGTATATTAACATATACACCATACAGGTTCATCACGATAGCGTTGACCACAGGGGCGCACTACTATCACTCAACTTCCAAAATTTCACTCGAAAGTTGTCACTATTATGACTTGTCTAAAGTTTGTCACTGTTGGGGAATGACATATTAATTTATATAATACAAGTTGTGTACTCCACAGGTTTTTGCGCATTTTTACCGTTTAAAATCAAAGTTTCACAAAATCCTTTTTTAGTGCACCCCTAAATAACTATACGAAGGTACCCTGAAATTTTCATATATTATGAATAATAATGTGTAAGTAAATTAAACAAATAAAAAATTAAAAAATAATGTCCTATGGGGCCCCTCGTATTGCGGGGCCCAGGGTTCTAGCCCCAAAAGCGCCCCCCCCCCTTAATCCGGCAGTGTGTCAAATGAATTATAACTAATGAGATGTCAAGTCGTTAATATGTAATTAAAAAAAAACATGGCGAATTAACCAAGACATATGGTGTTTTACAAGTAAATATACTCGTATAAATCATTGGTTTATTTTATTGTTAATTTGGCAAATTCGCAATAAATCGCACAGATTACCTATTATATATCTAGTTTTAAAATTCTTATTAAGGCAAAGCAAATATTGGATAGACAATAAAATATTTGAGAAAAAAAACAGCATACCATAGATAAAACGTTAGATTATTTTTTGAAGAAATAATTAATATTTAAATACTTTTGTATTTTGCCCAACTCTAGGTACCTATAAATACATTCTAAAATGGTACACCTTGTACCGGGTGTCAAGTTATAAATTTACACCCACCTTAACTTTTCTATTTTTTCTTGAACAAAATAAATAGGGATATTATTTTATAGGGTTGATTCCGTAGTGTCAGAATCTGCAATCAGATTTAAACATTTTTCGAAAATATACAAGGTAGAACAGCAAGTACGATTTTTTTAAATGGACCCACATTTTTACTTTCATGATGCGTTGAAAACCTAAAAAAAATTATTTGAGATCGTTTTGTGGTTTTGAAGGAACAACCACGGTATATACGAAAATAACTAGGCATTTTGCACAATATACTTATTTATTCGTATTAACTTTACAATATAACACTCAACTCAATAAATTCGCTCAATAATTCGGATGGGCGTACGGACGAACCCGTACTAACAAAACGCTGCCATAGCCACGTGGATCTAAAGCTTCGTACAGACCTGAACATTACGCCGAACAACGAACCGAACGGCAAACGGAACACTAATTTGGACGGAGTTACGAACGCGTTTGCAAACAGGTCCGCAAATCTTGGCCGTTCGGCAAACGGTTTGCGGCGTTCCCATCACAAGTCGATTTTTCTCCAACATCAAAGAAAATGCGCGCGAATGCGTTTGCAGGTTAGGACGGGTTAAAATAAAACGGCTAATAGACCATTTGCTGGTGAGTCTCAGTCCAGTGAATTTTTTAGTTTTTCTCCCGTCTTTTCAGTGTTTGTTTTGTTTCTACACAATGGAGTGGACATAAGAAAAATGCCTCGAATTAATTAATGTTTATAAAAAAAGAGTTGTTATGGAAAGCAAAACATCCACAACATTTTAACAAAATTAACCGCCTGGGAGGAAATGTCTCAAAGTTTAAATATTGATGCAAAGGAATGTAGGAAAATTAGGATTTAGTCCAAATAAGTCTAGGATCTTTACCAGGCAAAATATAGAGGATTTTTTCAAAAAAGCACCAAGAATTTTTTCCTATTAAAGTAAGTCTTTGTGTGTTTTTAATTATTTCTTTCTAATGTTTTAAGTTGTGCTCATAATAGGTGTGAGGGTTATGCCGAAATGACGAGCTATTGAAGATAAAAACTGCGCATATAGATATTTTAGAAATGAAAATTTCCATTATAATTCCGGGTACAAAAACTTATAAAAGCAGACCATTTATGATAACTGACACAAATCAGACAGAACCTGTAAAATAATTTATTCAATTACGAAAAGATATTGAAAATCAGAGACTTTTTTTTCAATATCGATCAGAAAAAGCTCGAAATCAACCATTTGGGTTTCTATATCTAAATTTCCGTACAAAATTGCTTGTCTTTTAAAACTTTTTTATACGAACAACGGCTACGTTGCTGGTTAATAGGGAAGCAGATATTATGGGGGTTGGAAGTCCAGTGTAGTTGATAAAGGTTATGTGGTTTTTCCATCTTAAACTGAGAAAAATGTAAACAATTTTGGGAACAGAACAAAAGTTCCTCTTGTTGTTCGTATCATCGAAATCCAAAAAGGCCGTTCGCCGTTCTGGTTGCTTTTCGGTTCGTTGCTCTGTTTGTAGTTCAGGTCTCTGTACGAAGCTTGGCACTAAACGATCTATTGGCGCATGGCAGCTACGAAAACGGTACACCTACAACTGATTTATGTAGCTTCTCTATGTTTGATTATTTTCTGTATATACGCCCGGTAAAACAAATTAAATTAATTTTTAACCCGCGTAAATTGCCATTCCACGCTCAAAACCCAAAACCTATAATGTCATATCTTACAAGTCTAAACTCATCAATTTTCACGAATTATCCGTTTAAATCTCTTGACTATAACACTATGCGTTTAGTATCTTCGCTCTTCGTAATTAATCACGGAATCGCAAAATAATTAAATTCTGTTTTCAATCAGTACAAGTCAATAGTTTATTGAAGCTACTACTTTCATACTCCGCTTCCGTCTATTAGAAGCGTAAAGTACATATAGTAATATACCTAGTACGGTTTTAAATGTATGTAAAGACATAGTAATTGTCTAATTTTGTGGCCTTAGTGGTAAGTAACTTTTAATCCTTTGAATATAGTATAACATTTATTTTTCCTTGAAGGAACAAATATGTTTACTTTTATTGAACCAATAAAAGGTTCCAAATTTAGTTTCTACCTAAGGAGGTTAACATCCTTAAAATATTACCACCTAAGGTTTGCTACAGTCGGTTATGGCATAAGTGAATGTTACTTACAGTATTAATAATATGTATATCATTAAAACGCTTAAATAGGGTAAAGTAAAAGTGTTGTGGTTCGTTCCTGTTCTCAAGAAAAGTAGGTATCTAACTACTGCAGAAAAAGAATAATATTTGTTCAAGTAGTAGTGTGCCTTTATAAGATCGTTTTATTGGAAATTAATTAAATAAAAGGAATTTGTTTTCTAGCTCTTATGGCCATGATTAAATAATCCTTTCCGCTCTAAAAGCTATCCATCAATGAAGCTATAAAATTACATGCAGCAGCAAAACCTATTACTGTCGCGAGATACTTGTCAAGTTATGCCAACCTGAATTAAAGAACGCGTTAACAGGCAAATCGTTATATCAAATAATACAAGAACTCCAAATACGTCAGTCGGTTCGAGGGGTGAATTAATGGAAGCGTTTAATATAACTATAAACCAGTGTTGGGCACATGTTATTATTAGTGGGGATAAGAGTAATTATGGCCGAAAAGTGAAGCATCTGAAAAAATATGTTACGCCGAATCTGCATATGCGCAAACCATGTTGTGAAAAGTTAATTTTTATCCACAAACTTAAGCAAATGTTACAAATTAAGGTTTGAAAATAACAGTTACTATCTTATGAATTGTTGACTAATGAAATTTAAAATTAACATTAGTTAGTAATGAATATTTATTTATAACGAAACGTTATATAGATAATTATTATTAAATCAACTTCAACTATTCTAAACAGATATGCAACATTCGGCAACCATGTGACTGCAGTTGTAAACATAAAAAAAAGTTTTAAACTAAGAAAGTTGGAGAATTATACTTCATGGATAAAATTATTTTCTTCTACTCGACAAATATGTAACATTAAAAGGTATTTTCAAAAAAATATATTACAAATTCCTAAATTACACTTTTATTTCCAACTTGCTTACATTTTTGAGTCCATAAATGAAACACAAATTAGAATAAATATACTTAAAGAATAAATGCCCAAATTTTAAGTTAGTTTTTACTGGATAGCAGGCTTTTCTTAATTTAGGTAAGTATCCATTGTTCTTAAATTCTTCTTTGGGTCCAATATAATATATTAAAAAAAAAATGAAATGGAGGATTTATCTCTAATTTTCTAATTTGAGCTTCTGCTTTCGGAATTTCTGCGTAAAATTGAGACCATAATATCTTGATTGAAGAAGTTCATCTATCAAACATACTCACTAAACACTTCTACCGGTTTAGTACCACAGAAAAAAACGGTTTCGTCTACAAAATAATATGAAATGGGAACGTAAAAAATGTTTTTTTTACGTTTCTTCGATCATTGTCAATTACAAAATAATTTATCAAGTATCTAAATGTTATTTCTGTTCTTGCGTCAGCGTTCTTTGACAAATTGCGGTAATTTTTCTGTTAAATGGCTTTACTATTTTTATACGGCGTTCATGACACCCAAGCTATATTCCCCCTCATACGTATATGGTTGGGCGTCACTTACCAAAAGTGATCTTAAGTGACCAGGTCACTTTCATATATAACAGGTCATTTTTAAAAGTGACCAATTATTGAAAATGACTGCATACATTATTTAAAATGACTCACCATTTACTTATAAGTGTCCGATTTTAGAAAATATTTATGTGACCGATTTATAAATGACTGTTTAATAAAATTACTTTTTTATTTAACAAATAAACTTTGGCATTAGTTAAAGACAATCTTTTAGGCATTCTTACGAACGTGTTTAAAAATGACCGTAAGCGTCCGGGCCGTAAGTGTCATAAGTGACCAATTTATAAAAGACCGGTAATTTGTCAACACTAGTATATCTATAGACAACAATGAACTCTATATTACAGTATTGAACTTGAGTTTACTATGTTTTTGGTTCTGAAACTAGTCCATCCGCTAGATTGCTCTCCAACCAGGGCTAAGTCAGGGCTGGGGCGGCTTTCCCAGATGATTTACAGCTTATTACGGCTTGAGAGTACTACTGGTATCATGAGATGACCTTTTCTTTCAAGCTATCCGCTCCCACTCCCGCCTCGTAGTGGCTATTACGCTAATATTCTATGTAGAACTGGGCAGACAAACAGGATAGATTGCAGGAACAACAAGGCCTCAGTCGAAAGACTGTTTAATAATTAGCTAAACTTATTAATTTTACAAAATATCCATTTATTGCTCCCATGGATGTTCCAAAGTGTACAATTGTGCATTTTGTCTCCAATTAGATGTGAATTTGAACAATGTGCCCACGACGCGCCAAATGCGCATAATTAAAATTTCCTGTATGCATTATGTAGAAAACTAAAATACAAAACACAATTTTGGTCAGATGATTTTTACAAATAAATCTTAACGTTACATCGGCCCACACGACTACTTGACAATATGTCACTGTAGCTTAACCTAGTTTAGGAAAAGTGTACTATTCACGCGATGTTAAATGTACAATCAAAAATATTCTAATAATAACCCTGAGTGAATTTCTACTAATTCCTAGTCATATACCTTTTTCTAGTCTTCTTTTCTTTCCGTTAGAGGTGTGCTTAATCGTTCTTTTTAATGAACTAGTTCCCGCGAATTAGTTCACCAAATCGAACTAGTTCGCGAACGAACTATTAATTAGTCTGATAATGATAAACAATGGACTGGTCGAAAAAAAAAATTATATGCGCGGAGTTAAATATAGATAGGATTGGTACCGCGTTAATTGGTTGGTTAGAACTAAGTAGCGCTAGTTTGTCCCTTGTCTGGAACATCTGAGCAGATGATTTATTAATTATTTTATTGGGGGTTTAATAGCTACGTGTCAGAGTTGCCGAGTTTCATTGTGATGTACTTTGAGTGTTTTTTAAAATATCTTTTAGATTAATTTTGGTTAGTCTAATCCAACTAAAACAATACCTAAAGGCAAAAGCCGCGTAATGTTTTTGTTGTATCATGACGTAAATGATTTATCGGAAATATTGCAACGTTGCAGTATCGTGGTGCATATTTTACCGCTCCTAAAATTAGTGGCAATGTAGCATTATCTGAACGTAATAACGCGGGGGAAGCACCGACTTGTTCTGTGAGCTTTTCATAGTTATGTCATAGATTAATACAGATACCGCACTTTCGTTCGGCGCGCAAATCATCACATAACCTCAATTTGGGCGGAGAATCTATAAACTCAGCAGCGTTGGGTCGGTCGGAGACTGGCATTATTGTTTCAGACGTAGTCGTGTGCAGTGGCGGCGTTTAGGCGACTCTATTAGATATTATTATAAAAAAAATATCAAAACATGAACACTTCTAGAAAAGTCAGTGGTATGGTGTGTGTTGCCAAACACTGCAACATTACAGGCTACAAATCATCTCATAGTTTTTTTAGATTTCTCAAGGATATAAGAAAATAAGTTTTTTTTTAAATGTTATATAGTTTTCCACATATAATAATAGTTTGTAAAAACTTTAAGACAGATGCTAAAACAGCTCTACACACGCTATAGCCTATTTAGGCCTAATATGCTTATTCATATTTTAAGAACAACTAAATAAACTTCGTTACTTATTGTGTATGTGTAGCCCCTGACAACAAAAGTGAATTTGTGGAAATTACAGACAAATTAGCGATCGAACGATCGATACGCGAAGTAAGTCAGAACGTTCACATACCATTTCTTCCGTGGCATCGTGTTATTAAATGTAGGGATTTTTCGAGATCGCGATTTTAATCCCAGGATTTTGAAAACTGTAAACTGATTTGGAGATTCCGATTTTGAAAACCTTAATTGCAGGAATTATTTTTTCATTTAATATCTTTTAATTGGTTTGTCTAAAAATATTCAAATTTGTTATCTGGGCTTCATATTACCTACTTATAAGGTAAAAAACGTCTAATAATGTGTTTACTTCCCTCGTAAAAGGGAAATATTGTAATCGTGAAAAAATCACCCTCCCGAGATTCAGGGCCCTAGATGCCAAAAAACATGTTTTCTTAATTCCGTCGGTCTGTCTGCCTGTATGTCGGTCTAACTGTTCGCGGCATAGCTAAAAAATTACTTACACGATTTACTTCAAATTTTGGTCCAAAATTAAGGGTCATGTGGAGATGACCTGCTAAAAATTTGGTAAAAATCCAATATGGCAAAATAAAATGGCGGCCTAGTGAAATGTTAAAAAAATATTACTAAAAAATAATAATAATCCATTTGTCTCAAATTTTACACAAAGTTCAAGTATTATGTAAGAATCAACTTTTAAAATTTTGGTACGAATCGAAGATGGCGGCTTCATAAATTATTTACAAATTCAGCCTGAAAAAACTATTTAATAGACTGATTTCAAATTGAATAAAATGGCGGCCAAATGAAATTGTGGTTCAAAATGGGGGGGTGTGTGTCTATGTAAAAACTACTTGTTGAATTGATTTTAAATTATGCCCAAAAATCAAGTGTGGCATAAGTAGAAACTGATAAAATATTGATAGGAATCTAATATGAGGGAACAAAATGGCGCCGAAAAAAGTGTTTGAGAAGACATTATATGTGTTGCTAAATGACTATGCACTGAACTAAATTGAGTCACACTTCTCTATTCCTAATAATAATAATAATGAAAGATTCATGTAAAGGAAATTTATCGATTTTTTAATTATTTACATGTCATGTAAATACGTATTGTAAAATTTTGATTTACTGGTTTAAATTTTGTTTTTAATAAGCTTTTGTCAGTTACGCACTAAAAAGTACAAAATAATGTAATGTTGTCGAAATTAATTAAACTTACATGCTTCTCAAAGAAACGAAAAAGCGTATCACACTTTTTTGCATAGTCATGGAACAAAATATATTTTTAAAAAATTACATTATTTTGTACTTTTAGTGCGTTACTGACAAAAGCGTGTTCTCTAGGTATTTCAAACTATAGTTTTTTATTGAACCGAGGATCACATATGGTTTTATTTATTGATGTGTTCAGTCTTGCACGCATTGATAGCATAAACTATGTTTTTCATGTTAGCATTAAAACTATTATTTTTTATCTAATCTCAGAGTAAGAACCTGGGTAATGGCTTGCAACAGAGAAGATCTTTTAGATAAAACAAACGATCTGCATAAAAATGCAGTTTATGTAGCTTGCACTTAAATCATCCTCTTACTTATTTATAGATATTACAAAAAATATAAATGAACAGAAAAATTGAATTTGCTGACCACAAAAACTGTGAAAATCAGAAACATAATATTCCATTTTTGTGATGTGAGAGAGTATAATAGTATATAATATTTACGTTTTTCACACGCACGCCAATGGCAGAAGTTAAATTAATATAATATGCACTAAAACCCTTTCTACATGATACTAAAACACAAGTTCAGCGATATAACCGATCTAACAATAATATTAAATTTTAACCTTGCCCTTATTCTTTCATAAATCTATTACAAATCAAACCAGTCTGTACGTGCATAACTACTACGTATACACAAATTTTTCAATATAAATATATTAAACTTGGTTAAACATTAGTCACAAAATATTTTAATAAGGTTCTGCTCAGAATAAATAAAAATATTTCGAGTACGTCTCTGAGTTCTCCGCCCAGCAAATGGGGTTCGATTAAATACGTTTGTGAATGAAAATTCCAGGAGTGCAGTATATGATTGGTTATTAATCTGTGGTTATATTATATTTAAAAGCAGGAACAATCGTGTCCGATAGAAGAAGCAGGTTATCTGCAAAAAAAGAACAAAAAATTTTATGTTTAAATCATAATTTGTAAATAACTTTAATTTTGTTCGTATGTATATTTATATTTTTTACTTTTGGTTCTTAAATTAGCGCAACCTATTTAGGTTTATTTGTAACTTTTAAAATGTTTTCAAAGCATTGTTAATTCTTAAGTTTTTAAACTTTAATACGTTTATTTCATTATGTTCTATTTTTGTTTTCACTTAGGTAGTATTATTTATTTGTAATGCTTTCTAATTTTAAATAATAAAGAATTAATATTATTTAAAAAAAACTAATCTACTTATTTTATTGATAGAACATTTATAAAGTCACTACGGCAACATAGCAAATAAAACTAGACTGGACCCCGATCGTCTCTTCCGACTCCCAAAATTTAATGTCCCTTCACGCCAAGCTCTGTTTAAACGAAACTCAAAAGACGATCTGGTGAACGACTACTAAATCATATACCTAGTTCCCGTTTCTACAAACTAGTTCTTTTAGTTAGTGATGGGAAATCTGGATCTTTTTGAAGATCCAGATGAACGGATTTGGGTGAGTTTAAAGATCCGGATCATTGATCCGAATCTCGGATCTCTTTAAATTTATTAAAATAGGCGAGCCATATTCTTCATATTGGGCATTGAGTATGTATGTGTAGCTCGATCCATCTGAAAACTTTGTAAGCATGCTACTTCGGTTTTAAACAGCATTGTTCGAACATTTTTTTAGTTTTTCGCGACGAGTAAAATGAGTTGCGCCCTCTCCAGTTAAATGTAAAAAATCTAATGGGTTCGCAACTTCATTCAACATATATATATATATATATATATATATATATATATATATATATATATATATATATATATATATATATATATATATATATATATATATATATATATATATATATATATATATATATATATATATATATGTTTCCCCGTTAGGATTAATATGCTTATGCCATGATTTTATTCTTCAATTCCCTTTTTATACTCTTTTTAGAAATAAAAGTTGCGATGGTTCGGCACATTATGCTGTTCTTTTGTATTTGGTTGTCTATCCAAAGTAATAAGTACATAATTTTTAAAGATATACTTTTAATTTTCAAGGCTTAAGAGTCTTGATATAGTGGTTTTGAAGTTGAAGTTTTGTATGTTTCCATTTGTATTTATTTATTTATCTACTAATTTATTAATTTATTTCTCAGAATATCAATTTTACAAACTTCAACTATGGTTTGACTTGCTAGATTTAGATTTTTAATATTATTTATAACGCTTTTTATTAACTATCATCCTATTATCGTCACTAAATTATAAGGCCATCTGAACTTCAATATACACATCGCACTAAAAAAGTAGAGATTTAAAGGACTTTTAAAGGGCATGTGTAATATGATGCTTTTACGATGATTTACGAAGTCAACAAGCCAACCAACCCCAAATTAAATTTTTACACGATATTCTGACTATACAGAAATTCATATTTCATGGTAATCCCTATTGAACAAGCTAATGACCGACCGACCCATCCACCCCATCATCCCGTTCTTCTTATCAATGAGACCGGTTCGAAAATCGCGCTATATCGGTCGTCGGCTCCGCGGTTCAGTTTCCGACCCGAGACCTACAAACGATGATGATGCGTTGAATGAAACGAAGAACTGACTGAACCATAGACAAACACAACTGAACGCTTCATTCTGCTTTATCTCTAACTCAAAGATCCGTGATCCGGTTCGCAATATTTCCAAGACCCGGCTCCCGTGGATCAGTATAAAGATCCGGTCGTGAACGACACATGTGTACTTTTAGTTCGATATTATTGTCAGTGCTGCCAATGTGCGGGTAATTGGCTCACCTTTGCGGGTAAGCATTTCCGTGCGAGTAAAAACGGGTAATTCAGGAATCTAAGCCAAAAGCAAAAATCCCAGGTTTTAATTTTGTGAAGCCAGATTCTCTTGGCAACGTCGAAATGCACTGTTGTCGGTTGTACTCATCGACGTAAATCTCTAGACTGCTAGAAGAAGCCGCTTTCTGTCTCTGTTACGTGTGTCAGTGTCTATTGCCTCTTCCATTTCCATCTCTTTCTACAGCGAAAACATGGGCTTGTGCGGCATAGGTAACTAGGTAAGACTCTAAACTAGCGTCTATTTCTTGTGCTCTACAAATGAACTTGATTGTGTGGCGCCACCTGGTGAAGTAATTACGACAGCTGTCAGCGTCAGCTGTTTAATTTCTTTTTACGGTTGTTTATTATGAATTATGAGTTTTGTAATTGTAATGCAAAATTAATCAAAAATCAAAATGCCTAATCAGTGTTATGGATGCGGCAAAATATTTGCAAATGTATCAAGTTTAAGGCGACATGGAAAAAATGTTCACAGAGATGCAGCGGATGAAATAGCCCCCAACTTGTACAAAAATGCCTCCAAATATAATTTCAATTGTCAGTGTGGGAAAAATTTTAACCATAAAACTAATTTTAACAGTCATCTGAAGAGCCACGTTGAAACTTTTCCTTCAGGTAGTGGTAATACCTCTAGTAATACCATAGTCAGTGGTAATACTCAAAGGAAAAATAAAAAATGTTCTGTATGTACTGAGTCGTTCCCTTCCAAAGATGAGATTTTAAAACATTTTAGGGAAATCCATGAAATCTCTATCAAATCAAGTATCTTCGAATTTAAATCAAATGATGAATTTTACGCGTGGAAAAATAAATTGGAAGCAAGTACAAATACCAGTTTCATCAAAGAGAACCATAAAAATTCTCAAAAGTGCAAAACCGATTATTTTGTTTGTAATCGCTCAGGATATTATGTGTCACAAGTGAAAGAAAGTGAACGTAAACGTTACTTAAAGACACAGGGTACCTATAAAATTAACGCCTATTGTCCCGCTGCGATAAAATTTGACAGGTCAATGCTGAGTTCATTTGTAGAGCACAAGAAATAGACGCTAGTAGACTCTAAGCGTTCTAGAAGTATGCTATTGTTGTACTTGAACTTCTATCCCTTCATTTGTCGTTCTCGTTCATTCTCCCGATTTTTAATAAACTAAAATATTGATTTGATTCGAAGGCTGATGGTTTCTTTTCTTTATTAATACCTACTATTGTTGAAACAAAGTGTAAGTGGTGTAAGCATTTCCTGATATCGTGTATATAAATAAAAATATACTCATATTTGATTAATTTTATACAATGTATTCATCACGTTGTTTATATTGTAGTTTGTGGTAGTGTTAGTAATCATGGATAAATGGTTAATGAAAGTATTAAGTCCTTAATCATACTTAGGTATTTAGGTGCTTATATGGTTTATTTTAATTCTTCATAAGCTATTTGTATTTGCGATATGTACCTACTTTAGCTACGTAAACAAAATATATTTTTAGGTATATAAAACAATGTTTTTTTTTATTAAAATAAAAGTTTCTTTTAAATTGAGATACACAAAATAGGTTTATGCTATCACAATCACATTCACGTGCTTTGGTATGGTATCCCATAGTGATGGGCACTATCGAATTATTCGATAGTTGCTAGTTATCGAATTATAGTGGAAAGCTATTCATTCAAATAATACGAATAAATAAATAAACAACAAACGAATGAATGAAAATATTTTTCATTCGAAAACATTTTAATGATTCGAATGATTTTTCACCGAAAACAGAATAGATATATCGGAGCATATAAATTTAGTCGCCAGTTTATTTAATCAGAGAAGTTTAATTTTAAACGACTGTGGAGCGCGGGTCGCTCGGCCGTCTCGGCCTGTAATGCTGTAAACTGTCGCGGACGGATCCTTTGAAAGTGGACGAATCTATTTTTAACACAAAGGGGAGGTAGGACAACCTTATTTTAAAACCAGGGCGGGTGGGTAGTAGTAGTAGTAGTTTGATATACTTTGATCTAAAAATTCGCTTTGCTTTCGGATGCCGCTTAATGATTCTATTTTTAGTTGTGATTCGCCTTGTTGCCAAATCTAAACAAATATATATATCTACATTTCTTGGTTTTTAAATATTTTGTTTTATTCATTTGTGTTATTATGCGGAAGAAATTTGACAATTACCTAATATTGATAATTGAATTTATAAATTGCCATTTATAGTTCACGCCTTACACGAGGTAGCAATTGGTATATTCGTAAAATCGCAAAGATATTAAAAATATAAAATGTATTTACTTATTTGTTCAAAATAATAAGTACAAACTAAAACATTATTATAAAATAAAAAAGAACACCTAACTAACTGTATGTAATAAAAATTAAATTTTAAATCGAAAATAACTATTTTAAAATTCAAACTTTGTTGTTGTTATTCAAAAATAATATCATATCTAAATTTTTTGGTAACAGCCTGTTTCTGAGATCGTTTGTAATTGACCGCTTGACGAAGGCACTGATGTGGTTGGTATACTGTGTGTGTCTCAGGGATTCCTTTGTTGCCAAAACACAGCATTTGTTAATTGATTATTATAAATGAAATTACTACTTAGGCATATGTAGGCCCTATCTGAGGTCCAGATATCTGTGGTTACTGCTAAATGCTTAATTTCCTTTAATACATCTATGAGTTGAGCACGAATTTTATTATATGCAGTGGTTAGCATTTTATTGGACAACAACTTTCTGTTTGGTGGTACGTAGAGAGGTTGTAATTCTGTAGTATACTCTCTAAATCCAACATTTTCTACTATTGATAAAGGTTGAAAATCTAGAACTATCATTTTAATTAAACTCTTGTCAATTGCTTCTCTTTCAGATTCTTCTGAGTCTTTTTATTTGTAAGAAAAAGTTTTGTTTGTCAGGTTTTTTTACATGTTGATTTTGAATTAGAAGTTACCTGAACTGTTGTTTCGTTGGAATTTATTAAATGACCCCGATTTTTAGGCACATCGGCATTTGAACCTGATGGAACACCAATAATTTCACAGCTGCTCGGTCCAGGGATATCCAGCTTAGTTCCAGGAGTTTCTTTCCGTTGGTTATCTGAATCGTCAGGCTCTAAATATCCAGGATGTTTCCGACGTAAATGTTCCTGTAAATTTGAAGTATTTCCAGTATACTTAAATTCCTTTTTACATATGTTGCATGATACCTTGTTGTCAGATTTCTTTACGAGAAAATCCCACACCGCTGACCGTTTACCACTTCGGTTCATCGCAACAATTTTGTCCTACGAAGAAATTTAGTTTGTAAATATAATAATTGACAAAGTATTTAGCTTTTTTACCTTGTCAAAAATAAAAGTTTTTAAACAACTGCTTTGAAAAATACACCTTATATTTCAATTTGACTTCTCCTGCTTTTAAAGTAACGGTTCACTTAACCTATAATAAAGCAGACTGATGGCCTGGCATTTGACCGGCGGGAAATACCCGTGTCTAATTATTTACAACAGCAATATTGCTGTTAAGTTCGCTGTTGTCAGATCTAATCGAAACGGCATTACATTTTGTTGTTATATTGAGGTTCATTTCAAATCAAATAATTACTTTTTTCAATTAAATAATATTATATTTCATTGTAGCAGCGTTTAACTATTAAATATGTTTAAATTCGTCGAGAAAAGCTTTTTGTGTATTATTATTTCTAAACTTGGCAATATGGCAACATTGGCAACACAACGCTTACTAGAGAGAGTAATCTATAAATTAAAATCAAAAGTAAACGAATGAATTTATTCGAATAAAAATATTCGATAGTTGATTATGAATGATTACTAATTATTCGATAGTCCATTTCATTCGATAGTGCCCAACGCTAGTATACCATTATCCCAATGAAAATGTTGGCAACGTTGGTGTGGTCCATGCAAATTAACCTTTCGTTCGTCCTATGGGTTTATTATTGACAATGAATTAATACAATTTTATAATTTCATCAATTCCATACTTTAAATTCTAATTTCATTTGTGTGGGTAAAATTGCGAGTAATTAGAAATTAGGCTGCGGGTAAAACCGGGTAATTCACAAACACACCGCGTACAATCCGAAATTTGAGATTGGCATCACTGATTATTGTTAATCGTTCAGCAACGTTGGACAGTTTACGCAGTTATCGTTTGCTCCTAGTTCGCGAACGAACTAGATTATTTTAAATCTGCGAGCTAGTTCATTTAGTTCTCACTAAAGACTCGTTCTTTTTAATAGGTCGTTCGCGAACTACACACCTCTACTTTCCGTATCCGTTATTGAGTGAGGGTATAGTTATAGAAGGAATTTTTTAAATGTCGAAGTTTCTCTTTAAATATTTATTTGAATAGTCTGAATTGAGCATTGGTTTCGAATATTGAGTTAATTTGTGCCCGATTAGGTATTTATTTTATTTTGATTTTTCCAACGAGGGGATGCATAAATTTGTGTTTAAAAAATTCGTATAAAACTTGTGGGTAAAAATGTTTTTAAATGTAGTAAATATTAAATTTTGGTAGTGTAAAACAATCCAAATAAAAGCATAATTAAGCTAAAAAATATCCTGGTCAGATTTTCCCTCTAGCAGCTAGAACTGCAGTCAATGAAATGTTTAATTTAATCCTTAACTACAGACGTATTTCAATAACGTTAACACAGATGGAAGGTCAAAATTAACCCTTCATTTAAAATTACTTAATGAATGAATGAATGAGGATGAGATGTGACATCACTAGCGTTGGAGATTGGGTCGTCGTAAAACGAAGACTATGTCTGAAGCTGACTACAATACAGAGTATAATTTTCCTCTTAGGAGGTGTAGGGTGGGTATTTGAGGTACTTACGATTGCCTTGAGAAGGTGAAGTTTCTTGGTGTTGAAAGGGATCAAAGTCTAACATTCAAAGTCCACGTTGGAGATCTGTGTAAATTACTATTGAAGTCTCTTTCTTTCTAGGGGACTGCTTGAGAGGATTGCCATCAGGCTTTTAGGGTTCTAGGGCTTTTAGTGTTTCCGGGCAATCATACAATTAAACAGTATTATATATCTTCTCCAACCATAAAGCCCAATTTTTATATATTCATTTTGGCAGTGGCAGTTCTCCACCTACATTACTACACATGAGAACAAGTTACTTGTCTCACCATTTTTATGTGTTTAGTTTTAGAATCCCTAATTTGTATTGAAAAAGTTGCAGGCAGGTAGAAACAATCACTGGCAGTCAAAGGCTGTTGCTTGTAGTCACACGCAGTCATTAGCATTTGCTATTTATCACTCATAATTAAAGGTGGTCACATGGCATTTATTGGAATTCACATGCAGTCATTAGCATTTGCTATTTATCACTCACAATTAAAGGTGGTACATGGCATTTATTGGAATTCACAGGAAGTTCATTGCCCAATGGTATTAAAAATTAAAACACCATATTTTTTTGTTAAAAAAAAGGCTCAAACTGTTCCTGTTGAATAAAAATTGTTACTCTATGCAAGAGTTTTACTCATTATTTTATCTTTTTAGTGATTGTAGGAGACTCATCCTATTTTATTATTATTATTTTTAATCTGTTTTGTTTATACTGTTAGTTTATAGTTGTTAGTTTTCGAATTTTTATGGTTTATATCTATGGTTAGTTGACAAAAAATAAGTTTTTTTCTACTTAATGCACTTGAAATTTCTAATGTCAAGTTTTACATTTTACAATTTAATATGAAATAAAGAATACTTCATTTGATTTAATTTATATAATTCAGTGTTTTCTTTATATAAAACCAAACACTTATTTATACAGAACACACCTTGATGTACACTGCTACCCTACAAGGAGTAATACCCACTTAGTTTCCAATTCCTCGGGCTCTCAATAACCAGTAATGTACCATTTTTTATTAAATAATGTTTTTAAAACTAGAGAGTTCCTAAATACTGTTGATACTTCCACTCATCCCTACATGGCTGAATATGTGGCACCTATGGCCATTGGTTTAATAAAAAAGTGTAAAGATGAATATAATTCTACCGTTACCTGGGACAACACAGCAATTATCAACAGAGTGCATAAAAATGTTGTGGAAACCCTGGATTACCCCATTTTCACATTCAGGTATTCTGATATATACTTAATTTGGAGCTTAATTTGCTTTCCAAGGATTTAGAAGTAAGATATGTCAAATATCACGTAGTGCAAATTGTAAAATACTTTCAAAATAGCCATTTGCCAAATGTTTAGTACAAATAAAAAGGAGTAAAGTTGCAAATATTACCACAAGATATTTGATGGAATATAGTTTCTGACTGTTTCGTTGATATCAGTGACAGTGATAGGCCAAAACTGTTGCAAATTTGTGAAGAACACAAAGATGACAAAAACTCAAGTGTTTTTTCAAACATTATTGAATGGTTCAGCAAAAAGCTGCCTTTTTGTCTAATGCAGTTGAGGCATGGAAAAAACTTGTGGCTGTTTTTGATAATGTCGAAAGTGAGGACACAAATTTAGATCAATATCAGTTCTTCAAAACGAGCTTTAACACCTTTTCACTTTTTGGTATACTTACTTGATCCTATCAGAAATAAAAATGAATACCCTCTATCAAGCAATCTTTTTGAAAAACCATGTTTTCTAGAAAAGTATTATAAAAATATGACTGCACTAGAGTGGTGGAGATTTCAAGGAACCATTTCAGAAATCAATAAGGTATTACACATAATTGTTCCCGACATATGTGCCTGTGCATCTTCTTCTGATTTGAAAAGAATGTTTTTTGCATATGGATTTGTTCATTCTGATATTAGAAATAGACTTTTTAGTTTTAGAATTAGAAATAAGATTAGATTCATGATTTTAATCAATTATTTTAATCAGATGATTTAAATCATCTCAATGCTGCATTTAAAATTGTTTAAAAGTATCTTTTTGCTTTCCTATATTCAGGTTACTCATGCTGAGATGCATAATTTCTGAAAAAAAAAATTAAAATATTTTATGTTTTATGTTCCTCTACCTCCAAAAACCCCATTTTTCAATTCTGTATAATTTTAAGCATATTTAATTAAACATACCTCATAACCTTATATTTAAATTTATTAATTTTTTAGATATGAACTTATGAAAATTGGCATTTTTTTTTGGCAGTTAGTATAAAAACAACACTTGCTTTTTCCTGTCTATCAGATACACCATCGGGTAGACACCGCACTATGAACTATTAAACATGTATTAAAATTTTACACAGAATTAAAAAAAATTAGATAAGGTGTTCTATAAAAAAGTGGATTACTCTATATTTTTTATGTGCGCACTTCCATTGTACATTAGGCACAATGATCTGGACTCTCTTTCGTTATGGACGCAGGATAACCACTTATATCTGAATGTTGGGAAGTGCTTTCATATTAGTTTTTTTCGTTCCAAACAAGGAGTTCCAACCACTTACTCCATTAATGGCATTAATCTGTCTTACTAGACTTGGGAGTTGTATTTGACGAAAGGCTTACTTTCAATGAGCATGTATCTAGAGTGAGTGTGAAGAGTATGTGAATGTTGGGATATGGGTTGAGAAATTGTTATGCGTTCTCGGTTTGGACTACCAAGGTGGTGTATTGCTCCCTCGTTAGATCGTGTGTTGAATATGCAACTGTTATTTGATCACCTTTTTATCAAAACCACAAAGACTAGATTGAAAAGGTTCAACACCGTTTTCTTAGATTTATGGCATTTAGGATGAGTATTAGCATTGACTGACTACCACAGAGTCGACATACTGCATTCACTAAATTTAAATACTCTGGAAAGTAGATGTTGCATGTTTAATGCGTGCTTTGTGTATAAACTTCTGAACGAAATGATTGATTCACCATATTAGTTATGTAAAATAGGACTGCATGTACCCGAGAGGAGGCTGAGAAATAGTGATTTGTTTTATGTTCCATTTCTGTATGTACTTGCATTTAACAATTTGTTCTAGAGCTTGTAGAAAGCAACCTGTTTTGTTAAACACACCACACCAATAAACCATCCCTGTAAACAATGTGAATTATGTAAAACCATAATTTGCAAGTCTATCATAGTTTTGTTATGTTTACATCAAAACTAGTAAAAAAATTCACATTTTCAAGTGAAAAATAAAAATTGATATTAACTATCTACACCCCCTAACCTAAACTACAGAATTTAATTAATTTAAAAAGGGTACTTAAACTGTGTCTTCTTAAATGTTAGTTTTGTCATCCTAAAAAGGTTTTTCACATTTTTATTTTAGTTCTTTATGTTGCCTGTTTTGAACTTTCAATTCCGTGACAATAAAACATTTTTTAAACAATTATTGTTTCTTTAAGTTAATTAACTAGTTCTGATATAAAATATTTATTATATAAATTTTTTTAATTATAAATGCTTTTATATTTGAAGATATATAGAATAAATCTTCCAGTATGTGTTCCTTTATTTTAATATTTCTGTTAATTTGAATTTCTTATTAGGCTACAGAATTTTTTGTTTTATAGAAAATGGATTTTTACAAACAACATAAGGAGTTGGAAAGCAAAATCCATGAAGGTTTATATGATAATTTATGTCTTTTATCAGCATTTTATCCAACAACCAAAGAATTTGATGCTATATTACGGAAAGATATGTTTGTTAAAAACAACAAGACTGCATTTTTTGAAGTAATACATTACCTTTTACACATTCTAAATCCAGAGCTTACCAAAAAAAGTTTGGCTAGCTGGCCACCATATGATTTAAAGAAAGAAGCTAAGTTTAGAAGTGAATTAGTGTTTTATGTTAATACTCTAAATTTGACTTATGAAAATGCAGATATTCCTGTTTGTCAAGCATCAAGTCTGATTTCGCCTGGTGGTTTCAGGTTTACAAAATTCATGTTCAAAATTTCACAGCTTGTTATTTATGAGCATCTTAAAAGATCTGAACAGAAAGATTTATTGCATCGCATAAAACCTCATAAAACTTTGGCAGTAGTAACAAATGCTCAGAAGCTTCATTTAGAGCAAGAAACCAAACTGATCGAAAGAGAAACTAAAGAAATCATAGACAATTTTGATAAAAATTATTCAGATACAGTTGAGAAAAGTAGAAAGATACAGGAAAAGTTAGAACAACTAAATAAAGAGATCGCAGAGGCTAAGAAGCAATTGGAAGAAAATCAGAAAGAATTTGATGAGAAGTATCCCTCATATCCATCATTTGAAAGTCTAGAGGGACAGTTAATTGAGCTAAAAACACAGATTGGAAAGATTTTGGAGCTAGATAGGCTATTTTGTTCTAGTGAAAAGCTTTTAAGATTCCTTAGTGATTCAACAATGACATTGGAGCATAATGCTGAAAATTTTCAGGTGCCAAGTGATATTGCTCATATAATCACTAACAGAAAAGAACTGAACTTGTGTGAATTTTTTCAAGGTATTATTTTAGTTATATGTTAATAGTTCTTCTTTCCTTAATTTAATGACATTTAATGATTTAACAGGCCTTTTAAGAAATTTTATAAATATATTAAGACAACTCTGTCAGTCAGGTTAAAGGTACTTTGAATCCACTTTGAACATACATTAGATTTAATACACTGAGAGAGAAATATTGGCCGGTGTAGCATAACTTTGTACTCTATAAGTTAAATAGTTTTATGCTTTCCACTTGAAAATAAATCATATCTAATTACTTTTGCCTTTTTACCAATTGATTACTTGTTAATTACATATATGGATTCGAAGATGAATTCAGTGTCAACAGAATAATTAAATTTCTTGTGTATATTATGGCAAAAATAGAAAAACATTATGCAAAATTTAGCATGTTGTAAGTTGTCTGTTTTTTAGGTCTTTCTGTGCTGCTTGAGAAAAAAGCACTGCACCTACAAAGTCCTAGTGAAGTTTGTATACAAGAAACTAAAGAAAAAATAGGAATTTTTTTTGCAGATGGCCAGAAAATTCTAAAGCAGCTTGAGTCTGAACAAGATCATATAAATACTATTTTGGATGGTTTAAGAGATTCCCTTCATGGTGTTGCTAAAGAAACAGTATAGATTTTATGTCTGCAAGGTTCATTTTGTATAGGTACAGATTTTTTTTTGTTACCCAAACTATGATTAATTTTTGTCAGTGGTTTTCCTTTTCAGTACTTGCTACCAGCAGCGTACTGCAAACGGCATATTTAAGGGGGGGTTTGGTGGCAAAACCCCCCTCCAGATCCAGTTTTACTTATAACTAAAATAAAGTAAAGACCTTTTTTTTTTTGGTTTTTTAATTTTTCATGAAAAATCCCCCTCTAGAGGCAATGCCTATATATGCCACTGTGTACTACTACAATATATTTCAAAATATTGATTAAAAAACTAAATATTTTGTTGATTAATATTGAAGGGTACAGCACAAAAACAAACAGCATAGTCACAAATTTTTAATTTTGGCGATATTCGGTCAGTTAGTAGATATGAGGTTATTTTTTATAATTTGCCACCCCCTGAGAGGCTTTTTTTTCAAGATACAAAGAAATGGTTCCTACGAAAGTTATAGGAAATTTCCTAAAGATTTACATGGCGACAATTTTAAAAACAAAAGACGATCGGAAAATCACTAAATCACCATCAACTTTGTTATTTTAAATGGGACATCCTGTATTTTTACCACTGCTACTTACAAGTTTAGAGTTTGCTTTATTCGTGATACAATAGAAGAACTGTAGTTTGCAGAAAAGCATTTATGTCAATACATGGTATAACTAAAATTAAGATTCATTATTTGGTTATAAACAATTAAAAGAATGTAGCACGGTTCCGAAAGATGGGTGAGGCAAACATATCAATCAACTTTATAAACTAAGAGACCCAAAAATTGACACATTAAATCATTGCTGGGGAGAAATAGTCATTATAGTTTATACGATTTTACAAAAGTGTATTTATTTGTAGAACTTAGTTTCAAAAAATATATAGAATGTATTGTGAACACCTCCGGGAACTGTCAACACAAGTTTCCTACGAATCTTATAGAAGCATATTTAACAAAGAGTTTAATATTTCTTTTGGATATCCTCGTGATACTTGTAGTGCCTGTGATGAGTTCCTAGCGAAAATAAGCTAAAAGTAGCGACATTTTATTAAAGAAAAGCAACGCAACAAAAAATTGTCGAAAAACTTCAAAAAAGGAAGCAATTTATCTTGATTATTCAGAAAATCTTCTGCTTCCTAATAGACTTACAAATGATGTTTATTATAAAAGGCAAATGTCCATTTTTATCTTCAATATACATGTATTATCTATTTCAGAAAGTGTATTCTATATTGATCCTGAGAGTGTGGCAAAAAGGGTAGTAATGATGTATGTTCTATATTACAAAATTTGTCTACAATCATCTCAGTAATGATGTACAAGAATTAAAAATATTCTGTGACACCTGGGGGGACAAAACAAAAATTTTATCTTCTTCATAGTTATACCCAGTTTGGTTCATGAAAAAAGATAGATTCAATCAGTTAAAATAACATTCCTGATTAGAGGTCACTCGTACCTTGAATCTGATAAAGACTTGGGTCTGGTTAATCAGAAGATTAGAGCAGAAATTCCTTCAGACTGGATACAGGTTTTTTAAGAGGCACAAGTGAAACCATTACCAAATTTATGTAGTCGAATGCAATCCAAGTATGTTTCATAACTGGAAGGAAGATTTTCATAAATTTTTACAAGAAAAAAAGCTTCATTTCCAACAAGATCTATTAGGGAAGTTCTACTCACTCTTGTACATGCTCGTTTTATTTATTGTCAAAAAACCATCGAAAGAGGCTAGCCGAGAATGAATTTCTTTTTCCTGATTTGCCTTATGAAGGTATTATTTTTGATTTTTTTATCATTTAAACGCATAATAATAATTCGGACAGGTTTGGTTACTAAAGTTTACTTTTTTTTAGGGCTACTCCCAATTTTCTTTGAATTTTGCGGTGCCGAGGCTCAAGACTATCTTTCCAAGTTATATTATTTTAAGAAATAACTTGTTAATGTTATATAGTTCAGTTTAATAGACATTGCCCTCGGTATTCACTAAAAAGGTTTAAGAGATAGACCAGGTCTAGTTGCCATGGTACCTAAAACTCTTAGTTCGCCAGTTATGTTTCGCTTATGTCACTGCCATTTTGTAATTGCGACATTTAGAAAAATTATTTGTTCAATTGTTTAAAATGTCATGTTAAACCTACAATTGTCAAGTTAGATCTGGTCTAAATTTAAATCTCTTTAGTGAATACGGGTGTACAAATTTGTTTCTAACCATTTTGTTTAATTATATATATTATATATATATATTATTGTATGCATTATTTATGTAGTTTAGAAGTAAATTATATCTATTATCTATCATTATATGTATAGTGGACCAAAACCTGATATAGATGATACTAAAACAATGAAACTTTCTTACAAAAAATTATATAACTTAATTTAAATTGATAGATTTTCTAATGCCTTAAATACTTTAGAGTTTTCCCAAAATTTAGAAAATGTGACTAAGCTGGTTCTTTTACTGCACCCTTCATATGTTATTACTTTTTTTCAATATTAACGGGGGTGGCGATCTAACACAACAATTTCCCTTTCCCCCGTGCCTCTGAAAAAAGAAGAAAGGTTAAGGGTAAATCAAAAAACTGTTTAACTTTAAAAAATATATTAATTCAGTCAACATATTAAGATTTCGCTCTAACTTATGTATCATATTTTTTAATTATTTCCAGGACTTCTTGGACATCTTCTTTGGATCCTAAAACTATTGGACATCTTTGGTGAAGTCCTGTTGGTTGTACATCAAGAATTGGGATTTTTCCATTCGAGGCTAAGCCGCCTGCAGTTTGCACTATGTGGGCCATGGGAATGCATTCATATAGAAGACGAAGCTGCGAAAAGAAATAAAGTTTTTTTATTTTTCATTTGATATTAAAAATATTAGATATAAACTGTTTATATAGCATTAGTGAATCAGAGTTAAATGTTATATATTTACAAATTTATTTTTTTATCTATGTTTTTTATATTTAAAAAAAATCTATAAAATATTTTATACATGTATTATTCTTTAATCCAAAGTTAAGAGCCAGTTGATACATTTTCAGAAATCCTGGAATAGCATAAATATTCTGAAAATTAAAGAGCAAGTATTATAATCTTGTAGATCAAGTTGCAATTTCTAGCAAACATATTACAGATCTGCATTATCAATGGCTTTAAATTAAAGCCAATGTCATTATGCGGAAAGTTGGCGACCAAATTTTTAGGGTTAATTGGTCAATATTTTACAAAATCCAATCCGGGACATCTAATATCATCAATTATATAGGGACGGAAATTGGAAACATCTTGGTGATAATCTAATATGGCGGCCTCACAAAATGTAAAAAATAACCATTATTAAGAAACTACTTATTGGATGGTCTTCGAAATTTGCACGAGATATTTGGATTTAAACAGTTTCGGCGCATGTGATTATTTTTATCAAATTCACATAAAGTATGCATGTAATGTAAAAAAATAGAAGTGTGCCTTGCCTGACAGAACAACTGCTGGTTGGTGTTCTCATCGTTTTTCCTGTTACTTAGCAATAGTAATGTCAGTTAATAATAAGATCAAATTTTGTCACTGTCAATTTCTGTTCATAACTTTTATTATCTGACAATAATCATTTAAGAAACTTTAGATCTAAATACGTCATTATGCCTGTGATATTCTCGCATCGTGAATATACAGATATGATATTCGTCTATGGCTTCTGCAATGGGGTCGCAATTCAAGCAGTCGCGGAGTACCAGCGTCGTTTTCCAGATAGAAGGGTGCCAGATAGAAGAGTTTTTCAACAAGTTTTCACTACTGCTAGAGAATCTGGGATGTTTCCAACTGCGAAAATTGTATCTGAAAGGAAATCGGGACCCAACGTTGAAGTAGAAGAGGCTATACTCAATGCCGTCGAAAATGATCCAAGCATAAGCACTAGGCGGATTGCAGATACTTATCAAATTACACAATCGTCCGCTTGGAGAAATCTTCACATTAATTGTTTATACCCATTTCATTTACAGCGGTTCAACATTTGCAGGAGGGTGATTTTGAGTTGAGAATGCAATTCTGTAACTGGATTAATGAAGATCGAAGGTTGTATAGGTATGTTTTGTTCACTGATGAAGCATAGTTCACGCGTGATGGTATAAATAATCTTCACAATGAACACCGGTGGTCCTATGAAAATCCTCACGCTACAGTAGAACATAATTTCCAACATAAATTTAGCATTAATGTGTGATGTGGAATGTTAAATCGTCATTTAATTGGTCCATTTATAATCGACGATAGTCTTACAACTTAAACCAAAACTTTCCAAACCGATGGATTGGTCGGGGAGGTCCGTTTAATTGGCCACCTAGATCGCCAGACCTTAATCCTTTGGATTATTGTCTTTGGGGATGGTTCAAATCACTGGTATATTCCACTAAAGTAAATACAAGAGAAGCATTATTGGATCGGATAACAAACGCAGCACAAACACTAAGAAATGCGCCCGAATGTATCCACAGAGCAACCCGAGCTATACACCATAGAGCTGACCTGTGCTTAGAGGCAAATGGTGGAATTTTTGAAAATTATAAAACATAACCTAGATTTTATTAAAAACAACTTAATAATAATTTTAATAAAAATTAAATACCTTTTGTTTAGTTTATGTCTGAGGCACTGAATACACACCTCAAAAAAATATGTTAGTCTTTCATTTCAAAGCTTTTGTGCCAAGATGTATTTAAATTTGGACAAAATAACAAACTTTTAAAATTTTGCGATAAAAAATTACATGCGCCGAAATTGTTTTAAATCCAAATATCTCGAAAACGGTTGCTCCTATCCACCTTTAACAGGTATACCTTTTTGACGTAGAAATGGCAAAGGAATAATTTGTTTTACTTAAAAATGTAATACAAGACTACCAAAAAGTTGTGATTGTTCGAAGGAGCAGAAAGGCGCCCCTACAAGTAAGAGCAATACTAATATTAGATTCGAATTTGTCATACCAAAAAACCCCCGTATATCAATTTTTACTCCATTATTTACATTATCATAGATTTTATTTAAAAAATAGGAAAATCAAATAAAAACTTTAACACCCTGTATCTCGAGAACTAAGGCCTTGCGGACACTTATTTATACAGACTTTTATGTTAATTTTTTGGTCCTGAATATGTAGCTGAAGTATTGACATTTCCTCATGAATCATCCTGTATAACACCAAGTTTTCAAAATATAAACTAATTCTCAAAAATAAGGATACAGTACAATTTTAGCAGTGTAGATAGTATTTCCAGAATTTGCATTTTGACGGTTTAGAAACGGAATAAGCGTAATATACGCAGTGGTAAAAAAATCGGTAAATTGGTCCCATTGGTCCGAACTTCCCTTGTTGTGAATCCCTCCTTTTATCAGGGAAAGTAAAGCATATATTTATTTAATAATATGTTATCTTTCCCTTCCCTTCTATTCTATTATTATATGGAAGGATTCATTAAGAAAGAAATTCCGGGTAACTGGCTCAACCCAATGTGTAAAGTGGTCCTTTCATAAAAGGAAGGATTCATAACTAGATATATACAGATCTCCTGCCTCTATTGGGCAGGATGGAAACAATAGTCACTGGAGTCTTAAGTTAATAACTTGACTTGAAATTAAAGCTTCGGAGTTCAGACCCATATTATGTTGCCATTTTTGGCAGTTTGACAGCTGTCAATTCTAAATGTAAAAACGTATATATCATAAACACTATATAGTACGCAAAAACGCTAATCTAATAATAAGCCAAATCGATATGCAAAAAAATATAAAATATTTGAGTTTTATTGTGTCAAAATATTAGTTTCTGAAATAAAAAATATACCTTCACTTTTCAAGTCAAAAATGTCAAAAAAATATAAGCAAACCTATTTTATGGTTTAGCGTTTTCCACCCTTAAAACAAAAACCTAACATTTTATTTTTAGAGAGCTGTTTCACTTAGAGTAAACTTATATATAAAAAATTGCTTGTGTATACAAACAAGAAAATAAATTTGTCATGTTTTACTACCTTGCATAATGGAAATAAATGTTTATAAATACAAAAAGTATACACCGTTTTTTAGGCAACTTTAATGTGTCTGAAATATATTTTTTAAATTTTCAGGTAGCTGTTTCATACCCCTAGGGCTACCCTGTCTAGCTGAAGAAATGTTTTTTATTCAAAACAAATATAAAAAAAATATTCAAAAACATCTTGTGTTTCATGAGCTGTTATATGGGAAAATAAACATATGATAGGTTAATGGTCTTTGGCGAATCTCAAACCTATATTTTTGGCCCAAAATTCACACTTAAGAAATTTTGCAGCACTTAGTTCAGAATATCTTAAACAATTAAAAGCCTCCCTATACCTAATATCCATGTGTAACACATAAGCTCTGAACAAAATAGTTAGTTTCTGATCCTCCTAGTATAAATAAAATCGATAATAATTGTTATCATACACGCTATGTAAAACATCTGAAAGCCTTAATGGTCACCGTATACTTTTATATCTCCAAAGCATACATGTAGGTATTTATTATTTTTTAATATAACTTCATTTCGTATACATAACTAGGCATTAAATACTTGCTATTCCTCTACTTTTGGGTATGTATTTCCATTTTCACTAACCCTCAAAGCAAAGAGATATACAAAAATTTCTAAAAGCATTTCGATTTAAAAACACCGCCTCCCTGTCAAACTGTTTATTCTGATATGTCCATTCAGCTGGGAATGCCAGGCCACCTTGAATCAGATAGAAATTATGTGCTTTTTTATTGGGAATTCAGTTGACCAGAATTCCTGCACGCTACAATTCAAAAATTTCTCAAGATTAACTCTTAACCTTGATCGAGTTGATTTTTACATTATACGAAAAGCCAAAGAATGGCAAATGGAATTCGTGCACACTACAATTCAAAAATTTCTCAGGATTCAACCCTAACCTTGATCGAGTTGATTTTCACACCAGTCTCTAGAAGAAATAAAGAGGTTTCTTTGCGTATCTTGTTTCGCCTAGGATCAACCATTCATATGCTATCGGATTAAACGTAAGACCATAGTGAAAGATATGAAAACAAAATTGCAATTTTATTTCTAAATGTCTCGCCCTGTATAAACCGAAGAGTAATTTTGGGGTTCTGGTTTTTCAATCTCTCGGGGGAAATTGGGGGTCGCATAAACAATTTTCGCTCCTCGTTACTCTTCTCAAAAAAAAAATTATGTAAAAATTGAAAAGACAGAAACAGTTTTTTTAGTTTTTTGCATTTCGATCGTTTTCTCGGCATTTGATTTAATGCATGTTCCAGACAACACAGACGAACAGCCCTTATGTTACTAAACTTACCTTTCCATTCGGGGAAGATTTTGTAGCTGGATAGATAAATATTCCACCATATTTGATGGTTCGGTGGACATCAGCAACCATAGAGCCTACATATCTCGCATTATACGGTTTACCTTTGGTAGGATCTTTTTTATTTTGAACATATTCCCTTATAGCAGGATCCCATTCGTGTGTGTATCCTTCGTTTATTGCATATATTTTACCTCTAAAAACATAACCAATTATTTTTTTGAATTGAAATAGTCGTGCAAAGTGCCAACTTTAAGCATCTGCAAGTGCGTAACTACAGTTAACTCTGTCACGTTCTGGGTTTATTGTGCCCCTAGTAGCAAGATTTCTAAAGCTACTGGAATTGTGGAATTGTGAATATCAAGGCTCTTATTGGTCAAGAAACACTGTATTAATTTAGCTGAACCGAAAATAAATAGGCTTTGTATATTTACAGACAAATCACCTTGGTTACATCGCTGCCGGAAAATGTCCAAAAGACGAGAACATGAATACTAAACTCTGAACTACCGTTGGCGTTTCAGTATATTTGTATGCGCCATTTTCATATAGAATAGAAAAATGTATCTACCGTTTTATGTTCAAGAACGGGGGAAGTTTCGAGAGAACCCAGTTTTACGCGAAACAGTCGGTACTTGAATTAGGGGAGGGAGAAACCTGATAGTTTCCTAAGTTTTTAATTCTTTAAAAGCAATACGTCACATAAAGCATTTTGATTTTTGGCATGTTGGCAGATTTGAGAATCTGATCATGAAACTTAATAAGTAATTCTTTTTAGCCATATTAGTTTTTGAATTATTCTTGCTATTTTCCTTTCGTTTCTAGTATTGCACATTAAAATGACTATACCAGATTGGACCAAAAAGTTTAATCGATATGGAAACATTTTTTATTGGTAATTCCTCATAAATGTTTAACCTCAATAAAAGTTGGTGCATATGCAGTGTGGGTCTCATTTAAGTCTCTTACCAAAAGTGACCGTATAAGTAAATGACCGGGTTACCTTCATAAATGACTGGTCATTTTTAAAAGTAGCCAATTTTTGAGAGTGACCGCATAAATGACCTAAAATGACTGCTCATTTACTTATGTGACCGATTAACGAAAATAACTGCATAAATGACTTAAAATGACTGGTCATTTACCTTTATTATTTAACAGGTCAACTTTGTTTGCTATCAATTGAAAGTTTTAAGATAAAGCCAACCTTTTAGGCACACTTTCTAAGTTTTAAAAATGACCATAAGTGACCGGGCTATAAATGTCTTAAGTGACGAATTTATAAATGACCGGTCATTTGCCAACTATGCATAACCTAACTAAATTTTTAACTATTCATATTTTATGATCGATATGGAACATTCTTTTGTCTACGACCATGAAAGAGCTCAGAAACACACAACCAGCAAGATTAAAAATGACTAATTTTACATACCGCGGGTAGCGGACCGAGTAGTAGTAAACGGAGTAAAAGCCAATTTCACTTTTGTCCTGGTGTTTCTACGACTTTATTGTAATATTCAAAACTTTATTCTTCACTTTCAAAACTTTTTAGGTGATTTGAAAATTCAACACGTTGTTGGGTTGGGGCACTTATTGGGTTACCTGAATGCAGTTGGTTACATATTATAGTTGATCTGGCGACATACTTGTATTTATCATCACATATCAATACTAATTCAGCTTTATCAACTACTGACCGTTTAGATGCGAGCAGTTTATTAGCTCAAAATTATTTCAAGCTTTAAATTTCAAGTTTCTGTTAAACCACCACTATTTCGATGGCTTACTATAAATATTGAAATAGATATTAAACATTTTACTCAGTGGCGTATTCGTGCATTTTCAAAAGGGAAAGTTGTTCAAAAGAACAACGTTCAACTCAGAAACTCCTCAGCAGCTTACACATAAAACAGGCTCGTCATGGTTTCTAATTTCATAGGTCTAAAAACTTTTTTTTTAAATATTAAAGTAAACTGTTTTCGATTCCTTGAAGCTTTCTTCCCCTTAGATGGCATTGTTATAATAATGTGCCGTTATTTACTTCTATATGTCTCCTTTCAATACGAATAAAGTTCGTGGAACAAACAGACACTTGTTTAAAGTATTAAGAAAAATCATTCACTTTAATTTCTGAGAACACGGATTAGAGAGTGACACTGTCTCTTAGACTCCTCGTGTTGCAGGATAAACATTACCGTATTTCATTTTATACGCTTTTTCTTTAAATATCGTGTGTTGGGAAAGTATGCATCGGGTTAACAGGTTAATGTACAACCTACCAAACGTAGGCTTGTAAAGCATAAATTGTACTCAAAACTTAATGTATGTAACAAATTTATGTAACATAGTCGCAAGCTTGGCCTTACATTGAAATAAAATATTTATTCTATATCTATATCAACTCACCTACTCGGTATTCTCATGTCTTTATCTGTCAAAATAAATTCTCCAAAGCTAGGGTCAAGCATGAACCCGTTTACGCTATTTCCAAGGGATAACACCATCATGGTTGCGCTGCCATATAATGCGTAACCTGCTGCAACTACTCTGGTACCTGGCTGAAGGGCGTCGCTAAGGGTCGGAATGCGGTTATCCTCCTTTTTCATTATAGCGAAAATTGAACCAATAGAAACTAAACAATCGATGTTCGAGGAACCGTCCAAAGGATCAAAAGCTACGATATATTTACCCCTTTGTTCCGTTTCAACCTGAAAACGATTAACGAGTTTATTAAGGATTAAAGGTACTTAGTGAATGTTTGAGAATATTGTGGATATGTAAATTCCATCTTATTGCCCAAAAAACCTTTTGGGCATTTAGATTATTAATATAGGTGCCAGGTTGCTTAAATACCCCTCTCTATTTATATGACAATTTTTTAGCCTAACATCTAACATATTTGTTATTATTTTAAGTAAACTACGTACACACTTTTTTCGCCAATGATAGTGGTGTAAAAAATAATCACAACTCTGTTTGTATTTATTCAAATTGCACAAATGGTAGATTTTCATTTATTAATAACTCTAAAAGTTCCCACCAATGTAGTCTCAAATAATAATGGGAAACTGAGTAAAAAAATTTGTTAAAAAAAAACAATTTGACTTAAAGAAATGCAGTTTGTACATTCCTTTTAACAGGAGATACATTATTCGCATATCTGTATTATTTTGTTTATTTTTGGTGAAACAGGAACATCAAGGGATAAAAAAAATTAGGTAAGTAAATGAATTTTATTTTATTATATCAGAAAACTACATGCCATTTTGATCTAAGTTAAACTAGAATAAAGATCAATTTTGAAATGCATGAAACATATCTACAATTTAAAGCGTACTTTAGCTCGATACAAATAAATGTGTTGGTTGTTAATTATGTGTAGTTTAATATTGAGAGGTCTTGATTGTTATTTTTTTTAAAATTTTACCCTGGCAACTATTTTGTTTTGTTTAAATAATAAATTATAAATTTTGTACATTAAAATGTAAGCAGTCTTCAGTCAGTGTCAGTGTGTTTTCGATTTGTTTGATATATTTTTTTAGGATTAATGGGCCCCCAATATGCCCCCCTGCCTCGCCGTGTGTGTGTGGGGCCGCCTGACACGCGCCTGAATACAGGGTGTAATGCGACGTGCTTTAAAAATTTTCAAATTTGCAATAGTGGTTTTTACTTGTTTTATAGGGTTAATCTAGTCGTTAAACGTTTGTCTCGGGAGGTTTTTTTTTTAAGTAATTGGCATATAATCAACAAAACGTGGTTTAATTCTAAAGTTCCGTTTTTGTCATAATGGTACCTACATGTTTAAATGTCGTAGCATAGATAAAATTAAATGTTGAGTTAATCGGTGTCATTTCTATCTAGTTGTCTTCATCAACATGCTCTGTACGTTACAATTTGGAGACCTTAGTGGCTATACAATCTGGTGATTTCATTTACTTCCAAAATTTCAATGACAATGTCGGCCTTATGGGGATGCGCATTATAGTTTATGCAATGAAATGAATAAAAAGGTTGCACATCGTATTTTGGCTGAGAATTCACATCATGTATAAAAATGTCAATATGAAGCGTCAGTGGCGTAGCCAGAAACTACGTTTCGAAGTGGGAACTATATTACATTTAGTATATTATGAATTTCAAATATAACTAAAATCCCCGAGAAATAAACAATATCAATATACTACTCGTTAATATATTATAGTGATGAAACGATTATTATATGATTACGATTACGATTAGAATCAAAATAATCGTACGATTACGATTATCAAGTAAAAAACGTAAAAATATAAACTTAATATATTTTTTATTTTTTAAAAGAAATATCACGATTGCGGTATTTACATCTTGCCTTATTTGGATCTTCCGGTACTTTTATAAAATGTCTTAATACATCACTTCTTTCATTGAGAAACAATATTATATATTATACAATATAATTTAAACACAAATCTATTCATCAAAATTGTTGAGTTGTTACTCAGTATTAGGTATGTATAATACAATATATATAAAATACCACGTAATTAATATGATTGCGGTGAATCCCCTGATAGCAATTTCAAACTCTTGACTTCTCAGCCGGAAGCCGCAACCCGTACTAATCGGTAGAGGTCTAAAAAAGTAACTATTCGTTATTCTAGTATCCGCGATATCGTTACTCGGGCTTCACTACCGAAGCCGAAACTTGAATTGGTAGTAGTTACGAAGAAAACGATTCAGATAGCGATGTTTTTAATTTCGGACGGTTCTATAGCTAGTAGTGCCATCTACCGAGGATTCAAAAGAGCAGAAACAGGAATGGCAACTGAATATTGATTTATTTTGTAGAACTTAATAAACAATATGTTTAGACGATTGGGAAATTAGATTAAACAGTGGCATAATTGGGGAGGGGGGGGGGAGGTGGCAAATTCCAAGGGCCCTTAACCCAAGCAAATGGTATTAGCACGATTACATAAATGCGAACCTTTTTTTTTAGTTATTGTCCTTAATTTTCTAATTTTCAATTTTCATTTCATGTTGTTTTTGTATCCCATATTTCTTACTCCTACCAATCAATAATATATTATAATAAATCCATCTATATCGCATAATTTCCGTCAGATCAATATCAGTGTATCTTACTTATTTTCATGTAATGAATATACCTACTATATATTTTACTCTTAGGAATAAATGAGACCAATATAAATTCTGTTCTAACCTTTTCACAATTCACATGCCATTGTTAGAATACGAAATTATAAGTCACAATTTCACAATACAATATAATAATAATGCCTTTGTTTATATTTAATTTATCTATTGATATGATACGGGCAGATTACCCGTACCTATAATGTTAATATCCTCAGCTAAACTTTTTTATTGTCGCTAGTGAGTAACTTAGTAATGACAATAACCAAGTTTAACAGCGAATATCGATCTGAACCAAAATTGTCCCAAAGGGGAGAAAACGAGTACTCGAGTAACGAGTTTAAAATAACGAATACTCTGCCGAAAAGTACCGTATAGTTACAAGCATTCGAAAGTAATAATATTTTACGCCTCTACTAATCGGTTTTCGAGTTTCTCGCATCTTAGAGGCGAAAGTCCAGCGCATAGCCGGGGGAATTACCAGTGGTTCTCAAATTGCGCACAAATTACAATAACCGTCTAAATAATCGGCGGTTACGATTAATCGCAAAATCCTAATAATCGGCGGTGAATCGTAACCGTACTCGTAATCGTTTCATCACCATATTACCTAAAAATACAAAACATAAAAAGTTATCTAAACAAACAAACAAACAAAATTAACTCTACGATAGCGTAATGATACGCGTGGCGGGATGGTGTAATACCTCAACTAGAACGGACGACCTCCACCTTCTGTGGCTGCGCCACTGTAAAGCGTGATATTTTCGCCGAATTGATAAGTGAAAATCGCCCAGTAGGTAAAATATTTAATACAAAATTGACCTGCGATGATCGACATAATCATTGTACTTCTTAAAATGAATCAAATAGTGTTCATTATTTTTATACGCGAATTCTACACCGAATTCCATTCGTACATAAAAAATTAACCAGACAATTCTGAAAAAAAAGCGCGTTGCCCGAAAACCACATTCAATAATTTTCTTCATTGTTTCAAAAAATAGTCCTGCTCCTTCGATGAAAATAAGGTTTTTTTTGAATTGCCCGTACAGAACAGGTTACTTGATACTGTAGATTAATTGAAGTTCCCCAGGGAGGATATATGACGCCCAATAGGATTAACGTTCTTCGCTATTGCAGATTACAAACAACAGCATAATCAGAATTTTATTTGGAAAAAAGAAAATTTCATTTAATCATGCAAGAAAATTAATCATATGCTAGTTGCTAGTTTATATTATAAACCTCAAAACAATAAAAACGTATGTTTTTCATGGGGAACTTTTCTTCTGAAAACAAATTAAACAATTACAATATAGATAAGTGTATCTAAGGAATTTTTAGACTACGTACCTCTATAACTGTTTCATTTTCTTCGGAAATTAAAAGGGCTACTGTATAGGAGGATTTAAGCATATTGATGAACAATTCGTTTGCCAGTACGTCAAGTTTCTTCACTTCTTCACCCTGGACATTTGTTTCACCAGCTATACCGAACCTAAAATATAGAAATTTATTTTTTTGCGACGCCTATGAAAATGCATATATCGCATAGCATCCTTGCATTGAAAATTCCCCATTTCTCACGATGTGACGTCATACCATGCAAAATAATATTTCTTACATTCTGTTGTGGCTAGATGCATTTTTTATGGTTCCCGCATCGACTTTCGACCAAGTAAAAAGTTATACGAAAGAACTTATGGTAAAGGACTACTCCTTTACCAATGTGTCAAGAAACGTTCAAAAGATAACTCTCTTTGTTTCAGATTGATCCAAGGAGCCAATTATGCGACGGTGGTATCGGCAAGGCTCATCAGGCAGTTTCTTTGGGGGTATCAGTATTAAAACCGAATTACCCAAACACTAAAACAAAGTAGCATGTCGCTCGACTTAGAAAGTCGATGCGGGAAATAGGCAACCAGTGGCGAATAATTACAATTAAGAAATAATAGTTTTTAGGTTTAGACCCGGAACATCGGAAATCCCAATTTGGATTTCCGATGTTCCGCCTGCGATTCCACGTGCCTTTCTCAGAGTTCTTCACTGCACGAGATCAAAACGCTGAATGACCTCCGTTGAGTAGTGTGCTACGTGTAACATCATGGGTGTGTCACGCGTCAGTGAACACAGCACCCGAACTCTTTTCACAAGAGGAAGAGTTAATGAAATTCATTGTTCTTGCGGCAAAATGTCTATAGGTGAAACTGGATGATATGTGGCTACTAGGCTTAAGAAATATGAATGTTGCTATTGTTCAATTCGGTGTCGCTGAACACCAGTACTCAACAGGACACACGATTAATGTAAAACATTGTTACCGAGTTCTAGCATCAGTTTTGAGGTATTATAAAAGGAAAATAAAAGAATTTATCGAAATCTTCAATAAACCCGCGGAATACGTGTTGAAACATGCTTGGAAAAAAATAATTTCAGTGAGTCACGCATCGGTGAGCACAGTTGGGTATAAATACCAGAACTTTGGCCACCGGATTCAGTGATTTAATTGAAAAAAAAAACAGATAATTTTGTAAATTTTGGCTATGGCCATTCTAGAGTATAAAAAAGTTCGCTATTATGATAATATAGTCATAATTGCTTCACATTATAAACGCGTTTGGTTCTAGCGTTGACGGATCTCTGTTTCATCGAATGTTGCTACAGAAAACAATAATAAATGAAAATAAAAGAGGTTACTAAAATATTGTTTCGTCTATAGTAATTTTGTTTCTCAAAAAATCATTTTCAAAAACGAGTACCCATTTAGTTGAAACTTATCACAGAGAATTTATACAAGGGAAATGTGACAACGCTACCAACGCGTGTTAAGATAACATAAATAACGTAGTTTGGTGGTTGTTATGACATTTATTTTGGAATTCGTAGTTGTGAATGATTAAAAGTTCGGTTTAGAGGGTTCCAAGTGATTCTCTTTTGTGTCATAATTAATAATTTTTTTTTATATCATTGTGGTTTCTTAAGTGTGTAGTGGGCAAAGAGCTTGATTATAATTTTCCCAATCTTACATTCCACGCGTAAGCATGAACAAAATCAAGTTAGAACCAACTCTTCGAACCGCTTCGAATTCTTGACAAATTCTCGTCAGGCGACATGATTTGCTCCCTCGATTTATTTTGTTACTGATAAGATTCTATTATAGATTTAGATTAAGGTGACCACATCTGATAATCCAATTCGGTGATAAATCAACGATATGAAGTGTATATCCTTCATTCATAAACGAAATCACAGGCTCTATGATTATGCAATCACGTGTATATTCAAAAATATACTGTTCATGTTGCCATCGATCATCTAAATGTAATATTATTGTCTTTTATATATTTCTGTTATTATTAATATATTATATACTAACATATAAATAATTAACTAGATCAATAAATTAACTTTGATTGTAGAATAGCGCTCAGAAGGGCCGACCCAAGATTTTGCGTGGTCGCCCTTTAGAAAAAACTGGCACCTAAAAAAATTCATGGCTTTTGTATTACAGTAATATTCTTAATAACATTTTATCCATGATTTAGTAAAGCGGCTGCACGGCCTTTATTTTAACCAGAGACTCTTAATACTAATAAAATAAATAAAAATAACGGTTTTCTAAAAATTTATTATTAACTCGGTATCCATCAATAGATGTCTTTTGTGTTAGAATAACGTTTTTAGTAATCTTTTATCCATGATTCGATATAGCATATTGAGACGCGGAGCTGCATGCGGTACACCTGTTGCCAATACTCGCGCCGGCTCTGCTAGTGGACAATGATACTGAGGAAGTTTATTTCGTCCATTTTTAGTGGTCCCATATATTCCTTATGTCATTCTTTAGATTTTTTTTTTACTTAAAACGAGTATATTTGAGTAAAAAGCCAAACAGCAAAAGTACTTAATATTCTCAAGCCAAGAAGTACTTTTCAAAGAGTGCGGTTCTTAAAAGGTCGGTGAAGTTAGCCCCCCCCCCCATAACGAATTTTTATATGAAAATTTTAAGGTTCTTTTGCACCCTAAAATTTAAAATTTCACCTCCTCTCCTGACTAAATACTGATTTGCCTTACTGGGTGGGGCCATGTTGACCGTGGCCTCCCCAGTTGACTAATTTTTTGTTGCGAATCGGCAGAGTTTTGCACCGTGTTGCACCACACACTTTAAGTTTTGCACCCTTTCTATAGGCACTGTACCAATACCTGAAACTTGAAACCTAGCCCCCCTCACTTGACCAATTTACGTGTGCGAGCCAGCATGCCGATTCGCAATTTTCAATATCATTTATCATTTGCTTAAAGTTTGTAGTGCAAAACTTACGGAATAATATGCTGGCTCGCAAACGTAAATTTATCAAGTGGGGCTAGGTCAGTGGCGGCTCGTGGATTTAAGAATGGGTGAAGCGCAACGTAGCTAGGTGCACAGCCCCGCAGGTAAAAATAACGACGCAGGCGAACAATTTTCGGGTTGCCACGCCCAAAATGGCTATTTTTTTTACCTTTTTATGATGTTAATTATCCATAACTTTGGAGCGTTATTTAATACTTAGGGGAAATAATATAAATTTATAAGATTTTAAATATATTTTTTGTTCTTAGAAAATAGTTATATACCACGATACACGACACGATGCAAAACTGCTTCCGCCTCCGATGATCCGAACGCAATAATTTACATTAATTCTATAAAAAGCGAACAAGCACCTGCAGCAGAAGTTTTATGCCGCTCGCATCTCTATTTGGCTTACGAATATTCACCATTGCGTTGCTATAAAAACTGTCGTAAACAAATCTAAGTGTGAAAGCCGGCGTGCGGGGGGAGTCTGAGGCGGAATTTGTTAAGTGCCGATTGTCCTCAACGGGTCGCTCTTATAAAAAGGTGTTCAGCGCCTGCGTTTTTAAATCATTATTATTTTTTGAGTATATAACCCATTAGTTTTGGGAGAAAATAATGTTATAATTAAGTAAATAATGTGAATTTATATAAAACAAACTACATTTTTAAAATTTTAAGAAATGTAGGTTATAAAATGCTTAATATTTTAAAAATATTTTTATTTTTAAGTAAATTGATTGGAAAATTTAGGTGAAGCGGCGCATCACTTGCGTCCCCTGGCGAGCCACCACTGGGCTAGGTTTCAAGTTTCAGGTATTAGTAGTATAGTGCCTATAGAAGGGATGCAAAATTTAAAATTTGTGGTGCAAAACGGTGCAAAACTCAGTGAATAATATGCCGACGAACTTGACCGACCTGTTAAATGTTTATTTTTAAACTTATAATTACCATTTCTTTATGATTAAATATTGAAAATATGTATTTGTTTGAAATCTGACGTCAATTAGCCAAGATGATTCACTAAACATCTTTAAGATATTTGTATTTACTTAATATATAAGCGTATAAAAGGATAACACTTAAATATCTCACTCATCAGTAATTGTGGATACAAATAATCATACAATTCATACACCACAATGAGTTGCTATAAGTCGTATATTTTTGCTAATAAATGATCAAAATACCGAGACGTTCCTAGCATATTATTACTTTAATTCAATAATTACAATATAGATTAGCATGGCAAACATTCATATCAGCATTACATAATAGCGCTCATGATATGAACCTTTTCCAATGGCAATAAATATCAAAATTAATCAATTTTCGTTTAATAAACCAATTACATTTGCTTTTAGGAAATATCGAACAAGGAATACATGCAGTAAATATTATTATACTTTGAGCCATTGCAGGTATGGCAAATTATGAATTACAAGACAGATTTATAAACCAAGCACGACCGGCATGTGGATCGAAATTACTATAATACTTGAGTTTTTTTTTGTTGGTTCTTGTGTCAATATAAAGGCGAGGAACTTTTTTTTTTAGCCAGTTAGTTTTCTTCTCCACCAACCCCCCCCCCCCTACTTCACAAGGGTCTAGACGCCCCTGGCTTTATCTTAAAATATAGTGTTTCATACGGAAGTTTTAAGTCTTTATCCGAATGGCCAGAGGTTTTGCTAAAAAATAAACAAGTGACAATTGGAAAGTAAGAAGGAAGAGAACCTTCTATCACATAAATGCAGTCAATGCCTCTTATGGCAGGATTTTTGCCGATTTCCTCGTTTGTCTTTAAAGATAAAGATATCTAATCTAGTATATTTATTGAAACTATATTATACAGGCTGTTATATTTAAAATAATAAAGTCCACGTACATTTTTCACTTTCCAATTGTTCCATTGTTTATGTTATTTAATCCTGACGGCTCAGGCAAAACCTGAAACATCCAGATTCAACAACTTTTAGTTCGCCAATTATGTTTTGCTTATGTCACTGTCGTTTTTGTAATTGTGATATAGTTGGAAAACTTATTTGTTCTATTGTTGCATACGTCATTTTAAACCTATAAGTGTAAAGTTAGACCTGGTCTAAATTTGAACCTCTTCAGTGAATAGGGGCGAAAAGTTTTTTTATTCAACATTTTCTCGGTTCAAAAAAGTAAATGTGTTTTTTTTAAATGTGAAACTGGCAAAATTGTTTTTACCATTTTGTACATAAAAGCATTTTTCCCACTAAACAGGGTAACTCCAGTAGAACGAAACAGCCTCTTGAAATTGATGCATAAGCGTTTAGTATTTTTTTATTAAACGGCGAAACACATTTAAAAGTAGGAATATTTTTTTATTTCCATAACACTTTAAAAAAAAAACGTTAAAACGGAGCAAATTTGTTTTCAGTTTTGGATCATAAAAGCATTTTCCAACAAGCAACTCCCTAAAAACAAAATTAGTTTCACTGGTTTTTTTAACGGTGAAAGATGCCAAATTTGTTTTATTTTTTGTGTCAAATTTTTTCTCCACAACTCAGAGGGATCCTAGGAGGGTAAAAAAGGAAAAATATTTTTTTGTCAGAAACTATTAAAATTTTTAGAAAACAAGTCAAATTTAATACATTTTTTGCACCTAAACCTCAACTTGAAAAAATAATTTACAAACAGCGTGATCATTTTAACTTGTCTACATTTTAATCTCCTATAACTTTCTTTTTTTTATGACATCGAATTGATAGCAGTAGTTTCATCTAATATTAAGGAAATTTAACAAATTATCAATAATCCAAGATATAAATATTACTATTTTTTTAATGAGACACCCTATAAATTTTACTTTCAATAGAAAGGTCTCTTTTTATGAATTCTAAATATACTGGCTGATTAATTTAAAAATACGCGAGAAAATGGAGAAGAATTTCGTTATGGGCAATATCGTGTAGAGAGAAAAGCTGCCTTATGTGGAACATATTGGTCTTATGACAAAGCTTTCTTCTCGCTTATTTAATCAAAGGTGTCAAACCCGCTTTTTTTTAGAATCAGATAAAAGAGTCCTATCTACTGAAAGTAAAATTTGCAGGGTATATCTGTAAAAAATTGTAAACTATATTTATATGTTTGACGATTGATACTTTTTTATGTTATTTTGATAATTTGAAAATCAGGAAGCTATAGCAGGTTAAAATGCGGACAACTTAAAATCACTACACTGTATATTGTATGAGGAAGAACTATGTTTGTTAAAAACATATATTTTTTATTAAGATACTTACAATTGAGTAATTCCAGCTCTTCTTACAGCACTACTAATAACTTTTACAGCTGTCTGTATCGCATTAAGTAGTTGAGTTAGCTCACCAGTGGCTGTGGGAATTTTAGACTGCTCAGACAGCACAAAACGGGTTAACGTTACAGCATTGGAATCAAAACCGTGTTTACTCATATTGGAAAAAATAACTGCGAATATTTTTCAATATAGAATGATTCTAGAGCATTTATCTAATATGCAATTCTGAAAACACTAAACCGATTACAGGAACGACGATCAAACGACTAAATACTGATTTGAAACAAAAATAAAATTGACCTTTGAAACTGTTTTGGAATCGCGCCGTTCGTTGGTTTTATTTTACTCTGATAAAATATAAATATACGCACCACAACGTATCTGTTTGTTCACACACGGTTTATAACCATATTTGTTAACCCTTGAGAGAAAGTTGTTGCTACTTGTTAATTAATAAATCGAACAGACTTATTTCATAGCTTTCGCAACTAAATGTCTAAAAATATTCCTATTAAAAACAACTTGAGTATAATAGTTTTAACTATTAAATTATACGTATTGGCTTAGAAGAATTGTTTAATTTAAAAAGGTTTCTTTTTAAAGTAAAGTTTTTCACTGATACCGAAAATTCTGGGAAAACTGAACTAAAGCACTGTCACCTGTCACTTATATCGGTATTATTTAAGTACAACTGGGACCCAACGCTTTTTCCAATTTGTCACAGAAATCAGGGCAGTATCTAGAGTCTGGCGTTCGGAAGGGTGGGGGTAAGGGGGGATTGGAATTAACCATCGTGCTACAACTTTAAATTAATAGCTCAATATAATTAACATTCACAGTTATAAGGTTTTATATAGTTTTTAACTTAAGGTAAGAATAAAAATAGAGTTTATTATTTACATATTTAGCCTCTGCCAAGATTACCTCACAGTGTAAAGTCGATCGTACGACCATGCCAAGCCTAGCCAGGAACACCAATGTTCATACCAATTTATATTACGGTGAATATGTTTAAACATGAGGCAATAAAATGTTCATACAAAGAATAGTAATGTTTTTCCAGTATTACTTTCTAAGCAGGATAAAGAAATTACTTTTATTGCAAGCCTCAGATCAGATTACACCAGTAACAAGAGTTTTAGTAAGATATGGCAAACCCGATCGACAACTCCACGTATTTGACTATCCCACTGTGGTATTAGACCATCCCACTTTCATTGACAAGGGATCCTTATAGTAAAAAAGAATAATAGTCTACAGTAAAGATTGTTACAGGGTCACGTGACCGGCGTGGCTTAAAAACATATAGCGGTCGTGGAACTATAATAAATTTTAACATTAAAGAAATTAATTTGCTAAAAAATATTTTATTAGATACCAGGTTTTTCTTACCATCAGCTTTACTTGCCTTACTTCAAGAAGCAGCGTTCTAAAGGTGCGGTGACATTAGAACATTGTTTTTTTAAATATTTAATAAATAAGTTTTATTTACTTTATCTTGGACATTGCGAAACTAGGAGCTTTAGTTGACCTAACTATGGTGCGGCAATGTGAGTTTTTAAAAAAATGGCCGTTTAAGTTTGGAATTTTCTTCGAATCACTAAGTAAACAGCAAGATTCCCTTTTCCAGGAGACATGTCTAATGGAAGATACCTTATTCACTTATTTTTGGTCACATGACGTATTGACCAATCCGGTTCAGTATAATAGAACGTTTATTTCGTCGGGGGTCATGTGAGAATCCTCAGAAGCAAAACAATACAAGAAAGAGTCTGAGGTGATTTTTTTGACGATTACAATAGTTTTTCCTATCAGAGAATTAAAATAATTATAGAATATATCTATACTATATTAAAATAGTTAAAGAGAGTCTCACGCTTAAAAAAATATACTGCGATTTCTAAAATCACTAGATTTTGGATGAAATCTGGGGAAATAATAATGTTTCGGATGATTTTACGCCTTTTTTAAATTTTCACTTGAGTTGGGCCAATTTTTTATATACGTGTTGCCAGGTAGAGGAATTTAAATGGTGATTCTTTTATTTTTAGAATTTTAGCTATTAACATGGAAAAACAATATGACAATTGGCTATTCCATTCTTATCTTATAGCTCCCGCTTTTATTTACTTTCCTCGCAAGAGGAAAGTATCCTAGTTGCAAAAAAAAATGTTTTCTCAGTTTCGTCGGTTGATGATGATGACGTGGTAACATTTTAGTAAAAATCCAATATGGCTGAACAAAATGGCGGTTTATTGAATTGTTAAAAAAAAGTTACTAAAAAACTGCTTATCCATTTTGTCCAAATTTTGCAGAAAAATTAGTGACATGACCATTAACTGATAAGTTTTACTACGAATCCAAAATGGCATCCTAATAAAATGTTATAAAAGTCAATGCAGAAAACTACTGCATCGATTATGTTAAAATTTTGCTCAAAAATCAAAAATTATTTAGGGATGAACTGGTAAAAATGTTGAGACAAATTCAAAATGGGGGAACAAAACGGTGGCCTAATGAAATGTTTAAAAATATCTGAAAAAAGTACTTATCGGATTGATTGATTGATGGCATCCCCATTTTGAATATTTATTACTAAAAATGTATAAATTGCACACTTAATATCGATTTTTAATCAAATCTGTATAAATGTTAAAATTCGCTCGCAATCTAGGCATTCCTACTCACATTTTTTAAATATTTACTAAAAATGTTTGATATGTATTCTCAAATCTGTACAAATGTTAAAATTCTGCCGCCATGTTGGCAATCTTGAATTTTTAAAATGTTGACAAAAATTCATGACGTGCAGTCTTAAATACCCCTAAATGCCGAATTTTAATCAAATCTACAAACATTTTGAAATTACTCTGCTATGTTGGTGCCGCCATTTTTAATTCTCAAGTGTTGACTAAAATGTCTGTACAAATGACAAAATTCATTATTCGTTCGCTATATTGGCGCCACTATTTTGATTTTTATTGTGCATTCCTAAATAATCCCCACAAATGTTAAAATCATCCGTCCGACCTGTTGACTTTGTCATTCTGGCACCGCTATTTTGAATTTTTAAATGCTGACACTCTTAAATTTTCCTAGGCAATTTTCAGTTTAATCTACACAAGTAACAAAATTCGTCAGCCGTATTGGCGCCGCCATTTTGGATTTCTAAACGTTGACTACAAAAATTCGGATTTTTTATATCCGAAAGTGTATGCATGTCAAATTTGAAAATAATCGGTAATGGAAGTGATGAAAAATCCATTACAAGATTTGAATCAGACGAGTAGGAAACCAATAAAAGCGCGTTAAAAGCATTGATTATAGCTTAAAACTCTAACAATAGTATTCACTAAAGAGGTTTAAATTTAGATAAGGTTTAACTTGACAGTTACAGGTTTAAGATGACATTTTTAACAACTGAACAAAACATTTTTCTAAATGTCACAATTACAAAATGACAGTGACATAAGGGAAACATAACTAAAAACTAAAGTTTAATAATATATAAATAAATAATTTCCTTTTAAACTTACCTAACTTATTGGTTTGATTTAAATAGTGTAAAAATACTTGTTTGCCTTATTAAGGAATAGGTAAGAATCCTTCCTTTTGTCAACGATAGTGGGGCATGGCCCATTTCTTCATTTTCGTCAAATATTTTAACAGGTATTTTGTTTCGCCATATTGAATTCATACCAATATTTTTTTTGTATCAAACGTAATTTTTGTGGAAAATTAAATAAAATTAAATTAACAGACCGATCGACCGAGAGTAATGGAAAAACATGAAGATAGGGTAAAAACCCGGAACGATGATTTTTTTTCACGATTAATGATATTTCCTTATGCGGGAAGTGAAAACTCTCGCCGCCACTGGCATTCGTCAACAAATGGCCACGGCTTGAACAAGAGCCATCCCCACTTCTTGTTTTATCGTAAACAATCTTAGTTGGTACAATGGGGAGAGCTTATCAGAAATGTAGCAATAGTCTTAATTATTCTTAATTATAATAATTATAGTAGCTACCTAATACCTATTTTATTTATACAGGGTATAATTAATTTTGATATATAATTTAGGCAACCTAACTTGCCACAAGAGAGCACTTTGCATACAAGTTAAAACTTATTTTCTCCAAAAATTTGTGTTTTTTATGTTGTTTTTGAGGCCAAACCACATTAATATTCTGTTACTTCAATTTGAGGTTACTGTTGTCATAATATCGTGTAATTTCTATCCTTTATACTTTATTGAGACTTAGGACTGATACAATTACAATCAAAACAAACATATTTAACAATAAATATATACCTAGAAAAATTCTGAAAACATCCACTATTAATTTCTATGCATTTTTAACGGCTTTTTAAGAAGTGTGTTCCTAAATGTTCACAGCCATTTATTAGTTTAACTTGTAGACCGTCAACAAAGTTTAGAGAGTAATCATAGTCAAGGTCAGCCATTCTAGTGGTATACATCAAACTAACTGCAACGTCTTCAAATATCCCCTGGAGATAAAGATCCATTGGGAGTAGTTCGCTTTTTTATCCATTTATATTCACCTATATTATAACCATAATCATGCAATGGCCTCTTTCCTCGTCAAAGCAAGGGCCACATTCATAAAATGAAACCCTGTTGGATTTTAATAGTACATCCATCGGTCTGTACCTATTATGAACATTTATAATCTCATCTCGATTTTGGGTGAAATCATAGCTGTAAAGTTAGCAACGTTTCTCTAACAACGTCGCTGGCAACGAATTAGCACTGCCGGTACACAATCAAAGCGGAGCGGCAATATGTTACTTAGCTTATTAATGGAGGTGTTTTTTTATACTTTGCAAGTCAAACTTGTGCCACTTACAGCCTCTGGTAGTGTCTACTTTTAACAATAATTTAACTACCGTTTTAATACAATGTCCAAAAGCAGGGGATAAGAGGATAAAAACAACCTCATAAAAATTAAAATAATCGTATTTTTAAACCAAGATTTGTGCTAACTAGATATTTAGGTGGTGTTTGTTTCTTATAATAATCAAACTATAGTTTTAATATAATGGACAAAATTAGGGGATAGGGGGGCGAAAACATCACCACAAAATTTAAAAAAATCATATTTTTTAGACCAAGACTTGCGCCTCTTACAGACTCTAATGGTGTACCCATTTAAGAATAATTTAACTATCGTTTTAGTAAAATGTCCAAGAGCAGAGAATAAGAGTGCAAAATCAACCCCATAGAAATTAAAATAATCCTATTTTTTAAACCAAGACTTATGCTAACTACGTATTTAGGTAGTGTTTGTCTTACAGGCTCTGGTGGTGTTTACTTTTAACTTTAATTTAACTACGGTTTTAATACAATGTCCAAGGGTATAAGAGGGTAAAAATATCCCCATTAATATTAAAATAATCGTATTTTTTATAACCAACAATTGTGCCAACTACATATTTAGGTTGTCTTTGTTTCTCTTAATAATCAAACTACAGTTTTAATATAATGGATCAAATTAGGGATAAAAAGGTGAAAACATCACCATAAAGTTTTAAAAAATCACATTTTTTAGAGCACGACTTGAGCCACTTACAGACTCTGGTGGTGTACACTTTTAACAATAGTTTAACTATACCGTTTTAATAAAATGCCGAAAAGCAGGGGATAAGAGGGTAAAAACAAACCAATAAAAATTAAAACAAACGTATTTTTTTAAATCAAGACTTTTGCCAACTACATATTTATTGTTTTTTATAATAATCAAACCACAATTTTAATATAACGACCAAATTTAGGGATAAGGGGATAAAAACAAACCAAGACTTGTGCCAACTAGATATTTAGGTGGTGTTTGTTTCTCATAATAATCAAACCACAATTTTAATATAACGACCAAATTTAGGGATAAGGGGATAAAAACAAACCAAGACTACAGTTTTAATATAATGGACAAAATTAGGGGATAGGGGGGCGAAAACACCACGATGAAATTTTAAAGTCATATTTTTTATAGCACGTCCATGGGGATAAGAGGGGAAAAACAACCCTATACAAATTAAAATTTTTGTATTTTTAGAAAGTATTGTAATCGTGAAAAATGACTCTCAGGTTTTACAAATGTGTATGTTTTCGCGTCCCTAGATACCACAAAATATGTTTTATTAATTCCGTCAGTCCGTTTGTCGGTCTGTCTGTCTGTCTATCTGTCTGTCAGTTCGAGACATAGCTTAAAGACTACTTACCCGATTGACTTCAAATTAATATGAAAAATTAAGGGTCATATGGGGATGACCTGGTAATATTTGGTAAAAATCCAAAACGGCCAAACAAAATGGCGGCCTAGTGAAATGTTAAAAAAATTATTAAAAAGCTGCTTATCCAATTTATTATATAACATATAAAAGCTCAGCCTGAAAAAACTACTTAATGGATTGATTTCAAATTGTGTGCCACAGCTAATTGTAGTATATGGGTCAACTAGTAAAATTATGGCACAATTCAAGATGGCCGAACAAGATGCCGGCCAAATAAAAATCTTTTATCGTGAAAAAATCAACCTCTCAGTTTTTACATATCTTCACGCTTTAGCGTTTCTAGATGCCAAAAAATATGTTTTATCAATTCCATCCCGTCTGTCGGTCTGTCTGTCTGTCAGTTTGCCGCATAGCTTAAAAACTAAACCGATTGACTTCAAATTTTGACCAAAGATTAAGAGTCATATGGATATTATCTCGTATTATTTTCATAAAAATCCAGTATTACAAAACAAAATGGCGGCCTAATAAAATATTAAAAAAATTATTATGAAAAAAATCACTTATCTAATTTACCTGAAATTTTGCAACATCAAGTATTACGTTGGTGTTAAAAAACAACAGACTATTTTAAACTGTCGACATATTATCAGTCTTTATTTACTACGTTGGTCCGTAGTTATTTCCCATATTAAGTTTCTAAATGGTTTTCGTGAACGATCATCTTGTTTTTATGTTAGAGTGATGAATTGTTTGGGGTTAGGATCCAGTAAAAAAAACAAGACTATTTTTAAATTGTCGACGTTTCGCAACTTTATTGTTGCATCATCAGGACACATATATAGATTTTATATCCTGCATGAAACCCATATTATCAGTCTTTACCTATTCCGTTGGTTCGCAGATATTTGCCAGATATTAAGTTTCTAAATGGTTTTCGTTAACGGTGTATTATTTAGGGTTAGGAAATATCTGCGGTCCAACGGAGTACAAAAAGACTGATCATATGGGTTTCAATCTAAGATGGCGAAACGAAATGGCCGCCAAATAAATGTTTTAAAAAATCATCGTAAAAAAATTTTGTTCAATTGACTTTAAATTTTGCAGAAAATTTAAATGTGCAAATGGGATAAACTGGGACGAATTCATAACGTAACAAAATGGCGGATGTGTCAATGTAAAAACTATTTATTGAATTTATTTTAAATTATGCCCAAAAGTCAAGTGTGACATAGGGAGAAAGAAAATATTGGTAGGAATGCAATATCATGGAACAAAATAGCGCCCAATAAAAATGAAAAGTATATGTAACACTTATATACTGTGACTATGTACTGAACTAAGCTGAGTCACACTTCACTCTTCCTAATAAATGGAAAAAAATCATATGAGGGGAGTATTGGGTAAAAGAAATTTACCGATTTTTTAAACCAAGACTTGTGTCAACTACATATTTAGGTAGTGTTTGTTTCTCATAATAATCAAACTACGGTTAAAAATAATGGCTAAAATTAGGGGATAAGGGGTTTAAAACACCATCATAAAATTTTAAGAAATCGTATTTTTTAAAGCAAGACTTTTGCCACTTACACGGGAATTTAATGGCCTACCTCTCAATGTCCCGATATACTACATTCAAATATGGATAAGCCAATCTCTTAATACCTTTTGATTTAAATAAAGGTTGTTAAGTATTGAACAAATAAATTAACTACCATTAAAACATTTTAAAAAAATGTAACTTTGATTAGCTTAAGTGATAAAACGAATGAGAATTTCACTTTGTCAGTATACTTAACCATGATATCATCATAAAATATTCGATGCCAAAAAACGACGTTTTGGCTCATTTCCATTTTGACTAAAGAAAGAACATAGAACCTAGAATACAATGTAGATATTTCAATTAGAAGTTTCACTACCATCCAGCACAGCGGTTATCAACCTATAAGTATTTAAAACATTTTCGATTTCAAGATTTTTTCTGAGAGGAAGTGTTGTTACTTCCCTCATGCATGGCACCACAGAGAAGATATATATCATTTTGAAAAATCAAGATACGCATACTTTTTAACACGAATTTTAAAAGTTAAGTTTAAACTCAACCTGTTCCTTAAACTATAGATTGGGGTGCCCCTTGTTTTTTTTAAGACCCATATGTATTGAAATTTATTTCTAGAAATGATAAAAAAAATTTTTTAATTACTAATATTTTCTAATACGCCACTTATTGTAAATGACCCTGTATAAGGAGTCTTATAGTTTTTGTTATTATATGTACACCCTTACAAAACTGCGTAATTTGTAGTTCATCAAAAGTAAAAAATAAAACACGTTTCTTGACTTCCAATAAAAATCCGTGGATAGTGAAAAAATACACCTATAAGAGATAGTAAAAAAAGTTACTTTCAAACGTTTATTAAAGCGGGTCTGAGAGTTAAAGAGTATTCTCGGGGACAAATTTGACATTTTATAATGCCGTTAGTTTGGATTACCCTTTCGAACTGTTATCTTTAGAAACAGACATTTGCAAACGCAATTTAATCATCTTTATAAAAGTCCTGTGATCGCTAAGGAATAGGCAGTTTTATTTTTCTCATTATGTAATGGATTGGATTTTATTACAAATGAATAATATAATAATATGAGAAATTGCTAAATTTTAGGCATGTATTCTCAATTAAAGAAAAAATAGTTTTTTTATGTTTGGATATACCACGAAGGCCCGAGGCTTAAGAATAATGCAGCGTTGCTTTTAACCGTTAAAAGCCTCTACTTAGTGACTCCATGTCCTGTATTACAGGGCGCGGAGTCGTAGTTTCCGTCGATGTTCTCCAAATATCTAAACATGAATTTGCACTTCACTGTAACTTTTGTAGAGAACGCGGTTGTACTGCCATGGTCGTTATTGTAGCTCTACATCAACTACAACCAATTGTTAGCAGCCCGCCTCTAGATGCAGCACGGTCTTCCTCGGGTGGTCAACTATCAAAGTACTAGCCGCGCGCAGCGATGTTTTACTTTGATTATCGTCCGAGATCGGACCAACGCAAGTCACCGCAGGACTGATTGGTATATTAAGACAGATCAATATCAAATATAACTATTTAAGTGGAGTTATTCAGTAAATATCCTATTTTTATGTGAATTTACTTGCTTTGTATTGATCAGAAATCTTTATAGAACTTTTTTCCAGTGTTTTCAGGGTTTCACTAACGAAAGTGTCGAGAAACTAAACACAAAGACCCTATATCGCCTGCGGATTATACCAACTACAACACATATTGTTCAATGTGCTTCCTATTGGTTCTTCGTTTATTTCATATAAACAAGTTTAGTTCAATGTTTGGCGAGAGCTTACTGGCTCAGTGGTAGGATTCTCGGATTTGGATGCAGCGTATACGTGTTCGAATCTCGGTTCAGGCAGATGGCTTTTTTAAGTATTTTTTGAACAAAATTTACAATTAATAAAAATGCTGATTAGGTTAAGTTAGGTTTCCTGTAAAGAATTCGCGCCAGCGCCAACGAAAGTTCGAGTTTATATTAAAACAAGGCATTTTTTTATACCTAACCTATACTGGTGGATCTGTCCCGTTAGCGTTAGATTACTCCAGGTTTTCTTTCTTCTTTCTTTGAAATTATGCAGACAGCAGCCACTTTTTTGTTTTCAGCGCCGTTCTTCAGCACAGAGTGCTCTCCGTAAATCGTTGGATGGAACAATTATATTATTTGTCTTCGTAAAGGTAAATCGTTTCCACTATCAAAGGTTTATCAAGGACTTCTACTGTTATCGACGTATAACCTTTTCTTTCAAAGTGACGCCAGACTTGCGTATTCCCGTGGAACTTTTTGTTCACCGCACGACTTTTGGACATATTAGATAAGCCTGTCCAGAGGAAGAATTCACAATCCCCACGTCCCCTAGGAATCTCCGTCTCACAGCGAATGGCCCGTTATGTGTGCCGTTTCCCCAGCGATCTTTCTCCGATGGTCGTTGGACTGCCCCTCGAAACATCGCGAAAAACTACTACCGCCGTCAGGGAATCTTACCGGGCACAAGTGTTTAACTCGATTAGGTGACCCTCTCCAGACACATTTCAAATTTGTATTAAAAATATACTTATGGTACAAACCCGACGTAAAAAATATACAATTGAAAACTTACGATGGAAGGTATACGAAAACATATGATGGCGCGTCTAATTAATATTATCAATAAGGTAAGACTATATTTCGCAAGAACTTGCCAAAATAAGCTTTTTTCATTTTTGACAGGCATGGTCACTATGGGTAACATAGCTTAGTTTTGTGAGTTCCTAAAGAAGTCAGATAAACTTACATTAAATAGCTTTTTTTTTAATTGTTCTATCTTATGTCTATCAAACTTTGTTCTGTGTTATAATTTTAACAATAGGCAATTCGTAAAAGAGTTAAAAATGGTTTATTAATATCTCCAAAGGCATCGAAACCTGTTGTTAGGTGATTTTTAGCCTTTTTTAAGTTGAATTTACTAGGGGCGTCATTTTTATCCCTTACCCCGGTGAAGAGTGTTAAAATTTACATTCAATGAGCAATATAATTCGAACTTTGCACCTCAGATAATTTTTGTGGCTACTCCAGTGCCTGCTGTTGGTGTTTGTCTAATTGTCAGAATCAGGTTTTCTATATCTGATAGGGAAATCTTGTTGTCAAAAGACATGGGAGTACAAATTTGGAATATGATCATAAAATTCACAGATATTTCAGGTAATACAGATGTTTTACTGACTTTTAATCATTGACATAATATTATGTTATTATATCTCTTGTTTTTAATCTAATCTAATCTTCCTTAACGACATTAACAGAACTGGTTATTTAAATATTCCTAATTATTATTATTTGAAGGTATATTTGAAATGTATACGCAATTAAGATAATTATTCGTAATAAAACACTGACATTTAGAATCAGGGCAGTTTTAAAATCCTTAATTAAGGTAATAAAATATGTTTGAAGAAAATTTGAAATATTTTACACGTTAGTCCTAGCATAAATGAAATGTCGATGAGTTTTTTCCAAGAAAAACCTACTTTCGTCTGCTTTATTAGACAGATCTTATGATAACGCTTTTCAAAGAGTTGCTACAGAAAAGCTCCTGCATTTGATCTTCTAAGATCTGATGCGGATTAAGAGACTAGATTTCTACCATCATCTATTCACCATTTTCGTGGTACTTCATCGAGTGCTAAACAATATTTCAAAAAAAGGCTACAAACAGTTTTGGAAACATACACGAATATTTAGACGAAATAAATCGAAGCTTTCAATTGTATAAAGTTAGTATAAATGTTAAAAAAATGTGTTACCAGTTTTAAAACATACCTACTTATGACATGATTTCGCACTGAAATAAAATATTTTTAAAAGGTAAACCGGAAATTGCCACTCTGCCCTCTGTACACAATGCAACGTGTTGTTTGTAGACGTGTCCCAGACGAGGTGAGGGTAATAATCTTCCTGCAGGTTACTAAGTTCGAAAAACACTCGTAACCTTTCGGCACTGCAGCGCTGCCAGATACAGGAAAGAAGAGCGAAAAATACAATTCCGCTTTGGAATCATGCATCTGTTTCGGCCGATGTACAGTCACAAAACTGGATAATAAATTCAGAATACCAGCCCCGTTCCGCTATGCGATGGAACTTAAAAACAATCTGACTTTTATTTTATTGAAGAAAAGATCGATTCATATGAGACATATAATATAGAGAGTTATATATATATATATATATATATATATATATATATATATATATATGTATATATACATATTGTAGTGATAGTAAGTAAGTAAAGACCTTTCCATCATCGTCAGGAATGAGAAACAAATCACTGAATTCACAAGCTGGCAAAGATCATACCATAAGTTGCACCCCCTGCATACCCGGATTAAATAATTATATTTGTTATGAATAGTAAAACGCCCTAATTAATGATAAAGTTGGGCACATGAATAAAAAAATACACACAAATTACAAAAGAAATATTAACGCATACAGCCCTTACCGACAACATCCAAGGGGTGCCAAAAGATGCTGCTATGACCTATATACGAAAATTTGTTTTATAATTAATAAAGAACGAGAAAAAATTAATTAGAGAAAAGTTTGTTTACAAACACGCCGACAAATCGATAATTGTAAATTCAGAATCAAAGTGATCTTAATAATATTAAAGCCACCCAAAGGATATTACTTCTTTTTTTTTAAGAAATAATATTCTCGTCACTCGGTTAATGTCTATTATGTCTTATAAAATATTTTTTAAATTTTTGCTTGGGTTAGTAGCTCTGGATTTTCTTTTTTTTTAATGACCCTAGCTTTTTATTCACATTTTTATTATTCAGTACATCATATCCAATCAAAAAATTGTTTTAATTATATAATTGTTTAATTTATCACCTAAGTTCGAATCGGACATAGAGCGTAGAGTGACTAGGCTGCAACTGTGATGTTTTTGGATTTAAATATTTTCGTAGCCTGTGATCAGTGAACATAGTTATACCAACAAAAACTAAGTTTTTCACAAAATTCAATTATTTTTAGCTAGATTCTGCTTTATCTATAATAAGGTGTTATGTGAGAGGCTATATGTACATAGCAATATAATAGTTTAAGATTTTAATTAATACAGATTTTTCATTATGTTAGAGATAGTAATATGATTTAATCGGACACTAAACATGTATAAAATTGTAAAAAATATTCTTGGTTCGGTTTCGGTTATGTCAATTGTTGCTTGCAGGTTTAATCTAGAGTAAATACTAAAAGAAAATTTCTATTTTTGTATCACTTACTACTCCTAGAATTTATGTAAATATAGATAGTTAAAAAATCACGTTCAATGCCGACATCAAAAAAATCCAGTCTCAAATACTTAATATTAACTTACTTTATTTCCTACAATTAGTTTGGTCATTCCTTAAGGCTATCTCTATTGTGAATACGTTAATGAAAACTTAAACTTAAAAAGTTAGATATTTGCTTCTATTTTCAAAAAAAAAAAAAACCATAAGTTCATGTATTCTTGCTGTTTCTGATAGAGATGAACCTAACCTACCTAAGAAAATGCGTACCTTATAGAATTTAAACATTTGCCTGGTTTCTCAACAAAGTTTAGACTCATTTAAAAATTTATTCGAGACTCAACTGAGAAAAATCCAAAAAGTTTTGCATCTTCATGAAAATTAAAAATAAAAAGTTGTAGAATACCATGCCTGATGATAAGAGAGAAATTAGAGATACTAATAATAAAAATAATAATACTTTTATTGTCATAAATACATTCAATTCTGAAAATTGACAACGTCATCTCATTCGAGAAAAAGTTAAAAAAGAAAGAAAAAAAATTATCATAATCAAAGGTGAATGTGTCAAAAAATATACAAGTAGAAACAAACACGCACAAGTAACTATAAATAATCATAGCTTCAACAGCTTATAACATAAAACAAAATTAATAAAAAGAAATCTAGATAATATGCTAATAATTAAAATAATCCTCTAAGGAATATAATTCTCTTTCAATAAGATTTTTTTTTAATTCGTTTATAAAACTACTTGTTTCAATGGTTCTTATATTTAATGGCAATATATTATATACTTTTAAACATCCAACTAGTGGATCCTTAAGAAACAAATAAATTGGGTGCAGTGGCATAACCAAATCGTTCCTTACTCCTTGTGTTGATATTGCTATAGACATCCCTATTTGTAGAAAAGAACAAACATGCACAAACAAATAACCAACTAGGGTAAACCTGGTAGTTATTGGACATTTGGGAGCTATTGGACGCCTGACGTATATTTACGAAAAACAAGAATTCTGTATTTAGTAGTTAAATGAGTTTTGCTTAGATGTCGCCGTTTTACCCTACTGCAATATTCACTCAACTGACAGTTTCCTAACGTTTTTAATTTTGGCGGCAAAACACCATTTTGCTCGACGTGTACCAAACGGACGGGTTTCTTAGGAATTTAATAAGAAAAACGGTGTGATTTTTTATCATAAGTAGTGTTGAAATTTTAGTGAAGAGATCAACAAAAAAAAATCAGGTATTCGTATATCAAGGCTCATTAGTTTTTAAGGTTTAACTTAATAGAATTAATATAGGTTAGGTTTTAGTGAATGTCCAATAACTAAAACTAACATATGATCTTTTCAGTAATTGGACAGCTGTCTAATAACTGCCTTTGGCAAATTTTGCACAGTTTTCATGTGAATAGTTATAGTTTCTTTTAATGTTTCATGCAATCCAATTTATATGGCAATATTCGCAGCGTAACCAGCTATTGGACGCCTGTCCAATAATTGGTTGCTACATGTCCTATAATTGAACTAATGGTATTTCATTATATTCTTAGTTACTAAAAATGCCAAAGAAAAATAAATATAACGTGGAATCAACGGAATCCGCAATTAATGAAGTAAAAAACAATAAGATGTCATACAGAAATGCGGCACACAAATACGGGGTTCCCAAGTCGACGCTAGAATTTAAAATAAAGAATCCTGGTCACAAGGACACATGTGGCCCATCTCCAATCCTTTCATTAAGAGAAGAATCTGATATAGTAAGGTAAAATTAGTTTTACTATACTTTACAATCTACGTTTAACTTTACCAACCCGTTTTTTTATTTGGTAGATGGATAGAAGGGCTGGCATCAAAAGGATTTCCCAGAAAAAAAGAAGACATTTTGAATAGCATCCAGAAATTTTTGACAGACAATCCACGGCCTAATCCATTTAAGAACAACAGACCTGGTGACAGTTGGTTAAAGGTAATACATTTAAAAGATAATCGGAAACTGCGGATGATTAAAATTGCGTTCTATATTTTAGGCTTTCTTAAGGAGACATCCATTGTGCAAAGAACAAGTGAATCAGTGAGTGCTGCCAGCGCTTGTGTCTCAGAGTCCGATATACGGAAATGGTTTGGAGATATAAACAATTATCTAGTTTCTAAACATTTAAATATTGATGACCCGTCCAGAATTTACAATGGCGATGAATCTGGATTTAAAATTTGCCCAGAAACAGGCAAAGTTTTTGCTGGAAAAGGCACAACGAATGTTTAATCTGTGGAAAAGAGATCACCTAAGGAAAACATTACTGTGATGTTTTCATTTTCCGCTTCCGGAATAACTTGCCCGCCGATGATAATTTATCCATACAAGCGAATTCCGGAAAAAATAAGCATCACTGTTAATCTTGATTGGGGAATTGGAAGATCCGATAATGGTTGGATGACTTCGGCGACATTCTTTGATTATGTGAAAAACATTTTCCATCTATTTTTGGTTCAAAATAATATAGAGTTTCCCGTAATATTATTTTTGGATGGCCACAAATCTCATCTAACGTACGAGTTGAGTATTCTTTGCAACGAACTAAATATCGAAGTAATCGCGTTATATCCTAATGCAACGAGAATTCTCCAACCATGCGATGTAGCAGTATTTAGGCCTGTAAAAATGGGGTGGAAACAAGCGGTGATTAAAGCAGAGACCCTTATTAATGGATTCCGTGCATGTGGTTTATTCCCCTTCAATGCCGATGCTGTGGACTACACAAAGTGTTTAGGAAAGGAAAATAATCCTACTGAGGTATATAGGAATCTACTCATTCATAAGTATCACCTAAATAACCGTTTTTGCTTTCAGGTAAAAATCCCACGGATCACAATACATTTGTCAGTTTGGGTGGAGAAGGTTTAATACAAAGGTTCAGATTATTCGATGATGTTCTGATCAGAGAAGGTATTAGCGAAGAATTTTTGACTGTACAATATGTGGAATTATTTTGAAAGACCAGATTCGGTGCCCAATAAGGAAAATGTTGAAGTGGAAATGCCAATGGTGCCAGAATCATTTGACAATCAGTTATTAAACACGGCTTCGGACGCTGAATTAGTTCCCAAACCGGATTCGTTGCCAAACGAGAAAAAAGTTGATGTGGAAATGCCAGGAGTGCCAGAGTCATTTGATAATCAGTTATTGAAACCGGATTCGTTGCCAAACGAGAAAAAAGTAGATATGGAAATGTCAGGAGTACCAGAGTCATTTGATAATCAGTTATTAAACAGGGCTTTGATTATGATAATTTGGTTTGATCTTTGATTATGATAATTTGGTTGGACGCTGAATTAGTTCCCAAACCGGATTCGTTGCCAAACGAGAAAGAAGTTGATGTGGAAATGCCAGAAGTGCCAGAGACATTTGATAATCAGTTATTGAAACCGGATTCATTGCCAAACGAAAAAAAAGGTGACTCGGCTTCGGACGCTGAAATAATTATTACATCTGAGCATCCACCTCAAAATATATCAAAAGTTAAAATCATACAAAATATAGTCCTAAAAAAAACGAATCCTAATACAAGGTATACAAGCTATAGTTTGCCAACTACTAGTAAAAGCATTGGTATTTACTTAAAAGGACCAGAAACACCAGCAAGAAAGAATAAGCGTGATATCGAAAGGGTTTCATTTGCGGTAACGTCAAGAAAATATCAACAGAGTTTTGAAAGGAAACGTATCTTAAAATTGGAAGCAGAAAATAAAAAATTGGAGAGAAAACGAAAGAGAGAAGAGAATGTAGCAGCAAAAGCTTTAAAAAAGACTACGCGTGCTGTTGCTAATAATAATTCATGCTTTATATGCAGTGTTCGTACACTAAAAAATAACTACCTAACATGTGATAGCTGCAAAAAAAGAATTCATCATAGGTGTATTCCGAAAAAGTATGAAGAATATATTCCCGACGAGGGTGATGAAGATTTGTTTATTTGTCATATATGTTATAGGACCGAGGAAAGTGATGAAGATGTAAATTTAGAAAGCGAAGAAGATAGTGAAACAGATGATCGAAAGGAAATCGAATGCGAAGAAAAAAGTGATGCGGTAGAAGAAAATGTTATAGATATTCAAGAACGCGATGTAAGAGTGTTGAAAAAACAAAAAAATCAGGGAGAATTTGTTGCAGAATGTATATTATCAGATCAGATGGAGATCGAAGCGAAAATAGACGAAGAAAAAGAAAACAAAATACCAAACTCTGAAATTATAGAGAAAATGGGAGGACAAATATCAGACACAAATTCAGATGACGAGATGGAGATTGATGAACTATTTAATATGTATCAAGATGAGATTAAGAAATTCTATTAATAATTATAATTTTAAGTAAATAAAAGTTTTTGAACAATGATTTGAATTTGTTATCAATTTAGAATAACCATTTCGCAGTTGTCCAATAATTGAAAATTTTGTGTCCAATATCTACATTTTTTGTCCAATAACTAATTTTTTTGTTTTTCCTATGTTTTTTTCTATTTCTTAAAAGACTATAATATTAGAAATATTTAAAAGTCATTATCCAAATACATCATATATGAGGTAAAATATGTCACAGGCAAATTAATGTACCTTAAAAAATACTCAAACGGTGACAATTTAAAACAAAAAAGAATCTTAACTGTCCAATAACTACCTAGTTTACCCTATCATGGTATTTAATTATTTAAACTTTCCTGTACAATATTGTCTATATCTCATATGCAAAATTACTTTAATTATTCTTTTTTGTGTTACAAATACTGTGTTAGCATTACAAATTGAGAAACGATACCAGAACATGTTTCTATATTAAATTATGATCTGGACACTGGCATAATACAACATTCTTAAGGCAAAGGCAGGGATACACATGCCAGTAATTAGCATAAAAGCATGCCACTAGCTCGAATGCATTAATTACCAGCATGTGTATACGCATGCTAGAAACATTTTAAATGTATTTATGTCATAGAGTATGCTTTTAAAAATATGCTAGCTCTTGGCAACAAAGTTTTTTCTGGCATGTGCATTCCCGCCGTTATTGTGGCTAAACCATATAATTATGAGAGAGGGTAAGAATAGTTATGGCGGAAATGTGAAGCATCTTGAAAAATATGTTACCGGAATGACAAAAGTTAATTTTTATTCACAAATGTAGGCAACTGTTAGAAATTAAAGTTTGAAAAGAAATACTATTCGTAACAGTTCGTATCTGGAATACTGAAATTTACAATCAACATTTATCTATAACGAAACGTTTATATAAGAAATTATTATTAAATCAACTTTAACTATTCTAAACAGATATGCAATATTCGGCAGCCAGTGGTTTTGTTTTAGTTTAATTTGTTGTATTTACATTTTTAACCAGATTTTAAGGAGGCTCTCCGTAGTTATGAAGATATATTTAAAAATAGTCTTAGACTAAAAAATTCGGAGAATTATACAATAATTTCCGTACCAAAAATATTTCCTGTATAATCTAGAATGCTAGCAAGGATAATAATAAGCGATTTTCAAAATTCATGGATAAAAAACTCACTTCATACGGACTGAGTAGATTCTCGATAAATATGCATAAAATAAATAACATTTTAAGGTGTCTTCAAAACATATATTACAAATGCCTAAATAACACTTTTATTTCCAACTTAATTATAAGTTTCAGTCTATAAATGAAACGCAAATTATAATATACCAAATGAGACAATGTCCTGGATAGCAGGTTTTTTTTATAATTTAGGCGAGTAGTCACTGTCCTTAAATTCTTCTTTGGGTCCAACATAATATATTAAAAAAACTGAAATGGATGTTATATAAACATCTCTCATTTTCTAATTCGAGCTTATTCTCTTGATAGCAGAAATTCATGTATCTCCGTTTTATGTTAGCTAACCTCTATGGGGAGGAAACCAAGAAAGATGCCAAAACTTTTGGCGATCTTCGGAATAGCAAGTAGAAGTTACTCTGCCAGTTGGCCTTTCTTCTTAGATTCCGAGATGAGGATGTAGTACCGAAATCACTACAGGTGAGACATTATTTCTATAACTGCTAAGAATATTTGTGCTTCAAAATGCCAGCAATGCATTAGTTAGAGAAACGATTAAGGCAATACGCCGTGATTTAGATAGAAATGCCCGTACACTACTAGAAATTCACCTGAAATTAGCTTTTAGACTTGAAGGAACCATATTTACAACTTTAGACAACATCACCAATGCACAGGCAGAGAAAATCTATCAAGAGGTTACACTTAAGCAACAAAGGGAGTTTGAAACACTCCCGAACAGAAAAAATCCAGTGAAAGCTCCGCAGAATACAGTTATCAACTTGTCGTCGAAGCCGTTAACCGAAGCAGAGCATTTCGTCCTTTGTAAAGGTCAAAATTTCGCAATAGTACCGAGCAGCATTCCCGTAGAAGATATAGTATATTCCGTTGAAGCCGCAATCAGAAGATTACCAGTGGAGCAAGCTGATGAAACCAGATGACACGAGCATACCACTGGCCATATTATAAATGTAAAATATACCAAGGTTCTCGTATCACTTCCAGGATTTTATAAACGAAAAATTAGAGAATCTATTGACACATGGAAACCGATCTTAACACAGGGTCACGGATCGGCGAGCACAAGTCGGGTATAAAAGCCCGACTGAATCTCTCCGAGCTCCCTCCAAGAAGAGGATTCCCAGGTACCTCAGCTGGCTCCGGCGTGAGCTGCAGCTGAACCTGAGGTAAAAGAAGAGGATACCAGCTACCTCAACTGGCTCCGGCGTGAGCTGCAGTTGAACCTGAGGTAAAAGAACACCCCTCCTCAGCTCCTCACTGCAAGGACACGGAACAGCAGTGACACTGAGGGCCCAGAAGAGGACACACCAAGAAGACCAACACACGGATGGACGGAGGAACCTGACATCGGTAAACTGGGCCATGGACCAGTGGGACGCTGACAGTGGCAACCGGACAAACAGGAGGACGGATCAACAAGAGTAACTTCAACAGGTAAGACGACTACATTACTAATGATATTTTCCTTTTCAGATATACCAGTAACGAGAGGCGGCACAAAACACCGTGCCAAAGAGGCAACTCACCCCCCCCAGAGGACCATGTCTTTTAGAGGGTCATCCCCGGAAGGACGGCATCAACCCGATCGAAGGACCCAGCTTGCTTGCCGAATGACGGTCCATCTGATGGGGGCCCGGTGGGGTTTAGTGGGTATGGCAATCTGTCAAGTGTAACAACCTGGCAGTAATGTGAGTCCCACACCGTCTCCATCCCAACCGGGATGGAGTCGTGCGTAAAAGCATTCCCCATCGACACAAAAAAAAAAAAAATCCGAGCTCATTTAGTGTTCAGATCTCCTAGACTAAGGATTCCTGAAGATGCTTCGTGCAATCGAAGGCCAAAATTCGGATAGTAATTAGAATTTGATCATGATTTTTTAATTGACCAAAGCCGTGAAAGCTTCCATTTTATATTTGTTCTACTATACTGATTGAATTTCTAGATAATAATAATTTATCACATAAGAAGTATTATCTGCAAATTGACATATTGAAGTTATATTAATTTTTTTTATTTAAGTCAATAAGTAATATCGGCCCTAATATGGATCACTGTGGTACTCCTTTGTTAACTAATTTATAATATGGTACTTAGTCACATAGTATTTAGTACAGTCATCGTTAGTTAGTTAAGTAAGACCTCGACAGCTTATTCAGTAATATCTCATGATCTCTTAGATCAAATGCTTTGTTTAAATTAAAATATTTCACACCCGATTCAGTATTTTCAACATTGTCGAACCAGTTAACTCTCTTTCAACATTTCAGCGAGAAAAATGTCTTAGAAGCATTGAACTCTTAACAAAACCTCTGTGTATGACAATGTTTTCCTCAAATTTAGCAACTATGAGCTTCTAAAAAGTTATTAGAACCTCAACCTTTTTAAAAACAACTTTTATTAATTAACACATATATTATTTTATTCTTCTACAAAAGAATAATCTTGTGCAACATCAGCTGATGCAGTTTTTATAGTCTGCACCTTTATACCTACTTTTATTATGATTTACTGACATTTTTATTGTGGAAAGCAATCATAAATCTTGTCTTATCCGTAAATATAAACTTGAATGTCGATATGTTTTTCCGGAAAAGAAAACCGACTTTTAGAAGAGATATAGTTCAAATTTGGCATATTTCTATCTAGGCAATCGTACTAGTATGCAGAGAAAAAATTGAAATTCCCCAATTTCTTTCTAAACCGTAGGCAACGTATAAAACATATTCCGTAAAAAATGATGTTGGAAAACATAGTGAACCAGTGGCGTATATAGACAGTGCTTCTGGGGAGGGTTTTGAGACGGTAACAATTAGAAAAAACCTTTGCGAAATTAATCAACATTCCTTGGTCCTTATTTTATACTATTTGTTCCATTTAAGCTTAAAGAAAAATGGATCTGGAGAGGGGAGTTAATCCCCCAAACACCCTCCTTAAATAAATTGCCTAAAGGGCCGATACGCTTGTTGAGTTGCCTGTTTTTACCTATAAAAATATACCCGCTTGAGAGTGATTGCATTCCAGTCCTACATTTACAACAGGTTGCGCTACAGTTAAAAATATTTTTTATTACTTGCATTCCAATGATTCCAAGCGACTATCTCTTTAAATTTAAGATATGCAATTCCTTGTAATGCCATAACGATAAATAAATCTCAAGTGCAAGCTCTATTAATTGATGGAATTGATCTATGGGCTCTTTGCTTTTCGCCTGGTGAATTTTAGGTTGCTTGTCCCAGAGTTAACGAAAGAAATAATGTATGTGCACTTCTGCTAAACTTACAAATCGAGTAGTACAATAACACATAAATAATAAACAATAAGGAGTAAGTTACTTAAATATGATAATTTTATTTTAGCATTAACAAATACCATAAAGGCAAAGAATATAAATACGTAAGACGAGAATAACTACATATTAAAGACAACCATAATTTTGAAACGCGAAATAAAAAAAGCAATATTTGTATTGTTTCTGAAACGAAAGACAAAATTTATAACTTTTAAGTCCTAACGGTTAAGGTTTTATTTATGCTGAAAATTATGTCAGATTTCTCCCCAGTGGTGGTTAAATTGCCGCTTCCCGCGAGCAATTAATCTTCTTTTGTTTTAAAAAGGAAAGATATCAGGAACCGCATTTTCATTTTGAATGCGAATATGCTTGCCCAAGGGTGTATTACAATTATTGAATCTAGAAGTATTATTTCATATAAAATTTGGCAATAAAAAATGTATCAATTAATCGGTTATTTAGGTGTAAATTCAGATAATCTAAATATGCACGCACAAATTTGAAAGGAAAGACTGTAAAATATGTAAGCTAAAAAAGTACAATTTTTCACTTTTTGCACTATATATCCAAAGCTATGTAAACATTCGCTAAAGTTGTTTTGTACTTTTATTTTCTTTATGGTTTATAGATAGTTTCGGAGATATGGCGGTTTAAAGTTCGTCTAAAATATGGACAAAATCGCACGCGCCTGCACGGGCAAGAAACATATATAAAACTTTATTCACTGTACTTTACAAAAAAAAAGAGACAAAAAATTGGAACGGAGCACACTGGGGTGTTACCGATATAAAGCTGATCGAAAATCAAAAAATCAAGTGTGCGCTGGATTTTAAAAAAACTCATAAATAACAAGTCGAAACAGCATTTGTTTATTCTGCGTTGTCAAGCATTTGATTATCTAGATTATTTGGTTGTGATGTCATGTCAAATATACGACTTAGTGTAAGTCTAAAATTAATTATATATTTTTATCAGTAAATACATTATTTATACTCGATACTGTGTCCCTTTTCCATACAAACTGGGTCCCGATTTAGGATGGAGGAGCAACTTGTAGGTATGTATTTTAAAATATTATATAATTTTTTGAGAAGCGATCTTTAGAAATAATAGTTTTTTAAACTTAATACTGGAGGATTTAAAATTCATGTAGAAAACATAAAGTATGACTTTAACAGAGAGGTTTAGTTAACTATTCCCCTGAATTCCCCTTTGTTTCTATATACGTAATACTTGATAAACATTTAGCTTTTTTATGGTGAAAAAACTGGCTGCTACTTTTTGCTCCTTTTTGGCCAAAATATAAAAAACTGGTCCAACAAAACTGACATCCGTCAACTAAGTATACAGTTTTTCATTTTTTTTTAAACGCGGCAATATTTAAAAGAGTTATTTTTTAGGTCATTTTTTGGAAAAAAACTTCTAATTAATATAGGTCCGGAAATGCATACTTTTCAATATACAGGGTGTTAAAATTTTATGTTTTGTTTTTATACATCCCTGAATATTGTCAAAATTTCAGAAAAAATTGATATCTGGGGGTTTTTTAACATTTACAATAATTCAGCTCTAACCTACCTATGACTTTACAGTAAAGTTCTAACTAACTAAATAAAAAAATAAATAAATAAATAGATAAATTAATAAATAAATAAATATGTACATATTTTTCTCTGTTTCTTTTTTTCTATATGTGGGCTGTTCTTTTACAGAAACGCATCAAGCTGTTTTAAAAATCAAAGTGGAGGATTTATTTTATTGTATTACTGAAATAAGCCGGGACAACGAATTTAAAGACCTCCAAGCACACATTCAAAAGCAAACGAATCACCCAGCAGAGTGTTTACCATTAATAACGTCAAAATTAAACAAATTTAAATTTAAACTGCGGAAGAAATGGGCTGAATCGTGCAGGATAAAAACAAGATTTTTGGCAAGGAATAGAGAGTGGCTTCAAAGCTATATGGAATTCAAAATATATCCTCGTGAAGTTAAAAAAAATATTGCTTCCAAACGTGGCCGTCCTACTCTAACCTTTCAAGAAAGTTCAGGTTGCGTCAAAAGAAGAAAAACAATTTCATTACGGGAACACTCTGTCGATATGTTGTCCTACTCAACTCAAATGAAGCTTCGCTTAGCAGGTAATAGTAAAGCATCCAACATCCTTAGAGAAGTCTCCAGTAACCCCAATAAAGCAAAAGTATATAGTGAGGCAATTAAAGAATATGAAAACAAGAATACATCAAAAATGACTAAACAAGAGGCTCTCTCTTTAATGACCGAAGCAAAACTCAGCAGGCATTAGTATGGTTTAGTTCAACGTAATGCTAAAAGTAGGTTCCCATGCTACTCACTTGTGCAGAGAGCTAAACGAGACTGCTACCCAGAGAAACAAAACATTTCAGTTACTGACATTTGTGCCAAAATTACACTACAGGGCCTTTTAGACCATACCACCTTAAGATTATTGGAATCAATTAAAGATGTTTTAAACAATATGCCTGAGTCTAATGGTTTTAATCTTCATTTAATTTCGAAGTGGGGTTTAGATGGCACAAATGCTACTGAATATAAGCAGTGTTTTCAAACTCCTGATAGCAGTGATGGGAGCCTACTTTTTACGTCTCTTGTACCTATACAATTGTATTCTGATAAAAATAAAGATTGTATTCTGTGGCAAAACCCTAGACCAAGCTCCACCAGGTACTGTCGACCTATTCGCTTTTGTTTTGAACGTGAAACGGTCGAGAGTTCTAAAGCCGAAAAAGTAAGAGTTGATACAGAAATTCAATCTCTGATCCCTTCAACATTTTCTTGCAATGAAAAACAATTTACCATCTGTCATAATTTACTTTTTACTATGATAGATGGTAAAATTTGTAATGCCATTGCAGAAAATAAATCGACACTGCGTTGTTATGTATGTGACTTAACTTGTAAGGATTTCAATAACATTGAAAAGTGCTTACAAGGTAAAGTTAAAAAAGAAATGTTTGAGTTCGGTTTAAGTATCTTGCACGCGTGGATCAGGTTCATGGAATGCTTATTACATCTAGCGTATAAAATTGGTATAAAAAAATATCAAGCCTGTGGGCAACAAGAAAAAGAGCTTGTTGCAAGACGCAAGCAAGAAATTCAAACCGAATTCAAACATGTGCTGAGTCTTTGGGTAGATAAGCCCAAACAAGGATTTGGGAACACCAATGACGGTAATACGGCCAGACGTTTCTTTGAGAATGAAGATGAGTCTGCCCGTATTACCGGCATTGATAAAACTTTAATACACAAGTTTCACGTGATTTTACAAACACTTTCATCTGGTTTTGATATAAATGCAGAAAAATTTAACGAATTCTGTCTTGAAACTGCAAATTTATATGTAAATTTGTACTCGTGGTATATGATGCCGCCAACCGTGCATAAAATTCTTATACATGGTCCTCAAATTGTTGCGAATGCCTTATTACCAATTGGCCAACTGAGCGAAGAAGCTCAGGAGGCTCGTAATAAAGATATTAAGCAATATAGACAGGGTCATTCTAGAAAGTGTTCTCGAGTAGCTACAAACAGTGACATCTTAAATAATTTATTAATCTCTTCAGACCCTCTAATTACGAGTCTTAGACAGTTGCCTCCAAAAAAATTTAAGAAACTTTCTACGGAAGTTCAAAATTTGTTAAAACCGCCAAAAGAACCAGCAAAATTATTTGATTTAGATAATCTTAGCAATTCAGAATCAGATGCATCTACCTCAGACTCTGACTAAATTATAATTCACCAAATTAAATTAAATTTCTTCATTCAAATAAAACTGTAAACTGTATTTGTTATTACTGTTGTTATGTTTAGTTGTTCTGCTGCTATTTTTAATTTATTAATATTTTTCTTTCATATTTCACTGTAGCATTACCGTATAGTTTTTATTATTCATTTTATAATAACATCGTTTATAAATATTCAGTCATATGAATAAAGTTTAGCAAATGCTTTTACTATACCTCTGTCTCTCTTTGCTACATTTAAGCTGAATATGTTTATTTCAAAAAATTTGAGCAAAAGCATTTGCTTCTGTTTTATTCATATGGTCCATTTTGTTGCATCTAAGATAAGAGCTTTATTTTTATATTTTTATTTCGTTTTTGAAATGTAGACAATTTAAAAATTAAATAAAAATCAACTTTTTTTGTAATTTAAATATAGTTATTGCATCAAGCATACATAAAAACTCCGATGTAAAATTAAAAAAAAAATTCACGGAATACTCTCTGAAATTTTTGCTGTTGCGGCATTTTTGACTAACCCTGTATAATTTATATATCTGTTCACCCTTTAAAATAATAAATTGTTACTGATTTAATATCCGCTTATAATTTAAAACGGTTTTAAGAAATATTTATTTCAAAAACAATTTCGATCAGAAATTAATATCAAATACCCCACTGTGCGGAGGTAGGAAGTATGAAGTCATGAAAGAGAGAGGAAAATCATTGTTTATTTACAACCACCTATGTAATGTTGATATTTCTGACATTTTAAAAATTTTAAAAGGTTGAAAGAAACATATTTCTGACTTTAGCATTTATCCGGATGAAAAGTGACATTTAGCTGGGTGGAAAGTGATCACTTTTAACCGGGGTAAATGTTTCCACTCAGGTAAATGTCAACATTCACTGACTGAATGACCAAAATATTTGTTTGAGAATCTGTAGACTTGTCAACGTACCCTTCCGCTACGGTGGAAGATTTCCACCCCATAATCTCTTCAACTGGAGAATGTCACTACCGTTATTTACCAATAGTGTGGCCTTCGGAAGCAGTGTCCCGTGTATGTTTCACAATGCAGGACCTTTAAAAACACTGCAATTCTTTTGGGAAATTGACTTTTAATTTAAGTTTGTATGCTTGGCCATATGACGCTCGTAGTAGCTTTTTTTTTAAGATTTAGCAGGTCGGTAAGTTGTATTGTTGTAAAATGGAACCTTGGAACAAAAAATATTTAGTTAGGAAATTACACACAACTACAAAAAATTCTTTGACTTGTTAGCCTTAATATTCGAGAAAACGGAAAGCTTGCTTGGCTTTCCCAGTTTTTTGTCATTTTATTATTTATGATATTAGTGCGGGTATGTTAGTGATCATTTTTCCAAGCTATGCTCAATATAAATGTATACGTATTTTGGGTTTATTCCGGAGGGCAACTAAGGAAATTTTATTAGGAAAGTGATATTTGTTTTAATTTCTCTAAAGCTAAACTAAAAATATAATTGAAATATGGATTTTTAATTATAAAAAAGCTAAATTTTCGAATCTTACAAGCAAATTTTAGTTTTTATTTCGACATATAGTTTTTTAAATAAATTCACGTACTTAGTTTTGCAATAGTAAACATACTACATACAAATACGCTGGCAGCATCAATCTGGAAAACATTGTTGCAACATTGATCGATCAGCGATGATCTAAAAAGTAGCCAACAAATATAAAACATATACTTAAATTAATTCCTAAAATTTGTATAAAGCAAATTCAAAAATGTCAGAATAATGGCAAGCGCCTTATCGTTCATGACAACATAGTCAATGTGCTGCCCTCTAACGAACGTAGTGTCTATAGACCGAGTATACGGTTTGCGTCATATAAGTTAGCAGTGCGTGTGCTTGGCTTGTTTCGTACCATAGCAACCACTGTTAAAGTGTCAATTTAACTTTTTATTTGTTGATGGTGGCAAGGGTGTGGTTATACAGGATTATTACTTTGTTAATTTCTCGCATAGTTATATTTGTCACAAAAAACGCTACGCGCCTCGGTAAACCATTTCTTCAAATCATTCCTTCTTTCGACAGGAATGAAATACTTTCCACCTAGGTATGTAATACACTATTGTCTTCTGGCGTGTCTTAATGACATCATTTTGACCGTCATTTTTAGTGTCAAAATTACACATTCTTTCTCCAATGTATAATATCTTTTAACAAAATTTACTCTTGTTTGTCAATTGTCGCCAGAAGATAAAGTTTTGTATGTTATTCGGAATTGAAAACAGTCATTACTAGGCTGACGCCTCGTCTAATAATATTCACGGCTAGTCTCATAATGACCTTATAAGACATATAACTAACTATTTTATATATACAGTTTTAGCGCACCGTGATTCAGTATTTATATTTTTGCATATTAGGGGATGGGGGTTAGTACAGAAATTAAAATGTAAAATTAAGCAGTTAACTTTAAAATATCTTCCAATGAACAGGATTCTTGTTTTAGATGTGTCTGCCCCGCTCCTTTTCCAAGGCATCTTTAATGGCTGTCGGTAATTAGGTCCAGTAACAATAAAATACATGAAGAAGTTAGAAATTAATTGTTGCAGTTTATAGCAATTCTTAGTCTAACCAACATGAACCGACACGATCGTAAGCATTTAACCTCAGAAGAAAGGTTGATTGTTTTCAGAGTCGAAAGTTATTTCAATTGTGAAAAAGAAAATGATGGATCTTTATTGCATGTTTCGGCGGTACAACAACGAACTAGTCAACTGTGAAGAATTTCTTCGAGGACATTACGAAACATACACAAACTGAAAGAAGACGGCTAGGTTGTAAAAGTTAATAAAAGGCAATGGTTGCATACAAAAACTCTTGACCTACCAGAAGAGAAAAAAGTATGATATCAGAAATCTTGTATATGAGATGTATAAACGTAAAAAGTTGTTACTCGAAATTCTGAAATTTGAAACATCGGAAAAACCAGCTTGTCAAAAATTCTTGGGTTTAGGATTTCCATATAAAGGATTAAAACAATAGAAATATGCTGTGCGAGTTTTCGAGTGTTATCGCGAAAAGATGGCAGTTTTTAAGAAGCGGTGTAAAAAATTTGGAATACCAAAATCCTCGACAAGTTGTATGTCGTGTGTTTAGACGAAACTTGGATTTTTGCAAAAACCAGCTTGTCAAAGTGTTCTTGGCAAAATGGAACCAAACATTGTTATTCCAGTACTAATGCGAGCATTGAATTAAGGTATGTTGTAGCGCATGCTGGTAATGACGATAAATATGTACCTAATTCAAATTTGATTGTTACCACAACAAAAAGCTCAGGAGACTAACACGACAATATGCTACCAAGCAAGTTGACTATCAATATATAGTCCCAGAAATTTACAATGATCCAAGCGTTTTACCCTAGTGTTATTTAGAGACAGGCTGAAGTCTGGTATGACCCGCCTTTTATAAAAAACTAGGTATTGAGTTTTATTTTCGTTAACTAGAAGTTTATTTTTCACCAGTCACTGAATCTGCCCAATAGAGAATTTGCCCTTTCTACTAGCGGTAGCGCCTCTAAAGAGAACTGTTTCTATCTTAACCCTGATTTTGCGATTGTTCAAAAATGATGCTAATAGTTCATTAACAGTGCCCCTTAGGCCAAACTCCTTAAGCTTTTGAATCAGGATCCCACCATCCACACAGTCGAAGGCCCGAATATATAGACTGTAGAAAGTTAAAACTGGCAGTGTTTGTTAAAAGATTACCACGAAAGCCGTGTTGTGCATCTATAATTGTTTTATATTTTTTTAGAAAATTATGGAATCTAACTGAGAGAATTTCTTCAAATAGGTTTGAGTAACCTGAAAGCCCAGTTATGTCTGTAATTTCCCATAATTTTACAGTCTCCCCTATTATAAAAAGTTGTAACTTCTCCCACTTTTAGTTTGTCTGGATATTGTCCAGTCTTTAGAAAAGTATTACAGATGTGATGCAGTGGGTATTTGATATATTCCCAGATATATTCTAACACAAATACAGGTAGATCTTCATTACTGCAACATGCTTTTTTGTTTTTCAAAGTCTTTAAAGCCTTGTACATTTCATCCAAAGTGATATTCGTTGATAGAAAAAGGAAAAAATGTGAAGGAAAACGTGACGGATCCAATAATGTTTTATTAGTAGTATATCTCTTCAAGATATTCCACCATATGACAATCAATAGTGAAGCTTTAAATGTTTACATAAATATAAGGCTTTATTTCTTGTCGTTGCTGACATTATACAAGTTGTAAAGATGTTAAAAATTAAGAATTCTTAAATTTAGACCGAGGCAAATTGGTATGACTTTCAAACGTTTTGCCTGCAATTGCACGAGGCATCTTCAAGGTTCTGCACTGCTCGAGATCAAAACGCTAAATGAGGTTCAGTGAGCAGAATTTAGGTATTTATTCCCGACCTGTGTCCACCGACGTGTGACTCACTGTCAGGATGTATGTGTGATGATTTCAATAATTTCTTCCTTTTATAATATCTCGAGAGTTTCGCACGAACCTTTCATGTTGCTTGAGTTTAGTAGACACAGGTTTTCCAGTTTCATCTTACGTACACTTTACCACAGCAATAAGAAATTTTATAAACGTTTTAAAGACTAGGCGAATGTTAGACCCCCGAAGAACTTTTACATTTTATCTATGGTACCCTGTTAAGCATTCTTTAACCAATTCTATAATCTGAATTTTATTTTTAAATTTTTAATTTAAAATCTTTAATTTTTCCTGCGAACTGTTTGGTTGGAGTTTTTGATATAAGGATCAGATAGACATGTGAAGGTGTTTAAAATATTGGCTAAATATTTACATATTTTGTAAGATAGCCAACTTATTGCACTGACGATGTGGGCGTAAGGGTACATAAAGAATGCTTATCGTTTACATATTTCATTTTCAAATGTACTCTTTATGAGTAAACCTCGGGGAGTGGCCATGCGATCTCCCCTATCTCCTGTGATAGCAATTATCTTTATGGAAAATTTCGAGGAAACTGCTTTCACCTATCTGCTCCTTTATAACCTAAATATTGGTTTAGATATGTCGATGCTATTTTCGTAATATGATTATATGGATAAGAAATTTAACTAAATTTATAGATCATATAAACCGACAATATTGCAATATGAGTTAGACGGTGCTATTCTCTACATTGGTGTTTGTTAAAAAAAAACATAGACTACATATACGAATAGATATTCATATTTTAGTCTTCACCATCATCCATCTCAGAAAAAAAATCTATTCTCAAGGAAACAGAAAAATTGGTGGAAGATTTAAAATCAAACGGATGTTGTCCTAAAGAAAATAGGCGTTCGATTATTGAATATTGAATAGTTACTCATCAAGTTGTGCAGTTTTATCTTTTATACAGGATACCACCGATAAAATTGAAAGAATTCTGCGGAAGCCTTACATTCGCACAAACTTTAATACTCACAAAAAGATTAAGCAATGCTTAAGGTTGCCGAAAGATGTAATTCCTTATTTGCAATCAGAAGGAGTTTATAAAATTCATTGACCCTGCGTTAAAGTGTATATATAGGTGAAACTGGAAGGTCTGTGTATATTAGTCTTAAGCAGGACCGTTGCTAGGGAGGGTATGATGGGGGTTTCATCCGCCACGAAATCATGATGTTAAGCCAAATTTATTAAAAAATAAATTACAAATTCTAACGTTCGGAAATAATCATCTCTTAGAGTTATTTCCTCTAGAATGAATAAAGTTTGCTTTGGGCAAAGGAATAATCGATATCGGTGTTACACTTGATCATTCAGAGTTGTTTAATATATCACTTTCTGACATATTCATTTCTATTTAGAAGGAATTTTTAGACATTTTTATCGTGGTAGTTTGATTCTTCTGTGGGGTAACCTCAGTAATATACTCTAAATTTTGTAAATGCGGTTTCTTGTAAAACGAGGCCAATGACAGATTATCTTCTTCGTCTGAGGAATAATCTAAATTTCGCTTTTGGTTTTGGAGGCCGCTCGTTCCTGTAATTGGCTGAATAACGGGATTTCCCAATTCGGGTTCCCGGTGTTCTATGGGGATTTCGGTAACTTCAGCAGGCCTAAAATCTTCCTCCGTAAAAATAACTGGATTGTACGCATACATATCACAATTTGTGATCATCCATTTTTCATATTCCGACGAAAATGCTTTTTTGAGCAGTGCAAAAAATCCCTTGTCGAGAGGTTGCAACTTGGGGATTCCACGGAGGGGGGGGGCAGAGTTAGTAAAATAATGTCATTATCCTTGCAAAAGTTATTTGCAGGCAAAGAACCATGAGACACGTGATTATCTAGGATAAACAATACCGGATCCTAATTTGTTGGCCTTACAAAATCAAAAGAGTGTTTTATCCTTTTAAGGAATAGATCGGTATTTATATAACCAGAATCAGATATGTTTTAATGTTCTCAATGGTACAACAAAGAAAAGTTCTTCTTTCATACTTTCTGTGAAAAAATAATACAGGAGGAACCCATATTCCAGACCCGCTACAGCAGCAAACTGCTGTAATAAGTTCTGCTTTGACAATCTTTGATACAATTTTTTTTCCTTTCTGTGCAAAAATCTTTGGAAGTCTGTTTGACATTGTCGTTAAACCGGCCTCATCCATGTTAAATATATGATGAGGAAGTATCTTATGCTTATTGTCACAGTTCAAATTTTCGAAGAATAGACCAACTTGCGTTCGGTTCAACCCAGCTGCTCTAGCCAACATTTTTCGGGCACTCTTCTGATGGGCTGCAAAATTGCTTACCCAGTGCCTTCTTGCCATCTTTGTTAAATTGTTCTTGTAGTTCCTTTCTCCCAAGTCCATAAAGTCTAATTTCCAATTCTTTCGAGTGGTGAACGAACTCTCCTTTTTGGGCCTCGGTAAATACAGGTTGAAATCTTCCCAGCAAAATAGGAATGGTACACTAAAAAAATAGATCAGAGTACTTTAGACAAACAAGTGCTGGTTATCCTCTTCCTATTTGGAAACGCGTTTCATTTAATAATTCTTGAGTAAATTTTGATTCACGGCTTCTTACATATTTAGCCATATTTGCGCAGTAAAAATCAAATTAAAAAATGTATTCAATTGATAGCAAAATATTATGCATCACAAAGAGTACGCGGATACTCTTGAGGGCATAAAAGCCGTTATACATTTTGCAGTATGTCTAGTTTAGGCAACCATATTTACAAAATCCTTTCATGGGAAAATATAACCTAAAATATGATTTTCAGTTTGCAATGACGTGGATTACCGGGATTTTCTTTTTAAATGAGTTATTGCTATACGTACGGTATACTCGAAAAAAATTATAAATTACAAGACTCATATTTTAATTACTTACGTTTTTTGCTACTAATTTTTTATTTAATTAACCGTTACCGTCGTTGCGTACTCTTAGGTAATCTTACAGTACTGATAGATTGATAGATTGATGGTATATATATATATATATATATATATATATATATATATATATTATATATATATATACATATATATATATATATATATATATATATATATATATATATATATATATATTTATGTATATATATATATACATATTGTCATATTTTTTCTAAGGAATTTTTCTTTATATCCATTTAAATACAGTTTTTAAAGGGGTAGCAAACTGCAAAGAATAACCCTGCATCTGTTATTTAAAAAGAGATCCAATTTAATTTAACCTGTGTTTTTAGTTTAGTTTTTATTACTTTTTAATGTGTTTGTAAAACAAAAAAATTTCCATATTGTATGAATAAATATTTGTATACTTATGGAAGCGTGTGGGTTAAAGCCACTCTACAAATTATGGAACTATACAAATAGTATGAAATAAGATTTTTTTTTCGGGATTTTGGTCCCCCCCCCCAGGGGCCAGATTTACTTATGACGAAATTGAAGTAATGTCCTTTTTTGGTTTCGTTGTCTCCTCGTTTCTAAATTATGAAGGTTTAGAAACCATCCCGCTCAGAAGCAATGTCTGGTGAGTTTGAGTTTTCCTAAATAGGTTCGTTTTTTTTTTATAAAGAAATTGTTATAATAAACATTAGATATGTATGGCTCAAACATTTAATTAAAAAAGGTAGCAGGATTAGTAAACGTATTATTGCCATCTATTTTTATCCATGTATATTTTATTGTTGTCCCCTAGTCACCAAACTTAAAGATGTGTCCAAAGTAAGTGTTCAGCAGTATTTAGTAAATTCCTGAAATGTGAAAAATATCAAATTTTTGTCCTAACTGGTTTAAAATATAAAAGAGGTGGAAGGGGGAGGGGTTTAAACAGCAAAACTGTATCAAACTTTATATAAATCCAGTATTTCTGAGCTTTGGTATGTACAAGGAAATTGAGAAAAAGAAGAATAAATTGTCACGGAATTTTCGGTACTTTATATTGATCTTTGTCCATCGGTGCGCCCGGCGCCGTTCTAAACTCCAACCTCACAAGCCGCCACTGACTATGTTAGTTCTTGGCGAAAACACTCTTCACAATCGAATTTTTGAAGTAACAGAGCGAAGACATGCCAGATACCCTTCAATGCGTTTGTGAAAACTTGATTAGCCATTGCCGTGCTTCTGTGAATAGTGATAGTGCTAATTTTCAATACCTAGTTTAAAAATATTTTCGTTAGTGTATTGGATGTAATGTTGTCAAAGACGATTATACTTCGAATAGACTGTTCATCAGGTACCAATAAACTACCTCTCGATGGATAGATACCACTATACAAAAACAAATCTCTCGATAGACTCCAACTCTACGGGATAAATTATAAAGTTGGGATCTATTTAGGGATTATTTTATTTTACATTGGAGGGATCATTTATTCGGAGGATAATAATTAATGTATCAATTAATTTTATATTGATTCAATAGTGTTAATTTCTTAGATTAAAATAAACTAGATTCAAACCCAATAAAATAATATTTATATATTCATGGACTGACTTAATTGCACTCCAAAAATGTAAAACTAATTCCCAAATCGAATTCAAAGATCTAATTTATCTATCGTTTGAAATAACAAATCGAGTAGCTCTAATTTAAAATGGTTATAATTCTAAGACCTCTCAGTTTTGAACGACTGGTATGTGGTATGTAAAACTTTTTGTTCTAAGTTAGCTGTACGTTCACCTGTTAAAATATTTTTAGTGGTTTCCCTTTTGCTCTGTATATTTCTATACTAATATTCCGCTGAAATTTGTCTAGATAGTTGTATACATGTTATATATATATATATATATATATATATATATATATATATATATATATATATATATGTATATATATATATATATATATATATATATATATATATATATATATATATATATATATATATTGTATATAAAAATATATATATATATATATATATATATATATATATATATATATATTAGAAAGTAATAAAAACTAAACTAAAAAACACAGGTTAAATTAAATTGGATCTCATTTTAAATAGCAGATGCAGGTTTATTCTTTGCAGTTTGCTAGCCCTTTAAAAACCGTATTTAAATGGATATAAAGAAAAATTCCTTGGAAAATATGACAATTACAAAACGCGTTCCTAAAGAAGAAAAACTGAATAGGCTTTATAAACTAACAAACTCGGAAAACAGTGCAATTATTTTTTTTTCAATGTTTTAGAAAACGACGTAAATGATCTGCCTTGCATCCATTAGTTTTGATTCCAGCAGCGCCCTGATCAGCTGTTTAATTTTTAGTTTACTGGTAATGAAAAACAGTAGAAATTTATTAACAGATATGTTACGGTATTCATATTTCATATGACCCGAAAAATAAAAATGTATTAAAATTGGTTCACTGGAATTTCGTTTCCTGTTTCTTATACGGGTTGATAGTAATACAAATGTTCTATCATTTGGAAACCTTTTGTCTAAAAGTTATTCCCGATAAATCATTGCAGCTAAATGTGTGCTTCACTGTAAATAAGCATATTCAGTTGTATGCATTTTTATATAAACAAGAATATTACTATACCTTAACCTAATTAGGTAAAAATGAAATAATTTTTTGTTCACGAGAAGTTGCAGAAGAAGGTGGGTTTCTATAAATGTTGTCAGATTGTGTTTGAATCAGTCAGTTAACATTTAAATATATTTTTTAAATTCAAGAGCAAAAATGGTTAAATTTTACTCTTCGAATATTTAAGACATTTTTGCTTAAAATGACCCGTACTTTCTCGTGTTACAATATTTGCAGCCATTTCCCTTTCACCCTGTATATTTAAAGGGAACGAAGTTCTAAAGATATTTTGGGGAGAACACTTTACCTGCTTATGCTCTGAAACAGTTTATGAATAATATTCCTCATTTCCCCCACAATACATCACTACGACGTAGCTGCAGTTTCACCCCTCATCCCTATTCTATCGTCGAATGCGGAACCTCCGCCGGGGCTGTGCTTTAGGTGAACGACCGTCGTCGACCCAGACCGCCACACAGAGGTGAAAAATGTGATTATAGAGGACAAAATTATAAACAATTGCTAATCCTTGTTTGCCTGTGATCAATTTTATATTATTCTTGGTCTTTGTCGCATCGTCTTTTATTTTTATTTAGTAGTTATAAAATATTGTTGTTAGAAAAATGATTGAATGGCTATGGTTTTTAGTGACATTAAGGCAAATCGGTTTTAATTTATGCAATATGCATTTGGAAGCAATTCTACCTTAGGAAGAATCAGTATTGATAAACCCAAACAAAAAGAAGCTACTAATGGGTTTACCTGGGGCTCCCTAGTGGAAAAAAATGTTTTATAATCAAAGAGATAAAAGAAATTTGAACGTCCTTTTTCACCGTTTTTTACTTCCTTCGTAAAAGGGAAGTCTAGAGGAAAAAATGTTTTATAATCAAAGAGATAAAAGAAATTTAAACTGTTTCACCGTTTTTTACTTCCCTCGTAAAAGGGGAGTATTGTAATCGTGAAAAAATCACCCTCCGAGATTTTTTAAAATAATCTTTTTTTTCGTGCCTGCTTTATATCCTTAGGGCTACCCTCTATAGTGGGAAAAATTTATTTATATATAAAAAAATGACGTTTTTCACCGTTTGTTAAAAAAGCAAAACACTTTTATAATTTTTTTTTCGGCTTCAGAGGGCTGTTTTGGCCTCCTAGGGCTATCCTGTGTAGAAAAAAAAATATTTTTACATATGAAATGATCAAAGAAATTTGACGTATTACCGTTTTTTTTAATCTAAATGCTTTTGAAATACCTTGTATAGTTGAAATAAATTTTTATATAAAAAGAGAAAATAAATTTGACGTGCTTCGCCGGTTTTTGACAATTGTTCCTTCATTTTCAAAGAGCTGCCTCATCTACTTACGTCTTCCCTGTATAGTGTAAAAATATTTTATAAACAAAAAAAAAGGAAATTTACTAATACTAAAAAAAAAATTGTTATTTTTTTAGTAATAGCAATAAAAAAACAAGTATCTGTGCCAACACATTTTAGATGTCAAAACATTTACCCGAACTCCTGGCCGTATATATAAAAAAAAAATGGGGGAGGGTTTCATATTTTACGAAAGAAAGATTTTTTCAGATACTAGGTAGGTTTAATTTTAATTAAAAAATCCAAAATAGATCTTATACATATATGCCTAGGTATTAATGATAATTATATGAAGACGTTTTAATGACATATCCATCTTATTTAAAGCAAATAAATATCCAAAGGCTTAAGTTTTTTTTTTTTAATGAAACAACCTGTGTATTAAGTATATGCTCTTTAAATAGTTCTTATTTTTTTGTTATAGATATACAGAAAAAATGTGATCCGTCCGGCACTGTTCAAAGCTAGAAAAAAAGGGAAGCTAATTCCAACACTTCTCTCAGTCGAAGGCAGTAAAAGTGTGGGAAGTTACTTTCAACTGGGAAAGTTTTGTGGTTTCATATCAAACGCAACTGTATGGAACAGGAACGAATCAGATGAACTCTTTGCCCCACGATCTATTAATTTAAGAAAGATCAGGCTTAATATCTAAAGTTTACATCAAATCATCAACCAGAGATTGGAATTTCTTCACTTTATTATGCAAATTGTAAATATATAAAAAAAATCTCAAAAAATTATTACAAATTTTAATTCGTCACTGAAATGCAAAATTGCTTGAATGAATTTGAAAAGTTGGTTTTCAAGGATTTTGGTACTGATGAAGATAAATTGGAATGGAAAATTATCAGCATGTAAAGTCTAACTTGAATTAAATGTGTATATATTAGTTTTTTTGTTCACACTTTGAATGATAGTAATAAAAATATTTTATCTGAGGCAAAATGGCGTACTACTTCCGTTATTTTTTTAAAATCAAATCTAGCTAAAGCGTAGAGATGGTAACAAATAATCGAAACATACATAATTTTTTACATACTTATATACAAACTTACATACATAGATGACTGTTATACACATTACTCTTTCTTGCATGCCCATGCAGTCGAAGAAAGAAAAATAGAGTATAACGCAATAAATCTAAAATGTGTTTTTTCAGTATATCGACGCAGAAGAAAATTACCCAAATAAAGAAGGAAAAATTCAAAAATAATGCATTTTTCATGAAGGTTATACGAGGCAGATTTTTTTGCTGTTAGAAAAAAGTTTATATCTCTGTAGAAAAACCAGGGACTTTCCTGTATTATGTTAAATTTTTTATTTTGTAACACATTTTATTATACATTTTTTCAAAAGTCACAATGGTTTTTTTATTAACCAAAAAATCTTGTTTTATGGTCAAACGTTATATTTCATTAAACAATTTCGACTTGCCACATTGCAGACTTCGTGTAGTTTATGTGCAGCAGAAAAAAAATATATTTATTTAAAATCATATTTATGTTGCTAGGAAAAGGTAGCTGCCATTAAAATTTCTAAGGTGATCCATTATTGACCGTTCAAATCAAATTAATTTCTTCGTTTTTTGGATTAAAGACTTCCTGATGCCTTTTCCAAAAAGTTCTGAATATGCCCCGTAACTAATTATACTATACAATGTTCTTATTATTTATTATTATATTTTAGAATATCACGCGCAAATTACAAGAATAATTTACCATGGCTTACGGAGATCACGTAAGTTTTCAAAAAATTTGATTATATATTATCAAGGTTGCTATTTTGAAATTAATAATATAGTTTTCATATTTTGTGTATGGAATAAGGTTGAAAAGCCATTACAAATTAATAAGTGAAAATTTATTATTATTTAGTCAAAAAAATTGTTGCGGCAATTAAGCCGTAAAATTATGATTGACAAGTATTGTTTATAAATAAACTAAAAGTGTGCTAGTTTACCTCTGTTTCTTGGAAACTACAGATAACAAAATAACGACGCGAAATAAATATTTAAAACAAACGTGAGATGTGCGTCAAAAAAGCTAGATTTGGAGACTAAACTACCACAAATTAATAGTGCGACTGAAAATAGTGTTCCCATAAATACAGTAAAGTAGAAGCTGTGTATGCAGTTTTCACTATTTTGCCTGAACAGAAATTACATTTTGGGCAGAACACCTAAATTAACTAAACGAAATCCTCACAGATTGGGCCTTTAATATGAGGTAAACGACCGGAGATGATTACAAAGAGTCGGTAATCAAGACAATGTGGAACAATACGGCAAAACATGTTCAAGAACATTAATTTAAGAAATGAAACATAATATTTGATCCTTCTAATTTGCGTCATCCCGAAAAGCTTTCGATGCTAAACGCCGTATTCTACAAGAGAAGGTTGAGAAAAGAAGATAAAGTTTAGCGCCCTTCTCACATCATGACTACATTAAAATACTCAATTTCGTAAAGAAGAAGAGGGGGCTAAAATTTTTTATCAAATTGCTGCTGTTGATTTAGCCTGGCGTGGCGGTGAAGTATCAAATTGCTTTATTTCCCGTTTCAAAAAGGAACAATACAACGACAGATCATTTAAATGTTAGCACTATAGTTTTTGCTATTTATTTTTTTAATTGGCCTTAAATGAGCAACAATTAATCATAATAACAGGACATTCCAACACGAATTCAATAAAACCGTATTTATCCATGAATAACCAACACCACTCACAAATTATAGAAAATTTTCGGAAAAGGAGCATCGCAGAAGACGGAAGTGAATAAAAGCAATAAAAGTCAAATCATGTTTAGTAAAGCACTTATTTTGTTAGTTAAAATCCAAATTAGTTTAAAATTCAATTTCCACTCGTGATATTCTCTATCAAAATATCACTCGTGCAACAAAATTTCCTGAGAGACATTTTTTTGACAACTAATTTTTAAGTTAAAAGCATTCGTACATATCACCAGAAAAAATTTTTCAGTTGATATGCACTCATGCTTTTATAAAAATTTGTTGTCAAAAAAATGTTCACAATTGTTCGGAAAATTTGTATGCATTTGTGATATTTTACTAAATATTTTTAATAGCGTTTAATTTGATTGTAAGAGGGTTTTTGTTCTTTTGTTTATGCAATACTAAAATGCTGTTATCATTTTTATGTACAAAACTGGTTAAATAGCATATTTTTTTAAATTGTTTCTGGTGGTCTTCTTTCTATTTATTACAGAGCGTTGTGACTTTAAGTAGGTACATTAAATTTTTCTCTTTTATTAAACAATCTTTAGGTAGAAAAGTACTATACTTAGTCCACACACTTTGAAGAATATTTCAGTTGGAGATCACGTAAGTTTTCAAAAAATTGGTTTATCCATTATTTAGGTTGCTATTTTGAAATTAATAATATACAAAATACAATTATTTATTTTCTTTTCCGAGCTCGAAAATACTTATCTTCTGCCAACTTTATACACCTTACACTTCGCCAATCAGACACAACCTTAAGTATTGCTTGCACGTATGGGAAGCAGCCTCTTCTTCAATCCTTAACATCCTTGACTCTGCCCAAAAAGAGCTACCACGGATTTTGTTCTGATGAATTATCCATTATGCCCTTCTTAGTCATTCCTGTCAGGAAGACACCGGCATTGACCCACATGCATCTCACCGTCCCACTGCATAGACTAAAGATCTCTCACTTTGTTCTCTCCTTTATTCCCTAGGTGTCCTGATTATGGAATATGTTACCAGCAAAAAAATCCGGCATCAATAAATTTTCCCTGTTTTAAAGAAACCGCGATACCTAGTGCTTACGTCTTTGGTTTTTTTGGTCTGCTCATAGATACAAAAAAAACATGATCCATCCAGGATATTCTAAGTATTCGTCTGTATAAACACTGCTCGAAATATTGCAGTTTTTTCATAGGTGTATCGGCCAATGTCCAAGATTCGATACCCTAAAGGAGTATAGAGAAAATATAGCAACGCAACAATCTTATTTTAGAACTTAACTCAAGGTTTCTGCTTTTAAACAATATTTGCATTTTTAGGAAAGTGAATCAAGCCTTTTCTCTACGGCATCTTATTTCATTCAGATAATCCCATTGTCCAAATAAATACATGTACTAACTTGCTCTATTTGATGTTGATTTATCTGTAGTTGTCCTGGTGGGATCCTGTTCTTACTGATAATCAAATACTTAGTCTTGTGTACGTTAACTTCCAGTCCGTATTTTTGACTTACTTCTATTACACTTGTCACCAGGGATTGCAAATTGTCGGGAAATACTATGGTGTCGTCCGCATACTTAAAGTTTTTAAGACATTCCTCGTTAACTAATATCCCCTCTTCCGTTTCATTTCATCTATGATTTGCTATTAACTTACTCCTGGAATAACAGGACTCCAATCAGTCACATCAATTTAGAAGCCCGAAAAATTGGTTGAGATAAAGAAACTTTCGATTATAAAAAACGTTTAAAAATAAGTTTGCCAACAAACCCAAAGGGCTCTTCTCAAAAAACCCGAAACAAGAAAATCTGAGCCTCAGTGATATCCACTATTCGATTGTTCTTCTTGTATGGCTGTGCTGGGGACGGAAAATAAGACTATTGATAAATAAGTAGTTTTTTTTGGAAATTAGTTTTAGAAGGGTTTTTTTGCATATCCTTAATATTAGTCAAAAGAAATTTTTCATTTCGTTATCGAGAAAATATTGAAATTTTAAAAGGATTTTTTTTTGGCAATAGGATCACATTACTGTAATAATGCAAGTTAGCAAATGTCTACTGGATTTACGCGATCTAAGGCAATACATGATGAGCTAATTCACAATTATGTGAAATATGTCTTGGAAAAACTTTTATCCGAAATAAATTTAGCTAATTTTTCTTCTTTTATATTAGACTCGACTCAAGACATTCCCAAAAAAGACAAGTTAAAAGTTCTGCCAGAACCTTTCAAAGAAGAGCAAATGTTTTAGCCATTCATTTTGAAATTAGGGAAAGTTTTTTAGGGTTTTGATAATTAAAGATTAATCTGCGCCCACTATGACCGAACAGATTTTAAACGTATTTAAAATTCTTAACATTCCAATACTTAACTGGGTAGTGTGGTGCTAGCGTGATGAGCAGTGTCTAAATTGGCGTTGAAGTACTAATGAAGCAGGTTCAAACAAATGCTGAAGAATCAATACTCGAGTAGGGATGGGCGATATTAGGTTTTATCTATAGATAAGAGATAGCAGTCATATCTAAAATGTATCGATGGGCAAATTATAAAATAGCGACAAATCTGCAATAGGTAAATTAAAACTAATCGGCAAAAAGTAAAATGTAAGGGTTACTGAGTAAAATATTGCAAGCAATAATTTTCAATTCATATAAACAAATATAAAAAAAAAGTTGTATACATTTCAAAACAGAATATATGGAAATCTTGTTTGAAACGAGTGTTTTATCGAATTTTATTGATTTGGCTCTTTTATATTAAAAATGACATAAATATTTTTAAGAAATAACATAATTATTTTTAAAAAAGTTTGAAAATCATGCTTCTACATTGCGTTGCGTCGGCCTACCTATCAAAAAAAATTGAAAAATAATATTTTAATTCATCTGGCGAAGTTGGCGCTAGATTTATTCTTAATGTCTTAATGGCGCCGACTTTACAGAGTACAATTTTCCAGATCAAATAAAATATTATTTTTCACTTTTTAGTGCATTTTTTTTAAATCGGTTTGATTTTTTTATAATTTTTTTTATTTCATCCTTTATAGTTTAATTTATACGAGTTTTATTATAAAAGTCAAGTTTAATAAATACTAATTTGGTCCACTGCATATTATGTAACATCATTGTCTTATTGTATAATATACAATGGCATGGCATCATACTTAGACATAGACATAAACATAGATGGGGAGCCCGACAAGGGCAGCACTTAGGCTCACTGGGGCCCATTGTGCTATCCCCCAAGTAGGCGTTTCAGGCCAAGACCCCACTCCTTTTTAGAAAGGAAAGGACCCTTTCAGGTCGCGCACGTCCCACAAGCTCGGGTTCCACATAGGTGTCACCCAAACAAAGCAGTCTGGCGTTGACTAAAGCATCACATCGACAGACTAAATGCCCGGTAGATTCATCTACCTCAGCACAAAACCTGCAGTATGGATCGTTGTCGAGTCCAATCTTATGCAGGTAATATTTCACTAGCCAGTGTCCAGTTAGGACCCCGGTAATAGTTCTAAGTTGACTTCTGTTTAGATTTATATAGTATTATAGTCTATTAGACTCAGAACGGCTATAAGGGCCTGATATGAAGACCTTAGACTGTCTGAGTCCTGCTAGCTCGTGCCATTCAGCACGGAATTCCTCGACAGTGCGATTCTTAATCCTAGCCTTGACAGCTGAAGGAGCAACTCCAAGAGCAGGTTCTGGCCCAGTGAAAGCAGTGTTGCTACCTTCTCGAGCGCCCCTTCATTATCCCCAATGCCCTGATGGCCAGACACTCAAATGAGGCTAACCCTATTGGACTCATAAAGCCTCTCTAGGGCTCTCCTGCATTCAAGTGCTAGCAGTGAATTGACCCCGTTCGAGGACAGAGCTTTAATCGCGGCTTGACTATCACAGCATATATAGATATGCTTGTCGCGATATCCTCTGGAAAGGTTTTCCTGTACGCAGTCCAAGATTGTTGTAATCTCAGCCTGATATACAGTCGCATACCGTATAAGAGCAAGACCAATTCTTGCCCTGGGACTCTCCCCATAAATTCCCGCCCCAGATCCCTCCTTCATTAGAGAGCCATCTATAAACCAGACAAGGCCCTCCGGTTTGAGGAAGGATGGGGAAGAATCCCTCCATTGTTCTCTCTCAGGAACAATTACACAAAACCTTTTAGAGGCAATTGAGACCGGAATAATGGCATCTCTCCTTGCTAGGAGAGGGTCTGATCTGATCAGTTCAGTCCAAACTCGCGTATGCCCAAAATTCCAGTCTCTGTGTATCCAACGACCCCAGTCGTTTAAACGGACAGAAGCCTTCCGAGCCTCTTCCTCTACAAGCAAGTGCAGAGGACTTAGCCCAGAATAGCCTCCATAGATCGGATCGGTGTGGTTCAAATGGCTCCAGTTATGCCCAGACACGCAAGTCTCTGGAGCTTGCGAGTGGCGGGCCACCACACAAGAGCGCCATTAGTGATCATTGCCCTTATCACTGGCGTGTAAAGCCAATGCACAATACGAGGTTTTAAACCTCAAGTTGATCCGAAAGACCGTCTGCACGCCCATAGACACGCTGTGGTCCTTTTTGTGATCCTTTCAATATGATCCCTCCAGGTCAGTCGGGAGTCTATTAAGACACCCAGATATTTTACCGACTCGGAAGGTCTCAACTCTTTCCCAAAGGGGGGAGCCTCTCAAGGTCCACTTTTCTCATATGGGTAAATGGTCCCATTTCGGTCTTATCTGGATTAACAGACAGACCGTGTTTTTGGCACCACTTTTTCACCATGGCCAAAGCCCTCTGCATGAACCTTATAATGGTGTTTGGGAACTTACTATAATGGCAAGATCATCAGCGTAGCTTTGACCATAAACTCCGCTCTCGTTGAGAGTATGAAGCAGCCCATCCACAACCAGACACCACAAGAGCGGAGAAAGAACTCCGCCCTACGGACATCCTCTGACCACGGACGAGCATACTGTCACGTTCCGAAGAGAAGATGTTATGATTCTGCTTTCAAGCATAACGCGAACCCACCTAATTACAGCTCTATCCACGCCAAAATTGGTGTTGTTGAACGCCCCCTCGATATCCAAGAACACACCCAGAGCCATCTCTTTGGAGTAGACCCCCACATCCAGTCTACTGACTAGACTATGAAGCGCCGTCTCCGTCGACATGGCCGTCCTGCAAGCGTGCTGAAATGGGTGCATAGGATTTCTACCCAGTGCGCCGTTTCTTATATAAGCATTCACGATCTTCTGCATGGATTTCAAAAAAATAGAGGATGGACTGATGGGCCTAAAGTCCTTAGCCGTTTCGTAGCAATTACGACCCGGTTTAGGAATAAACGCTACCCGAAGCCTGCGCCATCGTTCGGGAATATATCCCAAAGCCAGGCAGGCCCGAAAAAGGCGCAAAAGATGTGGGATCAGTAGTTCCTGACCCTTCTGAAGAAGCGCCGAGAATATTCCATCTGGTCCCGCACTCTTAAATGGGCAAAACGAAGATATTGCCCACTTAATAATGTCTACTGTAACGACCTTAGCGGCCGTCTTCCAGTCAACCGGGCCTGCCTTTACTTGGAGAGCCTGCCCAGTAACCTCATCATTAGATTCCGGACGAGAGTCTGGAAAATGAGTTTCCAGGAGCATTCCTAGAGCCTCCTCTGCGGTGGTGGTATATCCACCGGTCGGAAGCCTTAGAGCCCCCACGCTCTGTCCTCGACCTTTTGAGAGAATCCTTTGAAGTCTAGCGGCCGGAAGACCTTCTAAGCTTTCGCAGTAGGTCCTCCAAGACCCTCTCTTTGAACTGCGTATCAGTTCTTTGTACCTTCGTTAAGAATTCCTATGTTCTTCCCAGTCAGCAGGTAATTTCGATCGCATGGCCCTGTTAAAAAGCCTGCGTGTATCTTTACGAGCCTTTTCAAGATCCAAGTTCCACCAAGGTGTTTTCTTGGTACCTCGATAGGTCCGCAATGCATAATTATTCTCATAGGAGTCTATTATGGCTTCCTGTATAGAGTTTGCCACATTTTCCACTTGCCTTACTCTACAGCATGGCATTAGTCGCATATCTAACCGCATCTTAAGCGACTCCACATAGTGAGCCCAGTTGGTTGTCCTCGGGTTTCGAAAATTACTGAGCTTCATGTCATGCTCAAGGTTTAGCTTAAAGAGGATGTGTCTGTGATCCGATAAAGATGGCTCGTCAGACACCCTTCATTCCCTAACAACCGGAACCAGCAAAAATGATCCCAGAGTTAGGTCAATAACCTCCTGCCTTCGTGACGTGATAAAAGTTGGAGTGTTTCCCCGATTTAGAATTTTTAAATCAGTTGTACTGAGGTACTCTAAAAGACTTGTGCTCCTCGAGTTGGTGTCAGTGCTGCCCCACACAACGTTGTGTGCGTTGGCGTCACATTCAACAACAAGAGGAAGCCCGTTGTTCCTACAGTATCCTATTAAGTCAATGAGTTTCCTGGTAGGTGGGTCCTCTCTTGAATCATAGGGAAGATAGGCTGAGCATACTACAATGGGTTTGCGATGCCCTGTCTTATCCTTAAGAATCAGTTTCAGAGGCACTAGGTCCCTGGAACAAAATTCCTGTAGTGGCAAGGACTCAATACATCTGTCAACGTAGATGCATGTCCTTGGGTTCAGGTGGATGTCCCTTTTATAATGTAGAGAACTTTCTATCTGCCCAAGATCTCGCACATGCCCCTTGTAAACCCAAGGTTCCTGTAGGAGGTAGATGTGTGTTTGCCCCACAGCTATGTGACGGCCTATTAATGAGGTCGCCCCTCTGCTGTGCTGCAAGTTACTTTGTAGGAAGAGCACCCCTTTGCCCATTGGAACGAGCTAAGGGTGATCCTCAGTCATCCGGGAAGTTGTGTCCTCCGACCCAGATGCCGCGCTATGCACGTCTATCTGAGACAGAAGCTCAGGAACTTCCTGCTCAGAGTCAGACTCGGGGTCCAACCGCTGAGCTGGGTTTGACGGGGAGATAGGTCTCCCCGCTGCTCCGGCTTTGGTGTCGGTGGAGGTTTCAGTCGAAGTTGGAGCCTTTACCTTCGTCTCAAAAGTGACGTGGGAGACTCCCAGCATATGCCTTAAACTTTTGACGTGACAATGCCTCAAAGGAAACCTCATCGATGCCATACACAAGGATGAGTTTCTGTTTCTCCTCCTTGCGATAGTACGTCCTCCAGAGATTAGTTTTAGTCCTAAGTTCTGTCTCTGAAGACGTTTTAAAGTCACGTCCGTACTATCCGGTGGTCCATGGACAACGGTCACAACTTTTATTGTCCTGGGAACGTGTTTCTGAATTCTCAAAGATGCATTATGGCTTAATGATTGGAATGGTTCCCTCCAACCAGTTCAGGGACCACTGATCTTCACAGTTCACCACAATGGCTCCCTGTTCCATCAGCCGGAAACTGCTGAATCTGGGGAAGGGCCCCTCCACCATGCCGTCTACGACGGTATTAAGAGATGCCAAGCTCCATATTGAGTCTCCGAGATGATCACATCCGGATATGCCTCCGGTATAATGGTCGCCCTGAGACCTGCCGCTGCCGCCTGCCCGTATGTGAGAGTGCCCGTTTTTTTGGGCCTCTTCTCAGGTTGCTTGCTTTTATCAGTCCCTGGGGTGCTCCCCTCGGACCTGGGACGTTTAGTCCCCCCCTGAGCTTGAGTGCTAGGCCCTGGCTTGACTGCGCCCTGGCCCGAGGTGATACCTTCGAGCTTGAGCCGTCTAGCCCTGGCTTTCTGAGCACCAGACCTGTTCTTTGTCTTAGAACCGCCCGGTGTGTTGCCAGTCCCCTTCATGGAGCCTTGTTGAGTCGACTCCTTTTGCAAGGAGCCAGCTCTACTAATACCCTCTTGGGAGCCCGGTTTCATAAACCCTTCTTCCGAAGGGCCCTTAGAAGGTTTGCTGCTATTTTTTTTCATACAGTTTCCACGAGTAACTCGGAAAGGTGGTCCACCCCAGCAGAGCCAGCTTACTGAGGTAATGCTATGTACTCTGGGAGGTCGCCTGGTATCCCAGAGGCTGCATGACACCCGATTTGGGCTCAAGTGTCATGCAGCCCTTAGCACGGAAGCGCACACTGTGTCCCTCTTAGCTTCAGAGCTCCAGTCTAGGCCACCCATCGATAAGACCTTACGGTCGTAGCCATGGAGTCGGACCAATGAAAGGCCCCTGGAGTCTCGTACTCTCACCACTGCGTTCAAAGTGTGGACACGCTGGGAGGTGGCACCATACATACTTTTTCTTGCTGACAGAATGATGAACGCATCAGTGAACGCATAGGTATATTGTTCAATATAGCATCGAGAAAACATTTTAAAATGGAGTCATTCCGCCATTTTTTCAATTTGCCTCCTAAGGGACTACTCCGGTAACATCCTGAATATTCACTGAAAATTTCATCCAAATTAGTCAAAACATCGCGGAAATACATAGGATGGAATTGGTCTCTCTTTTTTTAAAGTCGGCTAAAAATACGACACATCTCTAATACTCTAAGGGAGAGAGGTGCGATAAACAACAATTTTCTCGCCAGTCTTTCGGTACGTGGGTTATAAGGTATCGTAAAAAAATATTAATAGTTTATGTTGATTCTGAAATAAATGTTTTTACTAACAGTTAATTATCGATAGTTGTCGAAAACTATCGAAAACTTGATACATCCATAGTCGATATAACGATATTTTTTAACTAACTATCATTATTCGATGTAGTGATAACTATCGATATATCAAAAAAAATCCCATCTCTAGACTTATATCAATGAAGACGTATAGTTAATACAAATTAATAAACCAATTTACATCATCTTCGTCCTTCGCGAATCACATAATCAGTTCGATCCAAGGCCTGATACTGATATAACACGCATTAATGAACAAACTAAATTCGGTTAATGATTATATTTTGTCCATCTCCTTAACTTTTTTACTTTTCAAATTAAAGTTACAATTTTTTTACCGGTTTGTAGGTTCTTAGGTACATTTTATTTTCAAAGACAAAATTTCCCTACAGAGTGTTCCAAAAAAACATGCATTACTTAAGTTATATATTTTTTAATGACACTGTCTATATATTTTCACGCTTTTTGAGAGAGCATTCGAAGAACTTTTCAAAAATACTATATATTACTACATTTACTTTTACAGATTTTGAAACATTTAATTTCAAAAATACATTTTTTCATTAAGAATATGTTTTGACAACCGCTGAAATTTTTTTAGTAGTTATTGGGATAACATTTTGTTATACTAATTTGTAGGGTTTTAAGTAAGTTTCTTTTTTACACGCTGGCAAAAAATTGTTGCCCTAACTTTAAAAATAAAAATTTCCGGGGCTGAGACAAACATCTTAATGGGAAAAATATGTTTTTTAAAATCAAATGTTTCAAAAAATGTAAAAGTGAATTTGGTAATACATATGTATCTTTTGAAAAGCTCTTTTAGTGCTCTATGAAATAATGTGAAAATATAAAACATATTTCATTTAAAAAAATGTAACTGTAGTCAATCATAATCATACTTATCATAAAAGTCCGTTTTAAAATGTCTAGTAATTTTTTTAATAGACTGTTTAACTTTAATGTCTAAACTAGTATATGGAAAATTTCTCCTGAAAACTGTACCGAGAAAATCTTTTTTCCAGTATACAACTGAATATGGAAAAAGCTACTGAACTTAGCGCTTTTCCATTGTCGAAATTCGAATTAGGAACTTCCTTAGCGACGCAACCGATCTAAAAATAAAATATAAAAACCACCGTACTAGCAACAGCCGAGAAAAAGCGCCGATATCCTTTGCATATCGACAGGCAGAAATTCTATTGGCCCGTCGGCCTCCGATTATCACCATATCCGATTTGCGTTTGGAAATGGGAGGCGATTTATAGAGGAAATTTGAAAAATGAAATTTATTATTATCAATCTATGATCTTCTATTTTGGATCTTATAAGAATAAGGGAAGTGGTGTTTCATAGCTTCCATGGACCGCACGCCACTGTTCTACGCTCTCATACCATTAGAAATTTGCAAATTTGAAACTCATCTTTAAACTTTTTCTTTTACTTCATAGAAATCCTTTCGATATAATCGTTTGTACTTCAAAGCCTAACTATTGCAAAATAGCATTTGTATGCAAAAAAGGTACTACATTTGCCCTATTTTACCGTTTTGCAAAAGGTTTATGGAATTAAAAAAATATTTGTATATTTAAGAGATACTTAGATCCCTAGGGCCACCCTGTTTAGAGAAAAAAAAATGTTTTAGTTACAAAGAGATACAAGAAATTGGAAACGTGTTTTTTAATACTTAACCGCTTCAAAGTAAAGGGCTGTATTATGGGGAAATAATAAAAAAAATTATAAAAAAACGAAACCGATTAAAAAAAATACTCCGCGAAGTCGGCGCCAAACTAATAAACATAGTAAGACCTTATGCCTATATTTTTGTGATTAAATAATTAAAAATAAGTTTCACGGAGTAACATTTTCAAGGTGGAATAAAATAGTATTTTTCAGTTTTTAGTGCATTTTTTTGAAGTCGGTTTCATTTTTTTATAAATATTTTTAATTTATCCTTTTTAGTTTTATCTATACGAGTTTTATTGTAAAAATCAGGTTTTACAAATGATCCACTGCACAATACCTTTTTTTGTAAATGCGAAGAATCGGGACGCCAGAGTAGAATATTAGAAAACTTCTTGTAATATATCTTAGCGCAAAAAACAAAATTACTCCATTCCGCCATTTTTAACATTTTCTTAATATTATTGCTTTGGAACCACACCGGTAACATGTTGAATGTCCTCTGAAAATTTCATCCAAATTGGTCACACCATCGCGGAGTAATGGATGTACAAACATAAAAAAATACATAGGGTCAAACCCCTCCTCTTTTGAACTCGGTTAAAAATTATAATGAGGGTAGTCGGTTAATAACGTTTTATTCATACCTAATGTTTTTCGAATATGTCAAGTAAACTCGAACTATGTCAACTAGATTTTGAGGTTGCATATTTTCATGGTCACCCTGTATACATAAAATTACATAATGGGATAACAAAAACGGGATAGTCCCAGGACGATAAAACAGCATTTAGCTTTTTCAAAAAACTGTAAATTTCTTTTATTTTTTTCCACATAAATACATTTTCCGACTATACAGGGTATTCCTAAGCAGAACTGGCGCGAGGTTTTGTGGGGCCTTTAGAAATTCGAGTGAAGAGAGAGCAACCCAAATATTAACTAACTGGTGACTAAAAAAAAGTCATCAATTTTATACTGAGATTAGCGACTATCGTAAACGGATTAAAAAAAAAAGAAAAAAATAGTCGTCATCCTCTTGCCCATGCTTCGCTTCGGCCCTGTCTCATGAAGCAGCTTCAGAAAATGAATATACTTTTCTATTTTAAAGAGGTTAATTAAAACAAAATGGGTAAAACATATTTTTTTTATTTATGTATAAAACTTTCCATTATAAAGGGTAGCCCTAGGGTATAAAACCGTCTCTTAAAATTACAAATATTTTCAATTTCTATAACGTTTAGCTTTTTTAATGTTAAAACAAGACATTTATTTACTTTTTTGTATATAAAAGCATTTTTTTTCTTTACACAGAGTTTATCCAAGAGAGTGAAATAACTCCTTAAATGATTAAAATTTTAAAGTTTTTTTATACGGTCGAAGATGCCAAATTTATGTTTTTTTAATTTATATTTAAACAGAGGTTGCTATTGGGAATCAAACACTTTTTTTAACTACACAGGTTTAATTTTTGATCCGGTAAAAATTAAAATTTAAAATTTGGCACTCTATTCAGACTAAATGCTTCTTTTTGGATAAGTTTAATGATGGAACATTTCAAGATGGTGGTTAGCAGTCATTTTGCAGAAAAAACTAGATAGAAGGGGATCGAGTAGCACATCATTTGAATAGTCGTTTCACCTTAGGTCATCTTTAAAATATGGGGATACTACTGCTAAACAAACATTTTTTGGACCTGTTATCTTTATAAAAAGATTAATTTTCGCATTAATAGTTACTAGACTATAAGAAAAAAAAAGAAAGCAGAATAATTTTAAAACAGAAAATGTATTACAATATCAGCAAATGTTTTTAAACACAAAATTCTTACACAAAAAGAAATTTAAATTAAAATATCCTTTCTGCATTTTACCGAGGCGTATTGGCGAATCGTTTTATAAGACAAGATAGATCGTGTCATATCATCCAACATTGTTGACCTAGATTTATTTTCCGTGTAGGTCATTTTCGAAAAATATATTTCATTTTCGCAGCTTGATTTAGGTAGTGTCAAGTAAATTTTAAGCACTGATTTCAAGAACTATCTTCGACATTTTGAAACCGGTAATAGAGACATTCTTATTGAAACATACAATGTCCAAGCACGTCTTAAATTGAGAACATTCACTATGCAGCATTTCTTCAATACCATTTTTATAGATAGACGTTACTGATAAGACATCTATAAAAGTTTGAATCGGAATTGCGCGACGAGGAGGCTAATCTCTGCTCGAATGTTGTCTCGCAGTTGTGAGATTGTCCCAGGCTTGTTTACAGATAGTCAGATACCCTTCTTCAAATAACTCCATAAAAATGTCGGAAGCTGTAAGATCCCGGGACCGTGGCGGCCAATTAACCGCAGATCTACGCAAAATTATTCTTTCCCCAAACCTATTCATTAAGAGTTCCATTTTGAGCCTAGCAGTGTAGCAAGTGGCTCCACCTTTCTGAACCCACACCTCAGGCGCCGGGAACAAAAATGTTTAAGCATGATCCGTTTCCCATTGAATATTAATAGATTTCCATTGACATCTTCGAATAAGTAAGGCCCAAAAATCTCTTGTGAGGTTACACCGCACCATAATGTACATTTAAGTGGGAGTAATTCTCGCTGGTGAACAACGCTCGGATCCTGTAATTCTGCTTATTCACAAAGCCATTAAGGTGAAAATTTGCCTCATTAGACTTAATAAACAGGTCAAGAAACTCGTTCTGTTCTCTGGCTAATTTAAGTTAAAATTGTGTGGCCCAATTTAGGCGTTGCTGATAGTCTGCAGATTTTAGCTCATCTACCAGTTGAAGTTTGTACGTGAAAGGTTCAATCTTTAAAAGACCACTGTAGCTACACCCAGTTTGGTGATCTTCTTTAGGTTGATGTTTCAGTTTCTTTCTTCCTGTCCTTGCTGAACGAGGTACTACAGCACGTTAAAGATCACTTACAGCACCCTGTTGCTGAAAACATTGAATCAAGGCATGAACTGTTTTGTCTCAGGGAGCATTCCTAACATTAAAATATCGGCGATGTCCTTGTTGAGTTAAAATAGAGGAAAGTTGATTTTCAAAATACATTTTTACCAGATTTTGGCGCGCTCGCTGTTCAGTTGTGAATTTTTCCGTGAGTAATTCCCCATAAGCGTTGCTGTTAGCATTGACGTAAGGAGAATACAGCTAAGAGAGGGCAGAGAGTCATAGAAAACCAAACCGAATATTAATTCAATAACTTAAAGAAACTTCTAGTAGACAAATATTTTATTCCGTAGGAAGCGAATATCAATATCGCTAACGATTTTTTTTGGAGAGGGTGGACCAGGATATTTACGGCCTGCTTGGCTAACTCATTCTTAATAATTCATATTATAATGGCAATCATAACATGTGTGTAAGTATGTTCAGTAGATATATAAACATTACGAAAAAAAATCAAAATGTGTTGTATATTCTTTATTGCTTTTCTTTTAACTTCTTATATCTTAGAGCTTTTTAGTTGTAGCAGTGAGGCTTTTAAAGAAATGCGGATTTTTAAACGAAAAAAACTAAACTTTAGGCCATCTGGTCCAAATTACTATTAAGGGACTTATGATGCGTCAAATGAGAACTACTGTTCTTTTATTTTAAGTAAAAGCTGAGTTGTTTTTAAATATTAAACCAAAACGAAACGTAGTAAAATTTGTCTTTTGTCCCTGCATAAAAAAATTATTCCTCGCTTCTAGTTGAAGTCATATGTAATAAAATATAAATAATGACTAGTCTGGCTTAATTAGAAATTCATAGTTGAAAGGCAAATATAATAAAATAAGAAACAGTGTATAGTGCAAGGACAATTACCCTCCATTGTTACGGATCTGTTCTTATATTTACCTTCTTATCTTAAAATAATTATACAAAACACTGCTATTTCAGAGAAGGAAGGTAGAGCAAATATTTGTTTTTGAAGGTAAAACTTTAACGAAACAAATTTAGAATCTTGTTTTTGTCCTTCGGTCTTTATCTCAAAGCGGAACTACCACTGCGCCTCGCGTCACGCCGGCCATCGATCCCGTTGCACCCGGTTGCGCGATCCCTCCCCTTTCCACCCGGCTGCAGCCTTCCATTTCCATCCTGCCGCCGTTGCTGCTGCTGCTGCCACCGGGTAGAAAACCCCTTCCGTGTTTGCGTTTTGATTCGAATCCTATTAATTTTGCACTGCACTACTACCTGGAAGCGGAAGAAAAATTCGAACCAATTTGAACTATCCGGTTTCGAAGAGTAGCATGAACATGCATGGAAATTTCCAGTGGTCATAATTTTGGTCCTAGAGGCTAGAGTAGATGTTTCATAATACAAATTTAGACTATTTTGTATGTGCGGGTAATATTTTTTAGTAGGTAAATAAGAGTAAACGACAATAAAAAACAATTACTTATAGGCTAAGGCATAAAAACGAAAACTATGAAAAAGTCCCACGAATCTCGCTAAATGCCGAGAAACTTAACATATCTCTCTTACAAACTTTTTTTGAGGGGTGTAGAACTATGGCGTGTAGTTCCCTAATGAAACTAGATACGATATCGGAGGATCCCATGTCAGCTTTAATTAAAAAAAATAGAAAGGAGATCAGAGGATCAGCTTGGATTTTTATGACGTCTTTACGGTTCGCTTTAGGGACCTGGAAAATAAGCCTTTCCATGGGAACTTTATGAGACAAAAATCCTTAATGTTCCAAAAAACTCTAGTAACCGTAATACGTTTCAAAAACTTGAGAATGTTCATTTTCCCAAAAATTACTACCTTTAGATGTGCTGAAATCGCCGGTGCATAGCGATCATAACAATAATATATTTTTGAAAAAAATTCAAGAGATATGTTTTATTGGATCTTAATGGAAGAAAAATACCAATAGCTGGTATTTATCGCAAGATCTAAATTTTTAGGTAACCAATATTTAATTTTTGTGGTATTAGATAAAAAAACCAAAATACACAAGTTCAAATTACTTCAGGGATTATATTTAAAACGCCGATTTTTGTTCACATCAACGGGCTTGTCGGAAATTAAAGAAAAAAACCTCAACTCTATTTATTAACATATCTTGCAAGCCTCATAATAATTGTTAAAACTGAAATAAAAATTAGTAATAAAATGAAAACAATCACCTTTGTTTTCTAGTATATGAATGTATCTATCTTCATTTAAAATATGTAACCTACCGTTTGCTCTTCCTGTAACAAGTCCTTTGTCGATTTTCTTTCTGCAAAAGTTAATTTCTTAATATGTTTGACTCTTTCAAGGGTAGATCCATGGAAGGCGGAATTATTCAGATAGTCACATAATACCAGTAGTTATATTCCATAATTTATCCGGTTACGATACTCACTTCCTGATAAAGGCCCTAAGTACTGAGCTAAAATGTAAAATTATCAAGCGCAAGAAATGATGCACATCAATAAAATTCGGATTTTCAGCGCTCAGTGGATCTAATCATTCAGTACCACCCCCTCTCCACGTTAAAGGCACTACTCTATATAGTTCCTTAAATTCTCTTTTATCAGTCCTTCTGGAAACTTAAACCTTTTACAAAAATCTGCGAGAATGCCGGAAAGTACAGAAATTTCGTACTTATAATAATTCCTGTAAGAATCCGACTTCCACGAAATCATTGCAATCGAATTCTCTGAAGCTAAATATGTATTCAACACATGTATAAAAAGCAGTATTCTTTCTTGCCAAAATGTTTTATCGGTAAAACCATTATCAAAAACTTTTACAGAAGTTTCTTTCCATCTTTTTTCTTCCTTTCATCATTAGTACATAATCACCACTTTCCCATACAAAATATATAATACTTATAAAAAAACTATAGATCCACATTTTTTTTTCAATTATGAATTATACTATTATATATTATCCTGAATTTATACTACCCTGGAAGTTTTAATTAACACATAGCAGGCTGCAAAAGTTTTCGCTTTCTTACCATACTGGAACAACTGTTTTCCTCCAAACTTTTGCACTCAGATTGCCACTTTTCTTTCCAATTGAAGTATGTTCGTAGTGATTCAAGCTAATGATCATTCGTTTGAGCTATAAAAAATCATCGTTCACAGCATTTGGTGTTGACGCCTAGTCTGCTCTTTCCTTTTCAGATCAATGACTAGCACTTCTACTAGTAGTTTTATCTATAGCTATATATAAGATAGCCCATACTACTGCAACATATAATTTTCGAAGACTGTTTCGGAAGCTAAAAGTGCTAATAGACGCAGACTTTATATTTTAACTAGGTCCTTCAAAAATCGTAGAAAGGGAAGTAAAGGCAACGTTCAACAATACCAAAACCAAACTTTCATTTAACATAGGTATAGTTGCACGATCCAAATATAACAAGGAAACTAACCTCTTTTAAACATCGCGGCATTGTGGGCGATCTGTATCTGCCCTACAAGTACTTGGATTATGCTTTGACTATTTATCAACCAGCATGCCTTCTTTACCTTTTAGGAGCATCGACCCGCATGCATTTCTTCATTTTCCAGCTAAAAAGATAGAGGGTTGCCACTTTGTCTGCTGCTTTATTTCCAGAGTGTCTTGTTTATAGAATTTGCTACTCAATTGTTTTTCCGTTTTGCGAGTTTTCCAATCCAGAGTTAATCGATTTTTCCGTTCTTCACTCAAAACAATCACGGTAGCTTTCACAGAGATGCTAGGCAGCAGTGATAGTAAGCTACGGAAAACCCATTTGCCATGAAACTATTGAAAATATTGTAAGTAAACGTAAAACTACATGATCTGCTAACAATTTTAAAAATCGACATCGATCTAGAATATATGAAGAAACGAAAATATCAGTTTTGTAATAAATAAACGCTAAACGACATTTTTATTAGTGGGTCAAAATCCACTATAGCTACAATCCTTAAATAATGTTCATTTATTCAAACCAATATTTCTCAACTCACACTTAAGGGTAGAGAGTTATAAATTCTTAAGAAATCAAGATCAAGACCTTGTCAAACTGGTAGTAGTATTTTCTGACGAGACATGTTCGGGTATCATGTCTGGTAGTATAATCTTCACTGAAATAGATTAATACACTTCCCTGAAGATTCCTAGTGAAATTGCAAGCGAAACGTCGGAAGGTAGTTTCAATTTGACACGATGTAAACTAAATAACAATGATTTCTCAAATGACTCCAGCCGTGAAAGCTCTCGTAATATATTAATTATAAACCTTTTGTATTATTATTTACGATTATATTCCTGCTAGATGAAGCGGTATTCAAATGATAATGTCTTTTGGAGTGATATCTGTCTAATTACCGTAAATAAAATGACAAAATCATTTCTTAAAATTAATTCATCATATTAAGAAATTATGGTTCTTGGGATTAGACCGTGTCAAATTGGAATTATTATCCGACATTTCGCCTTATATTACATGAGGCATCTTCAAGGATCTTTATTTCATGAGATCTGAACACTGAATGAACTTGGATAGACTCAAGCGGGCTTTTATACGCGACTTGTACTCGTCGACCATGACCCTGTGGTAAGATCGTTTCCCACGTGTGATTCTATTGGAGTTTTTGTATGTTTAAAAATTGCAATAGATTCTTTAATTTCTCATTTATAAAATCCTGGAACAGACGCTAGAACCTTGGTTTCGTTCCCATTTTTAAAATGACCAGACAATTTGTTACTTTTTAATACATCGTTTATCTTAAGTCTAGTGGATATTGAGCGTCCTGTTTCTTTCACATACACTTCTCCACAGGAGCAATACATTATTTATACTCTTTCTGTTTGAAAACGAGTACATCTTTAATGAAGAAATCGGTATTCGAGATATCCAAATGAGATCAATATTAAGGCAATCAAATTTCGTTCCTTCACACCGCGCTGAAAAACAGCATATTTATCATTTAATGAGAAACATTTTTGCATCATTTATTACTCCCGAAAATACAGGAATTTTCCGACCAGGTTTTCCTTTTCTTTGCTAGATTAATGGCTTCAAATCAAAACCGAAGGAGAAGGATACGAATAAGGGGAAAATACGGAATTAAGGGGAGCCTCCAAACGCCTTAACACTGCACCGTCTGCTGCAGGTTAGAGACTTTGGTAAGTCACGCGTTTGATTTTAAACTATTTGCTTAATTTTACGGGATTTCATTTTAAACTTTTTGATATCCAAAAATTGACGTTGTTAATAGACAAAATATAAAACAGTCACAAATTTTACTTTAAACATTCTTTTAATTTTTATTGAATTTCAATTTTCATAAATCTAAAAATTGATGGCGGTATTTAACAGTTTATATACTGTTACATATACCGTGGTTACCTTAATAACTCTACTCCAAGGATCGAACCATGAATTACCACTTTACGGTATATTTATAGAGAATGCGGTAGTACTGCCAAGGTCCTTATTGCATATCTACAATCTATTGCAAGACGCTCGTCTGATGATGGGGCACGGTTTTCTTAGGCGGTTACCCATTGACGTACAATGCTTTACTTTGATTATCATTCGGACCAGAGCAAATCACAGCCATACTGACAAAATTGTTATTGTTTACGCCTGGAACACATGCAAATCCTGTAAACGTTTAACGTAAAAACTAGCCAATAAAAACGAAACTTAAAAATAAAGTACGCATTGTGGTACAAAAATAGATGATAATTTTTGACTAAATATAACCGTTTATAGCATATATTTCAAAAAAGTATCTAACAAAACACCGAGAAACACATAAAGGAAAGTAACGCTTGACGTAAAGGTTTGAGGTAATTTGCATTGTGTTCCATGTTTAATACGTTTCTCGGCATACTTAAATCAAATTTATTTACTGCTATACGGTTTAAATCATTGTGTTAAGCCGAAAGAACCTGACAATACCTTCATGAACAAGAGGAAGATGGTTGCCGGTTAATTATTGGTTTGATGTATACCCCAAAATTATTCAATGCATTTGAGATTTGGGCATTGATAGGTAATTATAGATAATTAATATTTAAGCGTCTGATATTTTGTTTTGCTAAATTACGATTTCCATTTTTTAAATTTCGATTATTGCAATTTGCTTTAAACGTACTGATACTTTCAAACGTGTTATTTTATTCACAGATTATGTTTTATTTACATGTGTAGTCAAGTTTAGCAATTTTTACTTCCACGTATAACAGCTCATAATATATTGCACTATTAATATACTACATATATAGGGGAAGTATTGTAATCACAAACATTTTAGAAAAAATATAAGTCGAGTTTTTTCGCGTTTTAGCTCTAGAGCATGAAATATATATTTTCAAAAAAAAAAATATGATGTCTGCGGAAGTGTTCATAAATAAAGTTTCCGCCCAAGATAAGTTGCGAATAGTTACGAGCATATAGAAGTAACCCAAAGTTTTATTTACGGACGAAGAAATAAATGTTCCGAGTAAAAGTATGTTGTTTTTCGTTGAGATTATTGGAAAGTCAGCATTTTTTCTGTCAAACAAGTTTATGTTTTTGCTTATTAAAGAACTGTAGACTCTCCGATAATTTCAACGAAAAAATAATATCCCTTTACTCCGAACATTTTTTCATCGTCGGTAAATAATACGTTAAACATTCGACGCGTTTTCCAAGGTCATTATATCTTATATTTGGCTGCACATCCAGCTAGTTTGACAGACTAATCTGATGTCTGTCGGTGACACACCTTGACTTGCAGATATCATGCGATTTATGTGCAGCAGCAGATGGATGATGCTGGGAACTAAAATTTAAATATCTATAACTATGTGTTGATTTCCTGTAAACAGAATGATCCAGAGTGCCGTTGTCTTTCTATTGTACTAACACATCAAGAAAGGGAATAACACAATCTGACTCAATTTCTATAGTGAATTTTATATTAAAATATTGTTGTTATATATGATCTAAAAACATGGGTAATTTTTTTCCATGAACGGGTTCAACAAATCCAAAATATTGATTAGGTTGCCAATTTTCTTTCAGTTTTCTTAGTCGGATTTGCTCGTATTGTCTTATAGTTTTTATCCTAAAGTAATGTATCTATTTTCTTTACATAGCTGTTCTTGTCCATAACCACCTGTTTTCCTTTATCTGCTGATAGAATTATAATACCTTCTTTGTTTTTGAGGCTCTTTATAGCTGTACTTTCTGCAGTTGACAAGTTAAAATTTCGCCGTTTAGCATAACTCCACACTTGATATTATCCACTAGAATGGTTTTTAGAGCAATGGCAAAGTTATGTCCTTTACAGAGAACCGATTCCTTAGCTTCTGTTAATAAAATATATAAATAAATGTATTAACGTATTCTAAAGTGGTTGTACTGGCTGGTATCTGCTGCACAGAGTTTCAAACTTCCTCTCTTGTTTTGTCGTCAGTTGCTGAAAAGTGATTTTGTCTAAGGTCGAAAAATAATCGGTTTCTTGAATCAATTCATCAAGCTCATTCAGTATTTTAATCTCGCTCAGCGAAAATCTCTGAAAATCTGTCATGCAACCCAGGCCAAATGTCGAAAAGAATTCGTGTTTCACACGGTCTAAAACCGAAAACTACAATTTCTAATTTATCTCCAATTTTATTATCTGCTTTCAAATTTTTATCAGTTTATATTTTGTGTGACCACCATTTTGTCCCGCCAAATTTTACCAAAAAGTTACCATTCTGTCCCCATACTGACCAAAATTTCAAGTCAATCGGATAAGTAGTTTTCGTGCTATCTCACACAGACCGGCCAAAGAAAATAGGAGAACATGTTTTTCTATCTCGAGACCCTAAAACTGATCTGTAAAACTTTCGGAAGGGGATATTTCAAGTTTACAATACTTTCCTCTCACCAGGGGAATAAAAATTAAATCATAGTCTTTTGATTACTTAAACGTACTTAATTACTCCCACCAGTTTATTTGCATTACAATGTGCCTTCAGACTCCAATTAATATTTCATCGCAACGTCCTTATATTCGGTTCTAAATATTTCAGTTCAGCTATTAAGATTTCAACCCCCTAAATTACGCCTTTGTGGGTGCGCACCCAGGAATATGTAATATCAAAACACTTGTTTTATAATACATATTTTCATAATTTAAACAAATACTTAATTTAAAAGGTTTTAAGGTTAATTGGCATTTCCAAAAATAAATAAATAAACTAATAGTGTTTTGAAAACAGGGACGGTTTACGTAAACAGCCCCTGCTTCCTCCTACAGTACAATGAGCTTCAGAGTGAAAATTAATATTTCATCGCAACATGTCCTCGTATTCGGCTGTAAATATTTCAATTCAGCTACAGCTTTATTCGAAACCAGACCGAAGTTTCCGGATTTGCCGTTTTCCCCTGCTAAATTAATGTGCCTGGAATCAAAATCCAGACAAACTTTAGGGGAAATGCGCGCACTGGATGCAGGTTAATGACTTTGTTTCTGCCCGGGACCGATATTGTCATATTATTATGAATAATAGTGGTATTAGGCTTTCGTTAGTTTAGAACATCAGCTTATTATATATATATATATATATATATATATATATATATATATATATATATATATATATATATATACTGTATTCATGACAACGTTATGAGTATATCTCATAAAATCCTAATAATTATATTTCACTCAATTAAATAACCACTTGTTACCAAATTTTAGGGGAAGAAAAAAATGACAGTGTTTGAAATTAAAAGAAAGGTCATTAATGAAAATTAAAAAAAGAACTGGGCCAAATTGTGTGAGCTCGTGAAGATTGCTAACTTCTCCAGGAGAGTAAGGTATTACCAATCCTGCAATGAACTTATTCAGCAGGAGGTGTTTAACAATGTCAAATGCTTTCTGGAAATCTAAACAGATCGCATCAACTTATTTTACTCAATCCAGAGCAGTACTTAAAAAGTTAGGGTAGATGGGCAAGTTTGTTTGGCGTGACCTGTCCTGAAAGAACCCAAGCTGATCGATATAATTGTGCGAAAGGATGAGAATATTCCACGTGTTTCCAATGACTCTAAGACTTTTGCCATACAACACAATCCTGATATGGGAGGATAGTTATACATATCAGACCTATCGTTATTCTTGAAAAGCCCCTTGAAGATGGCAAACTTCCAAACTGTGGGGAAAATTCTAGTATTCAACGTCGTCTTGTAGATGAAGTTCAAGGGTGAGAATAAATATTGGAGGAACACTGTCAGGTCTGACGCCCTTGTCGTCTAACAGAATCAACTCTTATATCTGCCTATCGCAATTTTGCGGAGGTTGATGTTTGTTGGGGAATGGGTTTGTACTCACCTACTAACATGTCAATCCCCCATTCTATATAAAAACTGACAAAAAACTGGCAAAAATATTTCTTTAGGGCTTGTACAACTTACATTTTCATATCTCATTTATTTGGAGTAACCAGAGATGCATCTCTTAATCCCGCTACTCACTATTCGCCCATTCGTTCATTCGTCCGCATAGTGTGGAGGCTCCGGTTCATCCATTCGTTTCGTTGCGTGGCGATTCCGTATTTTGGGCGCATAATCAAGTAGGCTTTGATATCGGAGAACCATTCGTCAGAATTAAATCTTTTGTGTATGTTCAAATATTAAATCCATGGGAACGTATTAAATAAAAATGGATAAATAGTGTGTATAAGATATTCGTCAGTACGTTCATTCGTTCATTTATATGAATGGACGAATCGAACCAACAAACCGAACCGAATAATGAGTAGCGGGCTTAAGACTTTAAGTAGTAAGTTATAACCGCTGTTGATATATATATATATATATATATATATATATATATATATATATATATATATATATATATATATATATATATATATATATATATATATATATATATATATATATATATATATATATATATATATATATATATATATATATATATATATATATATATATATATATATATATATATATATATATATATATATATATATATATATATATATATATATATATATATATATATATATATATATATATATATATATATATATATATATATATATATATATATAAATATAATATATATATATATATATATATATATATATATATATATATATATATATATATGTATATATACAATGTGTCCCAAATACATGCATTGCTATCTCGTAAACCGCTATAGCTACAGGGTGGGTTAAATTAGGAAAGTTTTAGAGAATTTTATTACAAATTTGATGACGTTTTGAAGTTTATATCTTTTGTGGTTTTCAAGATAATTGGGAAAAATCAAAATGGTGCATATATATAAACGATCGTATTCTGGTTTTATGGTTTATACATTATTAGGGCACTTTTATTAGAGGAACATTATAGTTTCTATATTGTTTTTGAGATATTGGCATCAACTTTTTATTTTCTTACCGACGCCATATTGGATTATATTTTTATATATATGTATATAAGATTATTATTTTTCTTATAAAAACCAAAATAATATACGCATGGCGGCCATAATGAAACAAAAGAATGCCGCATGTCAACAATCATTTTGTGTTATATAGTACTTGTTATCATTTTCTCATTGTGCCGAGTTTTTACAAAGTTTATTTGAGTTTCTTATACTACTTAAAATGGAGGGTAATTATTCCAACGAAGAGAATTTGGATATGATAGAACTTTATTTTAATATATAATATATATACGAAGAACAATTTCCAGACCGACATCAACCAAGCCAAAGGCATTTCAGATTTCTAATTGTTAACCTGTTATACGGGTCTTTTTTGAAACCGAAACCAAAGACCTATTCAATAGATAATGAAGCAAGAAACGCATATATAGAAATATATATGAAGAACAAACGGCAATTCCCAAATCAACCGTCCAACGAGTCTTGAAAAAACTTCACTTTCATCCCTATAAACCTACTATTGTACAGGGTCTTCAGATAAATGATTTTGCTAGAAGAATCACGTTTAGTGAATGGTTCATCAACAAATGCCAGCAAATACCCAACTTTCATTCTAAAGTACTTTGGACAGATGAAACACGATTTACAAACTGTGGATTTTCAATAAACATAATATATATAATCCTCATAATTTAGAAGAAAGACGTTTACAAACAAAATTTGGGTTCAATGTGTGGTGTGGCATTATAGGTAATTCCAAACAATGCACTTCTGCTTTAAATCACTCATAACAATTTGTATTTTAGATACCGTTTATATATATATAACAGATATACTATATATTCCAGAAGTTATATATGCAAAATATTTGGTTCCAACAAGATGGCTGTCCGGCTCACGGTACCAGAGAGGTGATGGCGGTCCTCAGAAATACTTTCGGGGAAAATATTATCGCTAATAATGGCCCTGTTGCTTGGCCGGCAATATATTATCCCGATTTTTATTTATGGGGATACGCAAAAAATGAGGTCTACGAATTTTCTCCGCCAGAAATCAGAGAGCTAGAAGACAGAGTCCGAGATGTTTTTGCTAATATTAACAGGAACACCTTAAGAAGGGTTACACGGAAGGTATTGGAGAAATGTCAAAAATGTGTGGAAAATAGAGGGAGGCATGTGGTGTAACTTATATTTTTTTTATGTGTTAATTTAAATTTAGTTTAGGTATTTTCAGTAGTGTGATAGTTACATTTTAGTCACTAGATATTCACTGTTAGTATAATATAGTTGAAAATCTGAAACATCGATGGTTGAATTAATATTTTTATATATAACAAGTTTACAATTAGAAATCTGAAATGCCTTTGGCTTGGTTGATGTCGGTCTGGAAATTGTTCTTCGTATAGCTGCTTGTGTATTTCGATTTGCTTTAAAATAAAGTTCTATCATATCCAAATTCTCTTCGTTGGAATAATTACCCTCCATTTTAAGTAGTATAAGAAACTCAAATAAATAAAAACTCGGCACAATGAGAAAATGATAACAAGTACTATTCAGGAACACAAAATGATTGTTGACATGCGGCATTCTTTTGTTTCATTATGGCCGCCATGTGTAATCAAAGCCTACTTAAAAAAAACAATTATTTTGGTTTTTAGCTCAAGAAAAATAATAATCTTACCTTGTTATACATCATTGGAAAGCTCTTAAAAAGATCTTTCCAAAAATACAATAATCCAATATGGCGTCGGTAAGAAAATAAAAAGTTGATGCCAATATCTCAAAAACAATTGAAGCTAGAAACTTCGTTATACCTGCATAATGTTCCTCTAATAAAAGTGCCCTAATAATGTAAAAACCATAAAACCATAATACGAGTCGTTTAGAAGCTACGGGCAAAAGTTGAAAATGCACCATTTTGATTTTTCCCAATTATCTTGAAAACCACAAAAGATATCCTAAACTTCAAAACGTCATCAAATTTGTAATAAAATTCTCTAAAACTTTCCTAATTTAACCCACCCTGTAGCTATAGCGGTTTACGAGATAGCAATGCATGTAAGCCAAATTTGGGACACATTGTATAAATATATATATATATAAAAATAAATATATAATTATAATAATAATAATGTATATATATATATATATATATATATATATATATATATATAATTCTGACGAATGGTTCTCCGATATCAAAGCCTACTTGATTATCCGCCCAAAATACGGAATCGTCACGCAACGAAACGAATGGATGAACCGGAGCCTCCACACTATGCGGACGAATGAACGAATGGGCGAATAGTGAGTAGCGGGCTTAAGAGATGCATCTCTGGTTACTCCAAATAAGTGAGATATGAGAATGTAAGTTGTACAAGCCCTAAAGAAATATTTTTGCCAGTTTTTTGTCAGTTTTTGTATAGTATGGGTCAAGAATAGCGATAGGTCTGATATGTATAACTATCCTCCCATATCAGGATTGTGTTGTATAGCAAAAGTCTTAGAGTCATTGGAGACACGTGGAATATTTTCATTCTTTCGCACAATTATATCGATTAGCTTGGGTTCTTTCAGGACAGGTCACGCCAAACAAACTTGCCCATCTATCCTAACTTTTTAAGTACTGCTCTGGAATGAGTAAAATAAGTTGATGCGATCTGTTTAGATTTCCAGAAAGCATTTGACACTGTTAAACACCTCCTGCTGAATAAGTTCATTGCAGGATTGGTTATACCTCACTCTCCTGGAGAAGTTAGCAATCTTCGCGAGCTCACATAATTTGGCCCAGTTCTTTTTTTTTAATTTTCATCAATGACCTTTCTTTTAATATCAAACACTGTCATTTTTTTCTTCCCAGATGATCTGAAAATCTTCAGTGTGATAACAAGCAATGACCATTGGGCCTTTTATAAAATGAAATAGATCAATTATCTACTAGGCGCAGTAGATAAAATGATCTGAAACATCTCAAAATGCAAGGTTATTTCTTTTTACAGGTAAAAGCAGACTATTGCTTATAACAATACGATCAATTAAACCGCGTACAAAGGGTTACTGTCATGATGGCCAGTTTTATTATGAGGCAGTGTTGAGATTTTCGTAGTGTGGAGACTCCGATGTCAGTTTATTTTGCTTTGGTTAGGAGCCAGTTGGAGTACTGTTGCGTGATTTGCCTGAATATTGATAAAAATCGCTTGACACATAGCGAGCGTCTAACTCTCCTTTTTTAACGTTTAGAATTGCATAATCTAAAACTAACATCTTTTGGACATAAGTTACTCAATAGTTATACCGATTATCCTGGCCTGCTATATTTAATTTAAAAATTAATTTTTTTTGGTATTTTTTTGAGTATTATCCCGCCCAACCAGTATTTACTAATGTTTACGTAAATCAAGAGTCGTGGTGATGTAGGAGAAATATACCTGTATTAAGCTGTATTAACCACGTTGTTGTTTCAACCATTTTCTACTCTCTGATTTTAACGGCCAGTGTTGTTCTCTTTGTCTTGTCTTTTAAAAATAAAATTAAGGTAATTATTACAGGTGTTATGTAAATAAGTGAGTTAACATTGTAGAAATACTTCTTTTCCTTTTTGTCATCTTTTTAGTCTTGATATAAGTGTTTGACTTTTTTTTAGATAAGGGATCGATAAGTTTTATTTAAGGAATTAACGAGAATATTAAAATTTGGTAACAAGTGGTTATTTAATTGAGTAAAATATAATTATTACGATTTTAAGAGAAATACTCATAACGTTGTCATGAGTACAGTATATATATATATATATATATATATATATATATATATATATATATATATATATATATATATATATATATATATATATATATATATATATATATATATATATATATATATATATATATATATATATATATATATATATATATATATATGTATATGTACATATATATATATATATATATATATATATATATATATATATATATATATATATATATATATATATATATATATATATATATATATATATATATATATATATACTTTAGATGTATATATATATATATATATATATATATATATATATATATATATATATATATATATATATATACTTTGTCCTGAGACTTTTGTAGTTACATTCAAGTATAATAGAATCGTATTCTTTTTACGTTTATTAAAAACTTCATTTATTTTATGAGATTGATGGTATTTTGAGAAAAGTAAGAAAGAAATTGCAGTTTATTGTACATTTTTTCGATGGCTTTGTGAATGTTAGTGTTTAGAAACGCTATTTCATTCAGATTTTCAAAATTGGTGCCATTGTTTTGTACTGGTGACTGCATCGATTTTATTTTAACAATAAATAATTATATAAATATTTATTTGGAAAGGGTTTTAACCGAAATGTGAAGCATATGTAAAAATATATCACCGGACGTTTTCGATGTGCGCTGGCGCAAGCCATGTTGAAAGTTAATTTATAACCGCATATATATAGACAAGAGTTACAAACTAAGGTTTTAAACGAAATATTCATAATACTCAGATCTGGATACTAAAATTTATAATTCATATTCGTTAGCTATTAATATTTATTTATAATGAAACATAGTAATAAATATGTTATTTTATTATATTATATATATATATATATATATATATATATATATATATATATATATATATATATATATATATATATATATATATATATATATATATATATATATATATATATATATATATATATATAAAACCTGGCACGATACTATTGTCGATGGGGGCCATCCAGCTAAAATACTTCCAGTTATATCGAAAGTAGACGTCAACTTGCTTATTTTAAACGGAACGACCTGTATATTAATTGAGTTTAGGATTCTTCTTAAAATTCTTGACATCTTTCATGAATAATGTACTATACCTAAGTCTAACCGTTTTTGATATTTTATGACAAAAATGACGATTGCAGACCGAAAAATATCTGCCAATTTTTCCTCTATGGAAGCTTTTATTGTGAGCAGTTTTAATAGTTATTAGTACAGGATGTTCAAAAAATAAGAATAAAAATTAAATTGAAATAAAAAATTTATAATCTCGTCTTATTTAGAATTAAAAAATGAGGTCACTTTATGAGGGGTTGTATATCCCGAATATTTTTAGTTTCCAAAATTATATACACATTTTTTTATTGCAAATAATATGGTATTACTCTACGGCCTATAACCGCTTTAGAACAAAATATGGGATTGAGTAATGTCACTGTAATTTACCATTTATAATTTATCAGTAATGATGCGCGACGCTTATATCATACCCACGAGAAATATTGAAATTATATTATTTATAGAAAATGTAACAAAGTGGTATCAAGAAAATGCGTCACACAATGTAATTCGATATCCGCAAAAACAGAAACCATCCACTCACACCATTACACAAATCATAGACAATTATGATACAATTACAAAACTTAAAGATATTAAAAATATATAAAAGATAATTAGATTAAAAAACACTAAATTTAAAAAGAAACTATCTCTTTAGTAAATGTTGAAACTGACGTCCTTGTACTTCTAGACATTTTTCGCATCGATGCAGTTCTTCACGAGTTGGTGTTCCTTACTGATTTCTTCCATGTTTGTCACTGAAGTGTAAACTCGATTTTTTATTGTACCCGAAATAAAAAACCTACTACAGTTGGATCCAGGGATTAGGGTGGTCATATATATATATATCAATATATATATATATATATATATATATATATATATATATATATATATATATATATAGTATGTCTGACCGGCAAGGGCGCCACAGCCAGTGGTGTCACTTCCGCTACGGGTAACGACGTAAAACCTGTACAGCCAGCATCGCCTGCATGGGAGGCACTAAAGCCACGGGTGTTGCAAACCCGCAGATCCCAGCTAACCATCACGTGGGTTAGCAGCCCGCGTGGTGTGATAACCATTCGCTTTCGATTCACCAAACGAAGCCTCGGAAACCGCCCCCAGTGTTGGGACTGCACTTGGGGGAAGACCAGCCCAGTCCCTAGCAGTAGGAGCAAGTGGCACTTCTCTGCGAAACGAAACCACAACCGGCCAAGACCGGCAACGATCTCCACAAGGGGGCCCCGCTAACATCCGTCAAGGGTGAAGACAGCATTGGTTACAAGAAATGAATATCAAACTCATGAATGCTTACTTCTATGTCACTGATGACGCTTGAGCGATGGAGAGACGAATACCCAGAGTCGAACCACACGACACAACACCTAGCCGCCCAAGACGTGATGAGAAGAGGACCAGATAACATAAGGCCAATAATGATACGTAGATCACTACAGATAGCTCATACTCCACCTCGCATATTTAATGGCAGTTCACAACAACACAACCCAGACAGACATCAAAGACAAGAACACACAGAAATCAGAACAATGTTCCAAGAACTTGACCAAAAATACATTGGTGTATCAATGGATGCAAGACCGCGGATACCAAGACTTAAGACCACCACGGCCACACAAAAAACAGTTGCTGCCACTAACATCGCACTTGCAGAGGAATTCAAAGCATCGGAAAACCTGGAAACGCTCTGCCGCAGAATTTATTGCGCAGCAACACTAGTTGGTTATGTGCACTGCTCTCAGATCCACGCACCTGATAAAAAAAATGGCAAACCAACCGCCATGGGAAAAAAGAATCGAGTTTAAGATCACAAGCTTCCGGAAGGAGATCGGTGTTCTGGATAATGTCCTCAAAAAGGTGAGCCGTAGCCGAAAAGTTGTGGAGAAGGCAAAATCCTACGCCAACAAAGCCAACATAAAACCCAATCAGGCTGGCTACCTAGACAAGCTGAAAATACACACCGAACAGCTAAAGCAGAAGATGGCGGCGTTAGGAACTCGCATCCAAAGGTACCGAAATAGAACTCTCAGGTACAAACAAAATCAACTTTTCACCAATAACCAAAGGCTCTTCTATCGCAGCCTGGAAGCGGACAAAGCTGGGCATGACAGCAAAGTGCCATCCGAAGCAAGCTTAGCAGAGTACTGGTCGCGTATATAGTCACGCGAAATGCGACATGACCCTGAAGCCCTTTGGATAGAAGCAGAAGAAAAAACCAACCGCCAGAAACCACAAATGCCACAGGTCCTTATTAACGAGAAGGACGTTCTAGACACGGTGAGAAGACTGAAAAGCTGGACGTCACCTGGCATAGACGGGATACATAATTATTGGTGGAAAGTGTTTACAGAATCTCACTCCACACTAGCAAAGTTGATACAGACAACCATCTATGACCCGGAAAAGGTCCCTAGATATTTCACCCTAGGGGTCACTAACATGCTTTTAAAGAAAGGAGACCCCGAAGAACCCAAGAACTACAGACCGATCACCTGTCTTCCTTCCGCCTACAAGATTCTCACGTCCATTCTGGGGTCAAAAATCAACGCCCACATCAAAAGCAACTACATACTCGCGTGGGAACAAAATGGTTGCAAGAGAAAGGCAAGAGGCTGCAAGGAGCTTCTGATAGTCGATAATATCGTCACAAAACAGGCAAGAAAACGTCTCAAAAACATACCTATGGCTTGAATCGACTATCAGAAGGCTTTTGACTCCGTGCCACACTCGTGGCTACTTGAGGTTCTTCGAATATATAAAGTGGACGCGCATGTGGTGAGACTCCTTAAACATCTTATGGCTAGCTGGCGAACAACGTTGTCAATCAAGAAAGATACAAAATCCTACACAACTAGGGAACTCACAATCAAAAGAGGAATATTCCAGGGAGACAGCCTGAACCCTGTTTGGTTTTGCCTGGCATTGAATCCCCTCAGCAATATGCTGAACCGCAGTACGTATGGATACGCTCTGGATGACCAAGCCAAGCTAACGCATCTGTTTTACATGGATGATTTGAAGTTATACTCTAGAGGACCGCAGCATCTGACAGGCGAGCTAGAAATAGTAAAAAGCTTCAGTACCGACATCTGCATGGACTTCGGCCTTGAAAAATACGCCACCATCCAGGTTAAACGGGGAAAGATGGCGGCGGGAGACAGTATCACCCTGAATGACGGCGCGGAGATTTGGAACCTTGGATTGGAGAGAACCTACCGCTATTTGGGAATCCAGCAGTCATTCGAGATACGTGAAAAAGAAAACAAAGAAAACGGAACTCAATGCTAAAAGCAAAATAACAGACATTAACACCTGGGCGATACCATCACTAAGCTACACTGCTGGAGTTCTCAAGTGGTCCCGAACTGATCTTCAACGACTGGATCGGCAGGTGCGTGTTCTGCTGACTAAAAGAGGAATGCTACATCCGAACTCGGCTATAAAAATGTTATACTTACCCAGAAAGGAGGGGGGACGAGGTCTCACAAGTCTAGAAACCGCAAGCTTGAAAGAAATTAACAATCTCAGAAAATTCTTCCTAAAACAAAACTTACCGTTCCACCGAAGAATTGTAGCTTGGGACAGGGGATACACAGTGCTGAATCTAGCAAACCCTGAGGAACGTGAAATGGAAGAAAAGGAGTTAGAAAATCTGAGAACGCGGTGGCGAGGCAAGGCTCTGCATGGAATATTCCACGCAAGTATTCACCAACCGGAAGTGCACATAACCAAGTCAAACACTTACCTGACCGCAGGGTATTTATACCCGGAAACCGAGGGAGTCCTGCTGGCCATCCAAGACCAAGTCGTTCGAACCAGGAACTATACTAAGTTCATTATGAAGCAGCAGTTGGAAAACACAAAGTGCAGAGTATGCAGGGCGGCCGAAGAGACTGTACAGCATCTAGCTGGAGGCTGCACACCGCTCGCCTCCACTAGATATCTGGAGAGACATAACAACATGGGGAAGGTCGTTCACCAGCTACTTGGACTCAAGTGGGGAGTCATACCGGATTTCACAGCATACCATATATATACGCCACAAGCTGTGATTGAGAACGACATGGCTAAGATCTACTGGGACGTTCTCATTGTCACGGACAGGGCAATAGAACATAACCGACCAGATGTGGTATTGTGGAATAGGGAAGAAAAAGCCGTAGTGATTATTGACTTTGCAATCCCCTGGACCACAACATGTCTCAAACATATGCCACAAAAATTAACAATTACACCGCCCTGTCCAGGGAAATGGAAGCCATGTGGAACCTGGATAATGTCAAAATTATGTCTCTTATTATCAGCACGAATGGGCTCGTGCACGTCGACACGATGCGACACCTGAGGGAGCTGGACCTGCCCGACACAGCAATCCTATGGATGCAAAAAGCAGCGATATTGGGCACGGTCGGAATCATCAGACAAGTAGTCTTCCCTCATTGACAGGGGCAGGCGTCCTTGGCTAAGGCCCGGATGCTTGTTGAAACACCACTTCCAGTGTGAAAAAAAAAAAATAATAAATATATATATATATATATATATATATATATAAATATATATATATGCCGTTTATACTGAAAGTAGATAGTAGATGGCAACTTTCTTATTTCAAATGGAACAACCTGTATATTATTTCATCTTTTATTTTACTTAAAATTCTAGAAATATTTCGTATATAACATCCTATACCTAAGTCTCACCGTAAAATCATAGACAATTTTAAGAACTTGGCATTGTTTTAAGTGAAAATGCTGAAAAATAAACCTATTGTTGTTAATGGACATATTGACGTCGCTATTTTTGGATATTTTCGATATGGCAATATTGGAGTCAAGATTAAACAAATCAGCAATTCATAGGATATTACGCAAACATAAATATCATTCATATGCATGTTCCACAGTTCCTTACCTAAAGGCAAAAACAAATTGATTTTCCAAGAAGAGTCGCAATCTGTAAATTTATTTTAATTTGGGTACAAGGAAGCAATTTCTTCTTACATAATATTATTTGGACAGACGAGCCTAAATTTACAAAAAAAAATGTGCTTTTGAGCGGCATAATTTCCATTATTGAAGTGATTTAAATTTACATTTAGAGAGCAAAATTTTCAAGAATCCTGGCAGTTTAATGTTTATTGAACAATAAGAAATGATCGCGATGTTGCACTACATTTTTTTACGAGATATAATTCGAGTTATAAAAAATGTTAATTGATTTTAGATGCAAGCTATTTAAATATCCTTATTTAAATTAATATTTGGATAATTTGCCGCTGGCTGATCATAAAAATCACCAAAATTATTAAAACGACGGCGCTCCTCCACATTGTGGATACTTAATCGACAGTTTATCCCCTGATCTAACTGTCCTAGATTTATTTATTTGGGGTACAATAAAAAAATCGAGTTTACACTTCAGTGACAACCATGGAAGACTGCATGCAGTGAGTCAGGAACGAGTTCCGAGATTTAAATTCAGAATCAGTAAGAAAACCAACCCATGAGGAACTACTGCATCGTTGCGAAAGATGTCTAAAAGTTCAAGGACGTCAGTTTCAACATTTACTAAAAGAATAATTTCTTTTTAAATTTAGTGTTTTTTAATCTAATTATCTTTTAATACTAAGTTTTTGTAATTGTTTAATAATTGTCTATGATTTGTGTAACGGTGTGAGGTGATGGTTTCTGTTGTTTGCGGATATCAAATTGTATTGTGTGACGCATGTTCTTGTTACCACTTTGTTACATTTTCTATAAATAATATACTAATTTCAGTATTTCTCGTGGCTATGATTTAAGCGTCGCGCATGATTACTGATAAGTTTCAAATGGTAAATAACAGTGACATTACTCTAGCCCATATTTTGTTCTAAAGCGGTTATAGGCCGTAGGGTAATTAATTGCAATAGAAAAATGTTTATTTGGCAATAATTTCGGAAACTAAAAATATTCGTCATTTTTGTCATAAAATATCAAAAACGGTGAGACTTAGGTATAGTACATTGTTCCTGAAATATGTCAAGAATTTTAAGTAGAATCCTAAAATAAAGCAGGTTATTCTTCTTTCTATTTCTCTAACACATTGTTTCTTATGAGAAAATCTTAAACCTGCTGTCCAAATATGAAGTATGATACATTGTTAGTTTTGAGAGGTCAAATGATCGTTAAAACGAATTAAAAAATCCGAGTCCGTATTCAAAATCCAAACGTCGAAATCAAAATCCCACGGCATCATAAAACTTTAGGACAAAAATTTGTTTGTAATATTTTTACAGATTTTAAAAATTTTGAGGAATAAAAAAGTTTCAACATTTTTTCTAAATATGTCAAAAATCCTTTCCTGAACCTTTAACTATCTCTTAAAATAAGCGGGATTCCTATATACAGACTAGAATTCTGGACACCCATGTATAATAGTCCTTGTTTTAAGTTCCAAAAACGTACTTAGATAATATTTCTATTTGGCCTTGTGTACTGAATAAAATATTAAAGCTTGCCAACATTCATCACTGTCATTTACCCCAATAGAAACAGCAGCGAGTGTTCCTCTAAATTTAGCTAGCTTTATTATTGTAAGTGGCTGAAAACCTTATGCGAATGAAGTAAAGTGTATTAAAATCAATGCCTCGGAATTAATTGTAGCTGTTGGTTCATCTGCCCCTAAATGGCTTTAGTACGCATAATTTATTTCGAATGAAATTAAAATATTAAGATTCAGTCGATAGTTCTGTTGGTTTTGCAAGAATTCCTAAATTATCCTATGAGTTCGAGATAGTGAAAAACGAAAAGCTGGAACTTCGTGAAGCCCATATCCCAAGATATAAAAAAAACACAGAAGAAGAAGATTTTGAAAACTAGGGTGTAATGTATGTTGCCTTCATCTAAAGTGCACCAAATTTAAAAACCAAAAAAAAAAAATTGCTGCAACCAGCAGTTTTGTTTGCCCCAAATGTTTTACTAGTTCATTTATATACCAAAATTAGTTATGTTACCAATTTGAAATCAGCCAGAATTCAGCCTATTTAGTAGTTTTTCAGCCTGAATGTTTAAATATTTTATTAAGCCGCTATTTTGTTCCCCTCTCTTGGATTCGTATCAAAATTTTACCAGTTGATTCATATATAATACTTGATTTTTGTGCAAAAATTCAGATAAATTGGATAAGAAGTTTTTTAGTAATATTTTTTTTAACATTTCACTAAGCCGTCATTTTGTCATACTGGATTTTTACCAACATATTAGGTTATTCCCATATGATCCTTAATTGTTTACCAAAATTTGAAATCAATCGGGTAAGTAGTTTTTTAGCTAAGCCGCGAACAGACAGACCGAGAGACAGACAGAGAGATAGACAGAGAGACCGACGGAATTGAGAAAATATGTTTGTCGGCTCCTATGGACTCTGAAATGTAAAGATCTGAAAAAATCTCGTGGGGTGATATTTCTCGGTTACAATACTTCTCTTTTACGAGGAAAGTAAAAGATCTGGAAAAAAATTCTGTGGGCAACAATTAAACCCCTGAAATCAATAACAATAAAAATTATAGTAGTAAAACTGATTTTATAGTTGCCATCCTTTTGCCACAATACCTGTAAAAAAATATTAATTTTGTATTTAAGTTGACAAATAATAGTTATGTGTAAGGTTCTAGAAATAAAGTTATATCCCTTATTTAGTATGGAGACTAATAACTAATAAGTAATGATAATGCCTGAATATTACTTATTCACAAAAGCCCAATATTTCAGGAAACCAGATTCTGATTAGTGTGGCAATGATTATTTTCCCGAATATTTGTTATTATATATGGAATCTTTATTGGCTAGAAAAACAAAAACGCAAAATAAATTGAAAATGAACCAACTGTCTACTAAATTGTTCGACAACTTTTGTAGATTTTAAATAAATTGTCAATTCCGGTACGTACTTTTTATGAATACATCAGCAATATACTGCACTAAAAAAAAATATTGTTCCATTTAGTATTAATATTCTTGCTACATAATGTTAAATTATACCAGTTTCGTACCATAATTTATAACTATAGATTTGGCATTTGCTTAAAAATTCAACTGCTTCAGTTCCTTCTGCTAATCCGGTATTCTGTAATCTGTAACAAGGGGGGATCTTGCCTCTTTAGAGTCACATCATCTGGGTCTCATTAAGCCCCTTAGACATCCTTCCTAGAAACATCGCACACTACTCGTGAACTAAACTTGCAAATATAGTTACTTTAAAGGCACGACGATACTTTTGCAGTAATAAACGCCACTTCCAACTAGGATATTAATCGTTGTATGGAGGTGAGACGTGAGACTGTAGACTAACCCGGTATAATCTACCGATGACTTTTCAGAACTGTTTTGGGTGCTTTGTACAGGTATCCACATTTATTTGTTTAAGGGTAGGGGGGACAAAAAAAAACTGTAACGATTGACCAAATATAAAAATTGAATTAGCAGTTTGTTCTGCTATATTAGAAAATTACCAGGTTATCTCCATATGACCCTTAATTTTTGACCAAAATTTGAAGTCAATCCGTTATGTAGCTTTTTAGCTACGCCGGGAACTGAGAGGAAGACCGACGGAATTGAGAGAAAACATATTTTTGGCATCTAAGGACTCAAAACGTGAATATATAATGAAGGGAGGGTGATTTTCCTCACGATTACAAATATTTTATTTGGCCGCCATTTTAAATTCGTACTAAAATATTACCAGTTCATTTCTATACTACAATGAATTGTTGTACAAAATTTGAAATCCATACATTAAATATACTTTTCGAGATGAATTTTTAAATATTTTAGTAAGCCGCTATTTTGCTCCGCCATCTTGAATTCGTACCACAATATTACTAGTTCATTTTTATACCACAGTTAATTGTTGTAGAAAATTTGAAATCCATCCATTAATAGAATTTCCAGACTGTATTTTTAAATATTTTATTTAGCAGCCATTTTTTTCGGCATCTTGGATTCGTACTAAAATTTGAAATAAATTGGATAAATCGTTTTTTAGTAATAATTTTTTTTCACATTTCACTAAGCCATCATTTTGTTTCGACTTATTGGATTTTTACGAAAATGTTAGCCATGTGACCCTTAATTTCTGACCAAAATTTGAAGTCAACAAGTACCAACGGGAACGAGAAAACATGTTTTTCGGCACCTAGATGAAATGTGGTGGAAATAGGTTTTATAATTGGCTCATCGGCTGCAAGCTCATCAGAAAACTTCTTCACAATACGAGTTCTTTTACATTTAAGTTGAGGGTTTTTTTGGAAAGATTTAGAACCTGACCTTGAAATTCCAGCAAAAATATAAACACGTAATTTTGGATTTTTTTCATAATGTGACAGCTTCATCTCTATCAGACCTATTTTTCAAAACTAGATTTAAATTGGACAGACACTCTAAGACTGATAAATAATTTACTTTTATAGAGCATAGACTATCAGCTCTAGAAGACCATCTAGCCGGACACAGTTTTTTCTAAATTAACGCGATAGTTCCGCTTACGCCAAAAAAAAAAACGTAGAGATATTGGATTATTTTAAAAAGTTCTTAATTCCTGGAATATTGTTTGTGGCATCATTTAGAATTAAATTCTGAGGTACTTACAGGATATTGACGGAATAGTATTTAATTTTGGAAGTTTTAATAATGGTCTAATGTAAAATAAATCGTGTATAGAAATATTTTTAAAACATGGGTTATTTAAAACACAAATTTCACAAAGTTTCCTATGAATTGCTCTATGTGTTCCGCATCCAAAACTTATTTGCACCCAGAGCCCCCATAGAATCGGCGCCTATGATGACTGGAAAAGAGACAAATTTTGTTATCTGTTCTCTAAAACCGGATTACTTCTTAAAAAGTGGACTATTGAAAGGCCGTTCCCCATCTCTCTTTCCATAGCAACCCCCGTTTCAAAAGAGGTTACGGGAAAGAAAACGATGTAGGCGCTTTAAAAATACGTTCTTTAATCAAAATTTGTTTCCGTTGGTTTATAAAATATACTGACGCTTTTAAAAAGGTGGCCATGACTTAATTAATAATGTCAAATTATCAGATTTCATGTCAGAAATAATTTTGTACATTTTGATTTGTTTGTTCATAGTTCATTCTGGACAAGTTTTAAGAAAGTACAAGTGTCAAAAAGTTGCAATGGATTTCTCAAAGGAGGAATTAGTTCACATGGTGTTTATATTAGGTGCTGGTAACAGAAACTGTTTACTTGCACAGCGATTATATCACGAAGATTACCCTGAAAGACGACAGCCAAAGAAGCAAGCATTCGAGAAATTGTTAGATCGTTTTCTTAGGACAGCGAGAGTCGATTATGAAAGAAATGAAAGGTCGAAAACGGTAAACAATGAGGAAACCGGTGTTGCTTAAAGTTACGGAGTATCCCCATATTCCTCAAAGGCAAATTTCACACCTACAAGAACTATACCCCGAAGATCACGTTAAAAGAGTCCAATTCTGTCCATGGGCGCAAAAAAAAATCACCAGGACAGGTATTTCTTTAATAAAGAAAGACTAACAGACAACGACGAAAGAAGATATGCAGAACCGTATTACCGAAGTTTTTGGAAACATCAGAAACATTACCTTGAGTGAAGTTAGTGGATCATTTGAAAAACGGATGCAGTTGTGCCTGGATGTTAATGGTAACCACTTTGAAGATTTGTTATAACGTTATGAATTTTGTTGATTTAATTACTTATTTTTTTACTTTTATTTCTTGCCTTTAAATGAATAGTGGAAATTGTTTAACACCTGCTTTAATTATAACATTTGTTTTGTTGTATTCCCTTTTTTCATATTGCCTTGACGAGGTTCTGATAAATTTTTTCTACGTTATATACTATATAAAGTTAAAATAGTAATAGTAATAGCAGTAATTATAAACCGAAACAATAAATATGTTAATAAACGTATTTTTGATGAGTAGCGAGTATATTTTTGTTCAAATCCACCTCTATACGAACAAAAATCAAAGATTACCCATATTGTCTATGCATTTTCCAGAAAAACTAATATATTGCCAAGACGACTCACTTTAGGACAATAGTCGTAATTGCAAATTTGAAGAGCATGATATGTCCTACAAGATGGCATATTAATATACAGGGCGTTTCATAAAAAAAAAATGGAGCAGAGTTACAAAAAAAGTAACGATGTTGAGACCGTCGTAAAAAATACCCCGCATAAATTGTGGCTAAATTTCTATTACGCAATTACTGCATCATCCATGATGTTTAAAGGACCATAGAATACAAAACAAGTTACGATGTTGGGACCGTCGTAGAAAATACCCTGCATAAGTTGTGGCCAAATTTCTATTAAGCAATTACTGCATCATCCATGATGTTTAAAGGACCATAGAATATTATTACGAAGTTTAAACAGGTAATTTTTTTTAACGAAATTTTGACCACCATGTTTTTTCTGTATTTTCTAAAGAAATTTGAATAGTTTGGCAATGCCGCAACGGTGGTCAAATTAAAATAGTGTACTATACCCAATATTTTACGTTGTAAAAAGTTTTAAAGTATCAAAGGGTTCCCAATAAATCAGACCAAAACAATGTGATATACTTTCTTTTATGTATTAATAAAAGAAAAGTATATCACATTGTTTTGGTCTGATTTATTGGGAACCCTTTGATACCTTGAACAAAAAAGATCGGAAACTATACAATTTCTGCTTTTAAAGATATCGGTTTCTATTTAAAAAAATACACTGTTTGTTGTCACGCTTTTATAGAACACCCTGTATACAATAAAATATTTTAAGCATGTTCACCTCGATAAGCCTTGCAACTTTTATATGAAAAAGTTTTTTCTATTTCCCATAACAACAAATATATTTGACTTTCTCGCACTAAAAAATCACCCCAAAATGTTAGTTTCATACCTACCTAATTGTTTTCCAGACATTTTAAATTCGACAGTTTCGGACTTTGAGATACTGCAAAATATGCGAGTTAGCGCAAAACGGAATGCACATCTTAGTTTTTTTTAAAGTCTTTCTAATTAGGTAAAACTAATTAATTAACGACAACTAAATAACAGGTAAGGAATCATGGTTCTTAAGTTTAGGCGGTGTCAAATTGGAATTGCTTTCCTACGTTTCGCCTGCGATTACATGTGGCATCTTCAGAGATCTTCACTGAGCGGGATCAAAACATTGAACATTTATACCCGATTTGTGCCCACCGGAGCGATGCGCTACTAACTGCATTGGCATAGATAGGGGGGCAAAGGGGCAGCTGCCCCCCTCAGACGCATATGTATAAAAAAATACTTTATAGTGCATATATGACGGACGGAAATGAGAACTAAAAACTCAAAGGACATATGGGGATTTTAGTAAAATTTCAATATGGCGGAACAAAATAGCAGCTTCCCTAAATGTAAAAAATCATTGTTAAGAAATTACTTATCGGATGGACATCAAATTTTAGACAAAATTTAGCTGTGATATATGGATAAATTGGTAAAATTTTAGTCTGAATGTTATGAATCTTTCCTTTTATTAGGAATAGTGAAATTTGACCCAAGTTAGATGAGTACACACTACATAGTCATTTAGTAGCATATACATTTATATTGGGGGCCATTTTGTTCCGTAATATTGGATTCCTACTAATATTTTACTAGTTTGTGCCTATGTCGCATTTAATTTTTGGCTATAATTTAAAATAAATTCAATAAGTAGTTTTGACATTGATACACACCGCTATTTTGTTACGTCATGTTCAATTCGTACGTTCAAATCATATTTAAAGTCAGTTGAATAAGATTTCTTTTACGTTGATATTTAAAAAAATTATTTAGCCGCCATCTTGAATACGTATTACAACAACTAGTTTATTTCTATATCACACTTAATGCTTGCACAAAATTTGAAATTAATGTAATAAGTACTTTTTCAGACTGATTTTTTAAATACTTTTTTTGGACCGTCATTTTGTTTTGCTATCTTATATTCATACTAAAATGTTATCAGTTCATTCCTATGTAACATTTGATGTTTGTGCAAAATTTGAGGGAAAAGATAATTAATTTTTAGTAGTCATTTTTTTGTACGTTTCAATAGGCCGCTATCTTGTTTCGGCATATTGGATTTTTACCAAAATATTACCAGGTCGTACCCATATGACCCTTAATTTTTGACTAATTTGAAGTCAATCTGAGAATTAGTTTTTAAGCTATATCGCGAACTGACTGACAAACCGACAGACGGACCAACGGAATTGATAAAATATATTTTTTGGCATCTAGGGGCGCTAAAACGTGAAGATATGTAAAACCTGAGAGGGTGATCTTGGATTCGTACCAAAATTCGGCCAGTTGATTCCTACATAATACTGATTTTTGCGCAAAATATGAGATAAATTGGATAAGTAGTTTTTTCGAAATATTTTTTTTAACATTTCACTAGACCGCCATTTTGTTTTGCCATACTGTATTTTTACCAGGATATCTCCATATGACCCTCAATTTTTGATCAAAATTTGAAGTCAATCGGGTAAGTAGTTGTTAGCTATGCCGCAGTGGCGGCTCGCGGGTGAAAAAGTAAATGAAGTGCAAATGAAGCAAGAAAATATCGCAATAATTTTTTTTCCAGAATTTTTTTATATGTGGAGGGGGTAGAATATTTTTTTACGATTTACCTAAATATTGTATACTAAATCAATTCTCCTATCCTTCATAGCAGCAAATTTATTTATAACACCCTCATAAAATGGATGAGTTGCTCTAATCTCCTCCAGAAATTCCTTTTGAATTGAAATGTTGCCAAGAGAGATATTGTATTTCTTAAATAAGTGTTTACACATTTGAAGCAAGAAAAACTTCTTTTCACTGAAGTTTTTTGTCGACGGTATTGCCAAAATAAGGGAAAACATTTTATATGCTTCGGAAAAAATATATTTATTTTTATTAATTTTTTTCACTTGCTCATGCAGCGATATATTCCAATTACTCTCATTGGCAAAAATAAGACCAAGCTCATTTTTAAGTGGTTGACTTTTTGAAAATATTTCCCCATATAACTGTAACACATTTTCAAACGGGCCAGTCGGAAAATTTATACTATATCCGGAAAATTTAGCAGAACCTGCCAAACATGAAAATGTAAGTTTTTTACAGTCTTGAAATCTTAGGGTCATTTCCATTAAAATATGGACCAATTTGTCATAAAAAAGGGTTCTATACTTAGCCCTAATTTCTTCAGGTGAAAGCTTAGCAAGCTCACGTTTGTAATGATTTATTTCTGTAATAGAATTTGCTTTATCAAACAGGGTATTAAAAAAATGTTAATTTTTTTTACAGAGCGCCTCACGACACCGTTTTATATTGGATATGCAAAAATGAATGTCAAGCGATTTTTTTTGAAGAACGTCAAATAGTATGTCCATGATTGAGAAAATGTCATGTAAACACTAATGCCAGAAACGTGAATTCAAAATCGTTCATCTCACCTAAAAATCCTTTCGCAAGGCGGATTGATTTTTCATCAGATTTGTTACAATTTGTAATAAATTCAAAGACGTCTTTTAATTTATTCTAGTCTTGAACAATCACATTTACTAACTTCGAATTTGAAGTTGTAACAACACCATAAATAAATATAACACAAAACATCGAAATCCGCGAAAATAAAAGAAAACAACCACCTCAAACTGAACGACACGTGGGTGTAGTGTACTGCGCCTGCAACTCACCGAGACCGTTGTATGGCGTTGGGCTCGACGTCATCGGATACGTGTTGTCATGGCTACATAGTAGGCAAATCGTAAACTAAACATAGCACCTCCAGCAAAGTCAAAGCATTTTGCTCCACTGTTATAGTTGTTATAATAAAGTTCGATTGAAAGTTTTAAAAAGACATGCCGCCAACGGTCAAGTAATTGTATTAATTTAAATAATTTAATAATTATTTATTCGAGATGTACAGTTTATTTTTTATCAATTAGGTGAATAAATGAATGTAAAAACTAAAATTTTAAGAGATATATAATAAATATAGTTAGATGTTTGCTTGTTTATTTTTCCTGGTGAAGTAGCACTTCACCTACTTCACCTGAATAGCCGCCACTGCTATGCCGCGAACAGACAGACCGACTGAATTGAGAAAAAAATGTTTTTTGGCATCTAGGGACCCTAAAACGTAAAGATCTGAAAAAATCTTGGAGGGTTATTCTTTCCCGATTATAATACTTCCATTAATCCTATTAAAATTTTGCAGAAAAAAACAAGGAATCAGGGATAAACTAGTAACATTTTTTGTGCCGACTTTAAACAAACAAAATGGTGGCTTAATAAAACATTTGAATATTCGGCAAAGTTCCATTTTCTGGAATAAAATCTTCTTTTTATAGAGGAACATAATAATCGACATAAATATACTATGTAAATAAAGTTATGAAAAATTAATAATAATAATAATAATAATATAATAGAAGCAAAAAAAAACAAATACAAAAATCTGTAAATTCGCCTTTACCTAGAACTTGCCTCGTAAAGAATTATACTATGTACAGATAAAACAATTTATAAGAGCATATAATTATTTGGTAAAAACTTTATACAAATCCTATAAACTGTAATATATTTCAATTTTTTTCAAGTTGCTGCCAAATAACTATATGCATTTATAAAATGTGTTATCTGTGTGTAGTGTACGAGAGAAATTGCGGGTAAAGGCGCTGTCCCTTATTTTGGTTATCAAGGCATCCTCCCATTAACTTTCGTATTAAAAAAAAGGTATATACAAAATTTTCTTCAAATTGTACATTTTTTTAGTATAGTTTGCAGATATGCAGGGTGTTTGGTTTTTCTGAAATCAACATCAATTTTAACTTCTAACTAAAAATAATAGGCGTACCATTTTTTTAAAGAAAGTCAAGGATGGTTACCCGTTACCCGTGGTTAAAGTAAAAACCGCTGAATAGTTTAAAAATATAGCTTTTAGATACCTATAAGGTTGCTCCAAATCTTAATCAAATAGATCTTATTATTTGGTAATATTAAAGTCATATTTCTTTTTAAATTTTAAACATCTGTAGACCCATGTTCATTTGAACTTGTCGTCTTATTTTCTTACAAAGAATCTCCCTTTAAACGTTTGCGCATGCCTTTCGAAACACCCAGGTATATTTGATTTTAATTTTGTAATGAAACAACAGAAATTTTAAAATCTAAAATTCAATACATTGTTAAAGGATTAGAAATGACGGCTTAGTGAAATGTTAAAAAAGTTATTACTAAAAATACTAATTACGCAATTTACCTGAAATTTTCCACAAAAATCAAGTATTACGTAAGAATGAAACGGAAATATTTTGGTACCAATTTAAGACGGCGATACAAAATGGCGGCTTAGTGCGTTATTAAACAAATTATTACTTAAAAACTTCTTATTCAATTTACTTGAAGTTTTGCACAAAAGTCAAGTTTTATGTAGGAATGCAATGGTAACATTTTAGTATGAATCCAAGTTGGTAAATCAAAATGGCGGAATAATAAAATACTTAAAAAATTAGCATGAAAAAACTGGTTAATAGATTGATTACATTTTTCGTGCGAGAATTAAGTCTGATATAGTAATTCTGATAAAATCGTGGTACGAATTCAAGATGGCGGAATAAAATGGCGGGAAAATAAAATGTTTGTGTTCCAGAAAAAATCACACTCTCGGGATCTTCACGTTTTTAGTGTCCCTAGATGGCAAAAAACATGTTTCTCAATTCCATCGGTCTGTCTGTCTGTCATTTGGTGACATAACAGGAAAAATTACCCAATTGACTTTAAATGTTCGTCGAATGTGGGGGTCATATTGGGTAATATTTTGGTAAAATCCAATATGGCGGACCAAAATGTTGGCCTAATTATCCAATTTACCTCAAATGTTGCAGAAATATCAAGTATTACAATGAACTGGCAACAAATGATGCCTAATAAGAATTAAAATATCAGCCAGAAAAAAATTACTTATTAGTTTTATTTCGAATTTCGTCCAAGAATTAAATGTGATATAGAAATAAAATGTCGGCGTGTGTGTTACTAAATGACTATGTACCGAACTAAATTAAGTCACACTTCACTAATCCTAATAAAAGAAAAGATATAATATGGAATCAATATTAGATGGATCGAATCTTGTTTTCTTCAGTATGAAATTTTGTGTGCCTTGTTTGTTGCAAGTTGTTTGAAAATTAAAAATTCGAGTTGTATAAAAGTAAATGTTCTTTTTATTTTTTCCCAACGCAGCCTCAAACCTCCGGTTTGGCGCCTCTTTAGGGAGGCGTCCACGTGCGTTGCACGCGCGCTTACGGTGACCCTGATCTAACTAACATTTAACTTGATCCTCAAAAAATTAGCTATGCATTCAATTTAATCTGATTTTTTTCTAACTGGAGTTTGAGGGGGTGTATTTCCCGAACCACCTATATATAGAAATGTAGATGAAAGCATACTATAAGCTATATTATTGCTCTGTCTTATTTTATAATTTTGAGAATATTCGTCTATGTCCATATCTATATACAAAATCTTTAATTTTTGAATAAAGGGTACTTTCAACTAAAGAATGTCAAATACCCAATAAATATAAACTTACTTAAAAATTGGAGTAAAATCGATAATTATCCCACGAAATAAAGAAATTTAATATTTCTTGGTCGTTATTAACTTTAATAAAATATCGTAGACAAGTCTCTAAGGCAAATTCAAGAAGGCTTTAACACCCAGCTGCTATTGCGATTTTTTAAAAGTTTCCTATAGTGGTTGCATTATATTTTTTATAGTAAAAACATGTAATTGCTGAAAAATAAATGTAATATGGTTTAATATGGAATATGGTTATCTATTTTATGAAGAAACAAAACTATTTTAAAAACTATTATAGCTATAATAGCTGCCCTCGAGTCATTTTCTTATTCATTAAAAAAGTGCACTAAAATATGCTAAAAAATGTCAGAGATCCCGTATGTTACTTTATCCTACGATTTTTTCTCAGATGTTTATAATTACAGCGCAAGTTGTTTAATCGTTATTTGGCGTCAGTGGGAGGGAGAGGATAAGGCTTAGTATAGAATAATACATGTTTTTCATATTTTCTTCGTAGAATAGTCTTACTAATCTTCGGCCTTTTCTCTATTCTTGTTGTGGTTTTTGGAATTTTGGAATACAGATCTTCATTACACGAAAAAGTAAGAAATTTTCATTGGCCAACCACCTCGACTTTGCAGACTGTTTGAATTACAGAGCAGAAATCTTTAATTTGCCACTCCCTTGGTATACCTACCAAGCTTAAAAAGTGACCGTACTGAAATGAAACTACCTTCTTCAGTTTGCGTTTATTTTAGATATAGCAGATGGCAGCAATCGTTCTTGAAAAATGAAGGCTTCTTGTGCGAACGGTATGAAATGTAATGAACAGGTATATTTACGGGCCCTAAGAAGTTAACGACTCTGATTATAGATGGAGCCTCATGAAAATTACTCTATTATATTTTACTGTTGTTTGCCGATGGTGTTCTAGCTCAAATACAAATTTTAATACAATTGTTAACGGAAGTGCGTGTCGGTGATGACACAGCTGAACTTCGATCGCTCTGCGTTAATTCGTGAGGCTTTTGATCAGTTTAGTTATTTTGTGATCACCAATATCGGTTCAGTTCGGTTACCGTCGGAACACCGCAGTCTTTGTCGCTCAGTGCGCTGCGATGGTAACTAGAACGCCGCCGTTTCAAAATTTGTAACATGGTGGTTCAGGGGTTAGATTTTCAAAACACTTCCAGGTTGGCACTATAGTTTAGGTAGTATGCCATTTTTTGATTTTCTTTGCAAAACACATTCAGATTGCTGCTATAGTATGCTATGCTATGTATGTAACACTTCCAGAGTAGCACTACAAATTACACTACTTAGACTACTTACTACTACTAACTTAGGTTAGTTGGTAGGCCAGTTTTTAATTTTTTTTTCAAAGCACTTCTTGAGTGGGGCTATAATTTAGTTTGCAAACTATTCCAAATTCATAGGCGGTCATGGTGGTTCAGGAAAGATTTGGTAATATGCGGTTTTTAAAAATATTTTTTTTTGTGTACTGTTGGTTTTCTCTTCGATTTTTTTTATATATGTAAATTAAACATTTCCTATACTTTCCTCGTAAGAGAGTAGTCTTTTAATAGTGAAAAAATAACGCTCCGAGATTTTTGCAGAACTTTTGCGTTTTAGGGTCCCTGGACCTCGAAAAACATGTTCTCCTATTTTCTGTCAGTCTGTTGGCTGTTTTGTCTCTACGCGGCATGGCTCAAAAATTGCTTGTCCGATTGACTTCAAAATTTGGTCAAAAATTAAGGGTCATAAGTGGATGAAATGGTTACATTTTGGTAAAAACCCAATTTGGCGGAACAAAATGGCGGCTCAACAAAATGTAAAAAAATCCTTATTTAGAAACTACTTATCCGATGGAAAATTTGCCCAAAAAGAAAGTGTGATATATTATTAATGGATTAAAACAAAAATCCAGTATGGCGGAACAACAACTTCTTATCCAAATGACTTGAAATTTTGCGCAAAAATTAAGTGTTAAACAGGGATAGACTGATAAATTTAACCGTATTAAATATTATTAAGTAATAATAATAATGAACAAATGAAAATAAAAAAAAATATTATCAAATAATTATATGCAATATAGACTGTTTATTGTAAGTAGTGGAATTCTATAGGAGGGAAGTTGTGGATAACAGAGAATTTACCGATTTTTACTTCCCTCGAAAAAGGAAAGTATTTTAATCGTGGAAAAATCACCCTCTGAGATGTTTTCAGATTAACAAAATATTTAAAAATTTAGCCTGAAAAAAACTACTTAATGGACTAATTTCAAATTTTGTGCCATAACTAATTGTGGTATAGATTATGAACTAGTAGTCCCTAGATGCCAAAAAATATGTATTATCACTTCCGTGGGTCCGTCTATCGGTATGTCTGTCTGTTTGTCAGTTCGCGGTATAGCTTAAAATCAACTTAACAGATTGACTTCAAATTCTAGTTATAAATTAAGGGTCATTTGGGGATGATTTGATAATATTTTGGTAAAAATCCAATATGACGGAACAAATGGCGGACTAGTGAAACGTTAAAAAAATTATTACTAAAAAACTGATTATCCAATTTACCTCAAATTTTGCACAAAAGTCAAGTGTTACATAGGAATGAACTGGTAATATTTTGGTATGAATATAAGGAATCAAAACAAAGCAGGCAGTCTAACAAAATATTTAAAAAATCAGCCTGAAAAACTACTTATTAGATTAATTTCAAATTTTGTGCAAGCATTAAGCGTAATATAGAGAAAAACTGGTAAAGTTTTGGTACCAATTCAAGATAGCGGAACAAAATGGCGGCCAAATTATTTTTTTTAAAATATCATCGTAAAAAATCTTCTTCAATTGACTTTAAATTTTGCAGAAGAATTAAATGTGGTATAGGGATAAACTGGTACGAATTCAACATGACGTAATAAAATGGAGGTGTCTGTCAATGTAAAAACTACGTACTGAATTTATTTTAAATAATGTCCAAAAATCAAGGTGGAAAGTGGTAAAATATTGGTAGAATTCCAATAGAATTGAACAAAATGGCGCCCAATAAAAATAAAATATGAAAAATGTGAAGTTTGATTTACAATTTACCATAAACACGGTAATACAAAGAAGCACGAAGAATCCAACACACTTTTTTTTAATGTTACGCCAATGTATATTGTTTCATTTTTCGATTCTACTAAAAAAAATTTGGTATATTTCCTATGTATTTTTCGAGTTATGATATTAGGAATATTCACTTTTTATATAATATTTTGTATTCTAGATACAGTTTTTTGTAGAATAAATATCTTAAAATTTAAAATCGTTGCTTTAGTGTTATGTATGAGATTGAATTGAAAAATGCAGAATAGGCTATTTGAAAAAGTTGTGTTGCAACCAGGGGCGTCAGCAAGAGGGAGCGAGACCTCCCCAATGTTTTGACAACTGCTCTAGATTTTGGTTGAGTTGGCTGTTCGTTGGCAAATTACGAGACACATTTACCAACAAGCAGACCTGGCATCTATACCGAAATTACCCTAATACAAAAGTCATGATTTGTTGTCGTTGGTGATAGTTGGTTGTTGTTATCGATACAAAAGTGCAGAAATTTTTTTTAGTAATTGGTTTTTCCTTTCGTGACCTCCTCTCCCAACAGTAAGGGTCTAGGGGCGCGCGCTCCTGGTTGCAGTTGAAGATAAAATGCACATTCTAATACCTATAACTAGAAAATATGCTATATACAATATGTCTCAAATTTTTAGTTGGTTCCAAAAATAACACAATATGTTTTATGTCAGGCCAGGGCCGAGCCTACCCAGGGGGGTGCAACTGGTGCAAGACACCAGGGCGCAAAACTGTAGGGGCGCCAAATCAGATCTTTTGGCGAATATCACTAACATTGTTTTATAAAAAGTGGTGTTCTATGTGACCATTGAGCACAATCGATGATCTTTCTCCAAATACACAAAAAAACTGTACTAGTACTAGGGAAATAGCATAAAGCGTTCTTGGGTCTGTTTTTGCAACTTTTTCACTTACATATTCTCTGGCGTTGAAAGAAGCACTTTGAATTAGTTGCGGTTGAGGAACAACAACTATTTGTCTAGCTTCACGTTTCCAGCAGTTTGCTCTAGGTCGAGGTTTCATTTTGTCATAATTAGTTGCAACAAATGCGCGCTTATTCACATTCCGTCTTATTATTGGTAAGTCTAAGTGAGTGTCAAATTTGTAACCAAGGACATCGCGAGATTCAGTTAGAGATTTAGTTCTTTAGTCAATTTCTTTGGATGCTGTCTTATGATCGTGCAGTTCCAGGTTTCTCAATCCAAAAGTTTCGATTTGTAAAAAAGATATCAATAAAGGCAATTAGATTATGATGTTTCTGCATATACGATAGCAACTTTACTCTTGTATCTAGTGCTAGGCCTGTCTGTTTGTAAATTTTTTAACAATATCAATTTGAAGCACATCTTAAATCCAAATTTGTATGCCTATTTATTAAGTTTCCTGAGGTTATTTATTTATATTTAATTAAGAACATTAGGTACTTACACAATATCTTTCTACACTTATTTTCAGCAGCGGATTCATCAGTTTTGGGGCCCTAGGCCCGAAGATATTTACGGGCCCCAAGCTTGTGGGAAAAAGTGACGAGCGAAGCTTATACCCTTGTTCAATATAATAAGATATAAAAATTGCCTACTTTACTGATAAAATGAAACAAGAAAACTTATATAAACGATTTTTTATGCAGCGTGGCGGCGGCGGGCCCTCTTTTCGACGGACCCTAGGCCCGGGCCTCATAGATCTAATGGGTAATGCTGCTCTGCTTATTTTTTATTTTATTTATTTTATACACATGCAAGTAATTTGTAATCTTAATTTCATGTTTATGTTGGTTTCATAAAAGTTCTCAATAATTTAAATATTTTCTGCATTATTACTAATAATTCTATTGTATTATTGTGTTATGTCAATTTGCATTTCCTAAAAATCACGGGGATATAAAAATTATAAAGCAAAAATAGTGGTCCCCCTCCATATGACTAGAATTGTACTGCCGTGAATGTCAAATAAAAAAAATCTGTTGCCAAAATTTTGTTTCCGTGTATATATTCTAATATTTGGATATAGAAAAATGGAATATACCTGATGACAGCTTAAGTATTTAACATATTTTTTATTTTTAGGTGGACACGATAAGTGGATCACTCAGTACATGAAGCTCAATTTACAGCTACCCAGTATAAGTAAAATCACTATAATTTTAGAACCTAGTAATTATCTGGTGGTATCAAAATTCAGAAGCATTACCTTTTTTGTGAAAAAAATTTACTTTTTATATAAATATGATTGAATTGATGTGGAAGATTTTTATGAAAATCTAGCAACACTGCAGAGCACATTAAGCTGCATCGAGTGGCCCTTGACACGGAGTAACCGAATGAACCCTAGAAATGTTTCCTTGGCTCAATCTGGAAAGCGGCAAAGGTCTGGATTAATATGAAAAATTTTGCACTAGCTCCACCCTGGCAATGCCAATCCTGAATAATTCAATAATGATCTGTTTTTATTTTCTTGTGAATTTGGAGCGTCCTTTGAGGCAATTTATTGATCATTATTTTCGGAAACGTAAAAATATTTTAACTTTGATTAGACAATTGTTTTGAAATTACCATACAGTATATGTGTTTGAAAATATATATGGTTTGCAAAACAATCTGAAATTAAAATCCATATTTTAACGCAGTAAAAAAGTAGTAACTCGAAATTGGAATATTATGCGATGTACACAGTTTTTCAACATTTTTTAAATAGCTGTGCTGCGATTTCTGGTAAAAACAACAAATTTTAATTACTTCCTATTCTATCATTGTTTACATTTTTATATTTTTTAGTTTAGCTTATTTATTTTATTCAATTTTTGATGGTTATTATCTTTATTAGGAATTGTGGTTTTATAAACATTTAGCCGGTTCTTTAGACGTTGAGTATTATTCCAATGTACTAATTAGGGTACTTCCATGCGAAATCGGATTCATTTTTGGTATGGGCTATGTGCTTTGTATGATAAAACGCTTGTATAAGGCCTCCAGAATTCGGGGTATGTTAAAGTGATGTCATGATAAGTCAAAACAATACGTTTACGTGATTTTAAGCGCAGCACTAATAATAAAACAAAAACCGAATAACCACATAACATCTAATCTAATAAGTTCTAATAAAAAATTCGCAATCATTACATAAACACGAAAATAATAAAAACAAACTTTTAGTAACAAAAAAAATACTTTAACAACTAACAAAAATTAATAATAAAAGAAATGATCTAAATTAAAGAAGACAAAAATGCAGTCATTTAGGCATGCTACATATCAACACTCCTACTATAACATATAGGTATAACGGTGTATTATTGAGCAAGGTTTTTAAGGTACCTATGTATTTCGCTAAAAACGGCAGAATTTTTAAGTGCTTCATTTTTCGAAGAAATGCAAAAAAGGCTATTTTCTAGAAAAAATAAATGTTGACGCCTACCCACTTTCTTTTTTTAATACAACCTGTATATTAAGAATATTTTAATGTACCAAAAATGAGAGCACAATCGACTGCTTCAAGTGTTTCTTAAGGTTCTCTAAAATTTGGTATTATTTCTATTTAAATATAAATTTTAAAAGTCCTGTTGTATACACATTATGTGTTCTTTCATAGGTATTAATTCTATTAATAATATTAATTCTAATTTAATTTTAGACACATTGATTGTTCAGAAAAATCTCAAATTATATGGAGAAACGTCAAGTTGAAATGCCATTTTTGTCCCAACCAACCTTCATCTTCCAAAAAATTCCATATGCATCAATTTTCAAGGAAAAAAATGCTCACTCACTAAAAAAAAACGTTAACTGTAGGTTGACTAATCTTAATCTGTCAAAGATTCTTTATTCGTAACAAACCTGATATATTTAAATTTTATAATATTTGTAATTTAAAACAACATTCTTAGTTTAAACCGTCAGAAGGAATAATTTAAAGTTAAAATCTTGAATTAAAAACGATTTTTTGAGCAACTAAAGCAAGAAAGTAAAAAAAAGTTCCTATAAGTATCTTTCTCCAAAAACTTCGTCTCAGAGGTGAATCTCTATATTTGTTGGGCATTGTTGTATCTTAAAAATATTTTCACATCCATAGGAACTTTTCTCTTACTTTAACATAGCCAGTGTATCAAACTTTCTAAACCGCCAAAAAATTGTTTTGATGGCTTGATATTTAATTTTAATATCATGTAAATTGTTGCTTCTAAAGGGTTAAACCAATTTACATTTTTTTCCAAATATCGTTAATTAATATCAAGGGGTTGATTTCTGTTACCAAAAATATTTCCTTGACCAAAAATATTTTTGGTGGCACTATACAGGGTTGTACGTTTAAAACGAAGCGATTGCATATTTAGTTGAGCTTTTTTACCTATTTTCGAAAAAAAAACTGTGCTCTGATTTTAACGGTGTAGCTCCGCGCTCCGGCGCTTCAATGGTGTTAGTTTTTCGATAACCAGACATTCTTCACAAAATCCTTTGCATGTTCAAAAAATTCAATTCAAGTTGAGAAGATTGGTTTTGTTATCCATAAAGTTCTGAAATGTATATATATATATATATATATATATATATATATATATATATATATATATATATATATATATATATATATATATATATATATATATATATATATATATATATATATATATATATATATATATATATATATATATATATATATATATATATATACACCTAAGTTTTTGGCTTCTTTCACGTTAGGTATTAAATTGCCGTCTATCTCCGCTTGAATGGTATTAATTTCTCTACCCGAGTTAAAGACTATAATTTGTGATTTAGATGTATTTAGTTTTACGTTGTGTTCGTGTGCAAATTTGTGAATGTTCATTAGGTCATACTTTAAACGTTCTTCCGACAGAGACAGAGTATCTTTTGCAAAAGATAGGAACAACTGTCTGATGGGGATGAAGCGTGATTTTTCGGCTGAAGAATTATTATTGATTGAAACACAAGAATATCTGTCATTTAGGTAACTTTTAAAGAAACGCACTGCTGATTCTGAAAACCCGAAATAATTTAGCTTAGAAAGTAGCATGTCGTGATCTACCGTGTCGAATGCTTTGCTGAAATCCAGCAATGCCAGGCAGGTGGATTCTTTTTGGTCCTCATGTTCTCGAATACTATTAGTGATGTTTACTAAACAAGTAGTGGTACTAAAGTGTTTCCTAAAACCCGACTGACAATCCGGAATAACATTGAACTTATTTACGAAGTTGGTAACTTGATTGAAAATATGTTTTTCTAATATTTTTGACACAGTGGGTATTATGCTTATAGGCCTAAGATCTTTTAATTCTTTCGGATTAGATATTTTTGCTAAAGGCTTCACGATTGCCTGTTTCCAAATCGTAGGATACACGTTGTTTAGGATACAAGTATTTATAATATGAATTAAAGGTTCCATGCAAAAAGGTAAGCAAACCTGCAAGTCTCTTAATGAAATTCCGTCTTCTCCCACAGCATTAGATTTAATTTTAGCAATAATTTTATGTATTTGGTTAATATCGATAAGATTAAAATATAATTCAGTTTGATAATTAAATTCTAAAAATTTATGAGAGTTATAGTATTGAATTTTCTCAGAAGGAGCGGTACTAGTGGCAGTACTGGAATGAAAATAATTGTTTATTTGTTCAGCGTTTTTTAGGTTGTCTGGTATATTTGTAATTTTGCCGCTTTCAGTCAGATTAAGTTTTTTGGCATTATTCCAAAAATCACGGCCTGTAGTCTGAGATATTTGGTTAAAATAAGTTATTTTTTCCCTTATTATAGCATGCTTGGTAAAATTTCTAAGATCTCTGTAGTATTGAAGCGATGCAGGTGTTTTATTTTTAACATATTTTCGATGTGCCTTATCTCTTTCTTTCATAAGCAATTTTATGTTATTTGTGATCCAGGGTGTAAAGGGCTTGTTGTTAAATTTTCTTTTGCGAAATGGGGCATGTTTATTTAATAGACATATAATATAATGGTTAAATGTTTCAACTTTGTTATCAATGCTATCGAGGTGATATATACTTTGCCAGTTTATTTGTAATGCATCGTGCATAAAATTGTCTAAATTAATATTTTTATAATCACGGGCATTTATATATTCTATGCTGTTTTCGCTGTTTCCAACATCAAATACGCCGAAAATAAGTTTATGATCAGTAATGGATTCAGGAAGGTGAATCGAATGCGATTTTTTGACTGGCAGAAAGGTATTAGTGAATATAACGTCAATAAGGCTTGAGCTGTTTGTTAAAGGATTAACCCTTGTGGGTTCGGAGATAATTTGATGACGATTGAATGCTTCTAGTAAATTCTTAAATCGTTTAGTGTTGGAGGTATCCTGGAGAAAGTCAACATTAATATCGCCCATAAAAAAAACATAGTCATAGAACGGGACGTTCTATGACTATGTTTTATATTATGACTATATTATGACTATTTATGAGAGGAAAGAGGTCTGTACATATTTACAACACAAATGTTTTTGTTATTTAACTTAAGTTTGCAAATCATATATTCAAATTCTTGGGAAGGAACTATTATATCAACAGGGGAAAATTTTATACATATATATATATATATATATATATATATATATATATATATATATATATATATATATATATATATATATATATATATATATATATATATATATATATATATATATATATATGTATATATATAAAAAAAACGAATTATATATATATATATATATATATATATATATATATATTTATTATATATTGATTCTTGTGTATTTCTCATCTCCTGATAACTTATCCTCTGTTCTTAAACAAAGCTCAATTAATCAAATTCCAAAGCCAAAGTATTATTCAAGAGGAAAACACGGATCTTTATCGAGTTCAACGATGTCGAATTTGGAAAGTGTTTCAGTTTGTTTTTAGAAGAAACAAAAATGGATTGGCAGACAATGATTCGAACCAATTTAGAATATTACAACTTACTTTATTTACTCTATTGATGTACCACATTTAGATTAAAAAACGATGTAAATTGATTGTACACGGAACTTCCCCAGTTATGAATCCTTTCTTTCCAAGTATAATACAGTTTAGATCATCTGGTAGTTATTGAGTAATAAGCCAGGTTAAAGCCTTTTAGTTTGTTTGTAACTAGTTTTTACAGATATTTTTACTTAAATTACTGTGATATACTTACTTATATCAAATCCTGAGTATACACCGAATAGATAATCCAATAAATGGAAAATAAAATATCTCTAAATAAATCCCAATTTTACCGTCTTTCAGTAGAGTTGGGATTTATCGGAAGATTTCTGCGAAGCTCAACTTATATCATGGGCAGAATTGCCAGTCCACGGAAGCCTCTAACATATAAGAAGCAATCCTATATATAATTTTGTAATCTGTTTTAATTTCCAATATCATGGATACGCTTTAAAATATTTGTAAAGAAGTAAATCTAAATTAACTTCAAGAGGTTCGTGGGTTCGGGAGGGGTTTAAAAGACACAATTATATTCTGTGCAACGTTTCGTAGATGTATTTCTACTTTATCAAGCACTAAAAGACACAAAGCACATTTAAAAATCAAAATTATAGAAAACAAATAATACTCCTACCTGAAACCTTTTAGCATCCATGCACCCATATTTTTACCTTCATTGTACAATAATAAATATAAACTTTGTTTTTACGTACTTGAATGAGACATAAACTGTTGTAAATACTCGCGCACTGCGTGTTGTCGAGGAACTGAGCAGAAGGTAATTTCAAAATATTTGCAAAATAAATAGATGTTATACTTTTTTTACGATCCCATTCAAATTTAAGATCCTTGACTCTTTATGACAATGTACGGGTACATTGATGCTTTGGGGTTGGTTACACAGAGATTATAACATGATACAAACAATGACTAATACATATAAAATAATATAAAAAAATATACAATACCGAACAAAATAATAAATATTGATATACATTGTAAGTATTTTTCAATTACAATTCAATAAAAATGAAATTAAAAATCATGTAGTAGGAATAAAAGATTTTCCCATTATATCTAGACATAAAATACTTTTTGTTTTACATGTTATTGGTTGCTTTATATTTGTCTAACACATTACTATATATAACACTTAAATTTTGTGTGTCCGATCTTAGATTTATTGTATCATTTAAATAAATGTAAATCATTTCGCCTATATTCCGTTTGTACCAATTAGCCTCCCTATCCAAAATGGTTGTATTGTCGAATTGAAAAATGTGACCAGTGTTAAAACGATGAGACGCTAACGCAGTTTTATCTTTTTTTGTTTGATTATGGTTTTTGCAGTCATTTTTGTGTTGGTTTATTCTGTCGCCCAAATATTGTTTAGTTTGTCCTATATACTGTTTTCCACAAGAACAAGGGATGTTGTAAATGACATTGGACTGTTTATTAAAAGCTGTTTGATCTTTGATTTTGGTATAAAGGAAATTGGTTGTTTTGTAGTTGTGAAAAGCTAGTTTTACGTTAGTTTTATTGAAACAACTTTCAATTTTTTGTGACAAACCATTAATAAAGGGAAACTTAAAAAACTTCTTGTCAGATTTTTGATTGATTGATTCAGTTGGGATTTTTTTGAATTTGTTGATGCAAATGTTTGAAAAATTAGACGGATAGTTATTTAATTTTAAAATATTCTTAATAATTTTTATGCTGTCATCGTGGAACGACGGGTGACTAAGGGTTATAGCTCTATGTAGCATTCCTGTGATGGTACCAATTTTCTGAGAAATAGGATTGTTTGAGTAGAAATTCAACACTCTACCGGAGCTGGTGGGTTTTCGAAACCAATTGGTTTTTAAAGTTCCGTCGTCATTTCTAATCACCTCAACGTCCAGAAAGCCAAGTTTTTTGTTTTTTTCAACTTCAATTGTGAACTGAATATTAGAGTGATATCCATTAAAGTAGTTTAGAATTACGTCATACTCATTATCAGGAACTGCAGTGATGGAATCGTCCACGTATAACAAAAAGAAAGGAACTCTAAAAGGTAGTTTGCTCAACACTGTAGCCACTAGGTCGTTCATAAGAATGTTAGCTAAAATAGGACTTAACGGATTACCCATCGCGCCTCCGTCTAGTTGTAAATATATGTCATTTTTAAAAGTAAAAAAACTAGAATCAAAGCAAAAAGCAATCATTTCTAAAAACAGTTGTATTAGGGGAAAAACCACCAATATAATAACCAATTTCTATAATAATTATCAAACTTCCAAGTCGTATAATACATTGCTTAAAGATACACGAACAACAGAACGCTTTTTAAAAGACCATCCGGAGATAATGGTAGGAAGATCTGACAAGGGAAACTCGACAGTAATAATGGAAAAAAGTTCGTACGACAAAAAGATGGTAGAAATGTTGGGCGACAACAAAACTTACACTCTCATAAGAAAGGACCCGACTAAAAAATTCCAAGACAAAGCCAACACTTTAGTGACCTTGCTTAGAGAAAACCAATGTATCGACGAAAAGGATGAGAAGAAAATGAAAATTCACAATTCCATTGCCCCAAAAATCTACGGACTAAGAAAAACACATAAGGACAATTTCAGTTTGCGACCCATTGTTAGTTGCGTCAACACCCCATGTTACAAGTTGGCTTCCTTTTTGCATGAAAAACTACAGCCGGTAACCACAACGTATCCTTTTAATGTAAAAAACTCATTTGAGTGTGTTGAACTCTTAAAGACAATAACTATACCACCTAATCATAAAATTGTATCACTCGATGTAGTTTCATTGTTTACTAATATTCCCAAACAGCTTGTATTGGATGTTATTGGTAGGCAATGGGGATTCATATCTGCCTATTTTGACTTACCCAAACAACTGTTTTTAGAAATGATTGCTTTTTGCTTTGATTCTAGTTTTTTTACTTTTAAAAATGACATATATTTACAACTAGACGGAGGCGCGATGGGTAATCCGTTAAGTCCTGTTTTAGCTAACATTCTAATGAACGACCTAGTGGCTACAGTGTTGAGCAAACTACCTTTTAGAGTTCCTTTCTTTTTCTTATACGTGGACGATTCCATCACTGCAGTTCCTGATAATGAGTATGACGTAATTCTAAACTACTTTAATGGATATCACTCTAATATTCAGTTCACAATTGAAGCTGAAAAAAACAAAAAATTTGGCTTTCTGGACGTTGAGGTGATTAGAAATGACGACGGAACTTTAAAAACCAATTGGTTTCGAAAACCCACCAGCTCCGGTAGAGTGTTAAATTTCTACTCAAACAATCCTATTTCTCAGAAAATTGGTACCATCACAGGAATGCTACATAGAGCTATAACCCTTAGTCACCCGTCGTTCCACGATGACAACATAAAAATTATTAAGAATATTTTAAAATTAAATAACTATCCGTCTAATTTTTCAAACATTTGCATCAATAAATTCAAAAAAATCCCAACTGAATCAATCAATCAAAAATCTGACAAGAAGTTTTTTAAGTTTCCCTTTATTAATGGTTTGTCACAAAAAATTGAAAGTTGTTTCAATAAGACTAACGTAAAACTAGCTTTTTACAACTACAAAACAACCAATTTCCTTTATACCAAAATCAAAGATCAAACAGCTTTTAATAAACAGTCCAATGTCATTTACAACATCCCTTGTTCTTGTGGAAAACAGTATATAGGACAAACTAAACAATATTTGGGCGACAGAATAAACCAACACAAAAATGACTGCAAAAACCATAATCAAACAAAAAAAGATAAAACTGCGTTAGCGTCTCATCGTTTTAACACTGGTCACATTTTTCAATTCGACAATACAACCATTTTGGATAGGGAGGCTAATTGGTACAAACGGAATATAGGCGAAATGATTTACATTTATTTAAATGATACAATAAATCTAAGATCGGACACACAAAATTTAAGTGTTATATATAGTAATGTGTTAGACAAATATAAAGCAACCAATAACATGTAAAACAAAAAGTATTTTATGTCTAGATATAATGGGAAAATCTTTTATTCCTACTACATGATTTTTAAATTCATTTTTATTGAATTTTAATTGAAAAATACTTACAATGTATATCAATATTTATTATTTTGTTCGGTATTGTATATTTTTTTATATTATTTTATATGTATTAGTCATTGTTTGTATCATGTTATAATCTCTGTGTAACCAACCCCAAAGCATCAATGTACCCGTACATTGTCATAAAGAGTCAAGGATCTTAAATTAGAATGGGATCGTAAAAAAAGTATAACATCTATTTATTTTGCAAATATTTTGAAATTACCATCTGCTCAGTTCCTCGACAACACGCAGTGCGCGAGTATTTACAACAGTTTATGTCTCATTCAAGTACGTAAAAACAAAGTTTATATTTATTATTGTACAATGAAGGTAAAAATATGGGTGCATGGATGCTAAAAGGTTTCAGGTAGGAGTATTATTTGTTTTCTATAATTTTGATTTTTAAATGTGCTTTGTGTCCTTTAGTGCTTGATAAAGTAGAAATACATCTACGAAACGTTGCACAGAATATAATTGTGTCTTTTAAACCCCTCCCGAACCCACGAACCTCTTGAAGTTAATTTAAAATGGGAGACGAAGTTCACGTCAGGTAAATCTAAATGTCGCTACTCACACCACCGCGTTCAATATTACTGAATGCGATCTAATATTACGATTACACAGTGACATAAGCGGTTGATGTGGTGAATTTCCTGATGGATTGTCTACAGAGTGTTCCATACTCGATAGTACGTTAGAAGCATCTGAAGAACGAAAAGAAAAATAAGTTTCAAATTTTGTCTTCGGCCATAGGAGGCTGCACACTAGCTTTTAAAAATAATTTCGCGTTTGCAGTGTCGTCAGATCTGGTATCAACTTTGGAATTTTAAATGGGACACCCTGTAGTTTATTTTATTTTTAGATTCTGCGAAACAATCTAACTTTTTTTTTGTAAAGGATATTTTTCCATTTCTCTTAACGTTTCTTAAATATTAATTATTTTGTATTTTTTTGCCAAAACTATATGAAAAAAAAATTTTCATCTCCCGATGTCAAATGAATGTAAAATTTTAATATTGTTTAGTCAACATGTGGTACTTTAATTTTAGCAACATAGGATCGCCGACTTTTATACTGAGTGTCCTAAAAATGAACTTTTTAAATTTCAGAACTGTGAGGGCTCCAAGAATTTAATTTCATCTTATTACTGAAAGCGAAGAAAATGAAATTAAAGTTTTGGCGTATCTTCATGCCTATCCTCATGTTTCAATAACAAGTACTAAAAATGATTTAGCAATAACTCGAACATCAATATAGAGAATTTTACATAAACAAACGAATTACATTACAGGCTTTACAACCAGGTGATCCTCCAAAACCTGTAGATCTTTGCGAAATGTTATTCATTCGTAAACAGGAGGATCCAGATTTTCTGAAAAGAATTATTTGGACTGATAAAGCAAAATTCTTACGCGAAGGAGTCTGTTTCAGAACCACAATTTATATTAAAAGAAAATCGTTTGGCATTGCGTAAACTGTGGTTACATAAAAGACTTACATCCGTATTCACTAAAAGAGGTTTAAATTTAGACCAGGTCTAACTTGACAGTTGAACTTGAAGTTCTTTAGTAAATACGGGTGTTAATGTCTATTTCTCGAATATTAATATTAATTATTTATAAAAAATATAAATCGAAAGCGGTACAAAAGAGGTATAGGAACACATTATATGAAAAACAATCAATGTGTCCACTCTATTTAACGCTTCTATATTATACAGGGTGTTCCATAAAAAAGTCACTTTTAATCAAATTTATAAAATCTGAATTGCAGTTAATTTTTAGAACACTCATCTCAAATTTTTGCACAAAAATCAAGTATAATGTAGAAAGGAACTGATAAAATTTTAATACGAATCCAATGGCGGAACAAAATGGCAGCTTAGTAAAATATTTAAAAATTCAACCAGAAAAACTACTTGAGATCCTGATTTCAAACTGTGTGCCATAAATAATTGTGGTATACAGATGAACTAGTAAAACTGTGGTACTAATTCAAGATGGCAGAACAAAATGGCGTAATCGTAAAAAATCGCTCTCTCAGGTTTTACATATTTTCTCGTTTTAGCGTCCCGAGATGAATGAATGATGTTTTATGAATTCCGTCGGTTTGTCTCTGACTGTCAGTTCACGGCATAGCTTAAAAATTATTTATCAGAGTGACTTCGAATCTTGGTCAAATGTTAAGGGTCATATGGGGATGACCTGGTAATATTTTGATAAAAATTCATTATGCTGTAATAAGATGTCGGCTAGTAAAACGTTAAAAAAATTATTACTGAAAAAACTAATTATTCAAATTTAACACAAAACCAAGTGTTATATAGGAATGAACTGGTAAGTAACATTTTGGTATGAATATAAGACAGCGGAACAAAACGGCGGGCAAATAAAATTTTTAGAAAATCAATGTAAAAAAATCTTATTCAATCGACTTTAAATTTTGCAGAAAAAATCAATGTGATATATGGATAAACTGGTACGAATTCAACATGACGTAACAAAATGTCGGCGCGTGTTAGTATAAAAACTACTTATTAAATTTATTTTAAATTATACTAAATGACTATATACTGAACTAAATTGGGTCACACTTGACTATTCCTAATAAAGGGAAAGACTCATAGCGAGGGAAGTTCTGGGTAAAGGTAATTTACCGATTTTTTAATTTTTGTTTACTTAGTTAAAATTGATTCCCATCAAGTATTGGGTTAAAAATAAATATCAAAAATCCGTAAATTTTCTTTATCAGGAACTTCCTTGGTTATGATTGGGGGGATATTGGGCGCCATTTTGTTTCATCATATTGGATTCCTACGAATACTTTACCATTTTCTTTCTACCTATGCCACACTTGACTTTTGAGCATAATTTAAAATAAACTCAATAAGAAGTTTTGACATTGACGCATACCGCCATTTTGCTACGTTATGTTGAATTAGTACTAGTTTATTCCAGTTTCACACCTAATTTTTCTGCAAAATTTAAAGTCAATTAAATATTATTTTTTACGTCGATTTTTTAAAATTATTTATTTAGCCGCCATTTTGTTTCGACATCTTAAATTGAAACCCATATTATCAGTTTTTACCTACTCCGTTGGTCCGCAGATACTTTCTATATATTAAATTTCTAACTGGTTTTCGTTAACGATCCTCTTGTTATGTTAGCGTGGTGTATTATTTGGGATTAGGATTCAGTAAAAAAACAAAAGTTTTTTTTTTATTGTCGACGTTTGGGAACTTTACTGTCGACGTTACGGAACTTACTGATAATATGGGTTTTATGCAGATTATAATATGTATATGTGTCCTGAGAATGCAACAATAAAGTTGCGAAACGTTGATAATTTAGAAAAAGACTTTTTTTTTTACTAAACCTTAACCCCAAATAATTCATCACTCTAACAAAAACAAAAGTATCGTTAACGAAAACCATTTAGAAACTGTATATCTGGAAAATATCTTCGGACAAACGTAGTAGGTGAAGACTGATAATATGGGTTTCATGCGGGATATAGATTCTATATATGTGTCCTGAGGATCCAACAATAAATTTGAGAAACGTCAATTTAAAAAAGTCTTTTGTTTCTTTATTGGATCCTAACCCGAAATAATAAACCACTCTAATATAATAACAACCAACGGAGTAGGTAAAGACGGAAAATATGGGGTTCAGGTGGTATATAGAATCTGTATATGTGTCCTAAAGATGCAACAGTAAAGTTGCGAAACTTCGAGTATTTGAAAATAGACTTTTGTTTTTTTTTACTAGATCCTAATCCCAAATAATACACCACTATAACATAACAACAAGAGGATCGTTATAGAAAACCATTTAGAAACTTAATATCTGGAAAATAACTTCGGAATTTTGGTACCAATCGAAGATGGCGGAACAAAATGGTAGTATAATAAAATATTTAAAAATTCAGCCTGAAAAAACTACTACAGTAAAGAAACAAAAGACTTTTTTTAAAGTGTCGACGTTTCGTAACTTTAATGTTGCATCCTCAGGACACATATATAGTTTGTATATCCTGCATGAAACTCATATTTTCCGTCTTCATCTACTCAGTTGGTTCGCAGATATTTCCCAGATATTAAGTTTCTAAATGGTTTTTGTTAACGATCTTGTTATGTTAAAGTGGTGTATTATTTGGGGTTAGGAAATATCTTCGGACTAACGGAGTTGGTAAAGACTGATAATATGGGTTTCAGCAGGATATACATAATATGTGTATTGACGATGCAACAATAAATTTGCGAAATGTCGACAATTTAAAAAAGGGCTTTTGTTTTTTTAACTCAATCGTAACCCCAAATAATACACCACTCTAACTTAACAACAAGGGGATCGTTAAAAAAAACCATTTAGGAACTTAATATCGAGACAATATCTGCGGACCAACGGAGTAGGCAAAGATTGATAATATGGGTTTCAATTTAAGATGGCGAAACAAAATGCCGGCCAAATAATTTTTTTAAAAAATCAACTTAAATCTTGTTCAATTGACTTGTGAATGTGAAAATGGGATAAACTGGTACCATTCAACATGACTTAGCAAAACGGTGGTATGTGTTAATGTAAAAACTACTTATTGAATTTATTTTAAATTATGCCCAAAAGTCAAGTATGGCATAGGTAGAAAGAAAATGGTAAAATATTGGTAGAAATCCAATATGATGGAACAAAATGGCGCCCAATGAAAAGATGTACATTATATGTAGCACATATTTACTGTGACTATGTACTGACCTAAATTGGGTCACACTTCACTATTCCTAACAAACAGAAAAAAAATCATAACGAGGGAAGTTCCGGGTAAAGGAAATTTATCGATTTTTTTAGTCTTGAGTCGCTCTCGCTGGTCCCTTGGTTCCGTCTACGTCTTCCCGCTCTGCTGCTTTGCATTATAAAATTGTTGTTTATCTAACTATTTTTGTTTTCTATTAAATTTAATAGGAATATGTATTTGAAAGTTATAATAAGGACAATGGTACAATAAATACCAAACTGAAACCGGATATTTATATTTGTAAATACTTTCTCGGGCTGCCTCACATGGGCACCTATACCGCTAGGTGTACTTGTCAACGGCTTTTATAATCAAAAGGCTGTCCTTTTTCTCCAGTTATTTTTGAATATGTCTGACTAAATTCTCAAAATTTTAAAGTAGGTATCCGGATGTATTTATGATTTAGTAAATTGTAAAAGACTATAATATTAAAAACCACACCATATAATACGTTAAAGTAAACGGAAAATGCAGGTAAAACTGTATTTCACAAAATCTCGAACAAAAGACAAGAAAAGAGGTGCAGGTACCAGGTGCATGTAAATGGTACTCGGCACATGGTACCGTCGTAAGGTGCACCTGCTCTGGAACACATGCCGTTTTAAACTCTAAAATTGTTTTTCAGGGTATAATTTTATATACGTCTACCTAGTTTAATTGCAAACAAGGTATTTTAAATAAAACGTTGTTAATGTTGAGCAATGAGGGTAAACACATTATTAAAATTTATTGAAATACTTTTTATATTCAAAAAGTATTTATTATGGTACTATAGAGGGTGTCTCAAAAATAAATCTTGACCCTAAAGAGCAAATTCTTTTAATAAAAATATGAAAACATTTTATAAATAAAAATCCGCAAAAGCTTCGTTTCTAAAATGTTCTTTAATAAAATAACCTTTTAATATCAGTAGACAAATTTTGACTAACACTGTCACATAGGCATATGCTATATTCTAGGGATATAATTGTGAGTCTTTTTTTTTATTTAATAATAAATTACCTTTAAAGGCATTTTTACTTCCCTCGTGAAAGGGAAGTATTGTAATCGTGAAAAAATCACCCTCCGAGGTTTTCTCAGATTTTTAGGTTTTAGACTGCCTAGATGCCGAAAAACATGTTTTCTCAATTTCGTCGGTCTGTCTACCCGATGAACTTCAAATTTTGGTCAAAAATTAAGGGTCATATGGGTATGACTTGGTGTCATTTTGGTAAATTCTAATATGGCGAAACACAAAATGGCGGCCTAGTGAAAATTAAAAAACTACTTATCCAATTTACATCAAATTTTGCACAAAAACCAAATATTATGTAGGTATCAACTGGTAAAATTTTGTTACAAATTCTAGATGGCGAAACAAAATGGCAGCTTTTAATCGTGAATCTTTACATTTTAGCATCCCTAGATGCCAAAAAAAAAATGAATTTTCTCAATTCAATTAGTCTGTTTGTCGTCAATTTTGATCAGAATAATGGGTTGGAGACCTGGTAGTTTGGTAAAAATTCAATATTGCGGATTAAAATGGTAACATAGTGAAATGTTAAAACATTTTTTACTGAAAAAGAAACTATTCATTTTACCTCAAATTTTGTTCAAAAATCAAGTGTTATATAAAGATTAACCTGTAATACTTCGGTACGAATCCAAGACAGCAAAACAAAATGGCGGACTAATAAATTATTTAAAAAATCAGCCTAAAACACTGTCTGTCTGTCTGTTCGTGGAATAGTTAAATAACTACTTACCCGATGAACTTCAAATTTTGGTCAAAAATTAAGGGTCATATGGGGACGACGCGACGTGATAACATTTTGGTAAATTCCAATACGGCGAAATACAAAATGGAGTCCTAGTGAAAATTAAAAAACCATCCAATTTACCTCAAATTTTGCAAAAAAATCAAATATTATGTAGGAATCAACTGGTAAAATATTGGTACGAATCCAAGATGGCGAAACAAAATGGCAGCTTAATAAAATATGTAATAATTCGGCTTGGAAAAATGTCTTTCTGTGAAGAATTATGGTATAGAGATCAACTGGTAAAACTGTAGTACGAATTAAAGATGGCGAAACAAAATGGCGGCCAAATAAAATGTTTGTAATCGTGAAAAAATTGCAGGTTTTACATCATATCTTTACGTTTTAGCATCCCTAGAAGCCAAAAAATTTGTTTTCTCAATTCAATTGGTCTGTTTGTTTCGTCAATTTTGGTGAGAAAAATGGGTTGGATGACCTGGTAATATTTTGGTAAAATTCCAATATTGCGGATCAAAAATCAACTGTTAAATAGGGATCAACTTGTAATATTTTGGTACGAATCCAAGAAAGCAAAACAAAATGGCGGACTAATAAATTATTTAAAAAATCAACCTACAAAACTACTTTTTAAAAAATTTCAAATTTTGGATAAGCGTTAAGTGTGATATAGAGATAAACTGATAAAACTGTGGTAAAATGGCGGCCAAATAAAATGTCTAAAATAAGCAACGTAAAAAATCTTCTTGTTCAGTTGACTTGCAGCAAAATTAAATGCAATACAGGGATTAACTGATAGGAATTCAACAATACGGCACAAAATGGCGGTATTAAAAAATCAGGGTAAAAACTACTTATTCCATTTATCGTAAATCATACCCAAAAATTAAGTTTGACACAGGTAGAAACTGGTAAAATATTGGTATGATTCCAATATGGTGGATCAAAATGGCGCCCAATGAAAATGTTTGAAAAGACTATATGCAGAACTAAATTGGGTTACACTTTATTATTCCTAATAAAAGGAAAGATTCATAACGAGGGAAGTTCCTGGTAAAGGCCATAGAATAAAAATCTTGTTGTCGTGTTACAGAAGTATTTATTTATTTATTTATAATTCCGTTTTCCTAAGTAGCAATTATATTCTTTTGGCTTGTTAGAAGCACCACTAATTCCTCTTCAGAAATCATAAAAAATGAAAAGTTCTTCCGCAAAATTAAAATAGCTTTTTTGTAGCATTTCTCATTTCGTAAATTGTCTTTAAAGTTTATGACGTATTAATCCGTGACCCATAGCTTTTTCTATAAAAAGATGCTGTAGTGAAGAAATGCATTGCTTTGTGGATGATGTTATGCAACAAGGGCTTAGGCCAACATTTGTATGTATGTATTTGAGAATTAACCTAAAAATTTAAATAAATGCTAAAATTATAGATTAAAAAAATGTATGTTGTTCTTACTTTTTTCTCTAGAACAATTTACAGAATAAAAACAAAAAACTAAAAAATATTTTTAAACGAAAAAAAAAACAAAATAACAAACTGGGTTAGACGACTTCTGCATAACTCGAATAAGACAATTTGTGTTTTGTATCGAGCAACTAACCTGCAGTATAATGGTTTCTTAATATATAAACAAATTTTATTACAAAGAACACATTAAACAATATTTATTTGTTAAACCAAAAGCCCTTCATGAATCTTCCGTTTATCGCAAAATCAAAATATGTTGGGTCTGTTGTTATTTTTTACATAACACAGCGAAACTTTTTTAAACGCTTTTTCATGTATTTTGAGCTAGCTAATCATTCCCTTATTGATATCAAAACTTGCAATTTGTAGTAGCTTTTTCGAGGTCATATATCACTGATTCATATCCAGAGGTCCCATATGATAAAATATGGTTAACAACAACCTTATTCTCTTGCGACATTTACTGCGTCTTTAATGAACATTTGACGTCCCTAAAATTAAAATCAATGGGAAAAAAACTATGCGAAAGCGGAAACTTTCGTCTATAACGATGTATGATTTTGCAAGAGGTGTAAGTATCAAAACCAATTTAATGTTTCGGTTCTGGAACCCAGAGGATTCAGACTACAAATGTTGGTTCTTTAACTGGTGCGTTAACATTTACATCGATAAATTTACGTAAACAAAAACCTTCCTAATACCCCGACTGTTTCGTGCTCCAACTACACACTTTAAAAATCCTTCTTCGTGAGCTTCCAATAAATACAACACAGTTAATCAACCAACCAAGTATTTCCTTATATATATTTTCCTTATATCCACTTGCTTGTGGGATAAATCACTCTTTCAAATTTTTTCTGTCTTAAAAATTTCGATCATAAATGGTGCAAAATTATTTTTGCTTATTAAGCATTTTTAAGAAAGTATACCAATATCACTAAAGTTGTGGGTGAGACGGATGTTGCACAATACCGTCCAAGTATGTGTATCTGTTATGGTTTTTGCAGACATCAGAATATTTTCTATTCTCTACAGGCGATGTAAAAAACGACCTTTCATTTGTCAATATTCCCATAATACATGGTATTTAGTTTTAAGGTTGCATTCGACACTGCTCTCAAAAGTTATATTGCCAAAACGGCCGCCGCCGACTGTGTAAAATTTTACGATAGTAATAAAATGCAGCCCGAAAATTTATTACAGAGAAAGATGACTTGACCTAAAATGCTATGTAGGTAAAGAATGCCACTACTTGGTAGTTGAAAGAGCTTAAAATAACGAAACAATTTAATGAATCAAATCTGCTCGATCTATGATGGTTGCTAAATTAGATGAAATAACTTGCTTTAGTCTAGTTATAGGGTTATAACAAAGTTTACAGAATTATATTTAATTCTGTAAACTTTGGTTATAACCCTTCTCTCTATAAAAAATTTTTATTATACTATAAAATTTACGGAATATATATATATATATATATATATATATATATATATATATATATATATATATATGTGTAAATTTATATATATTTATATATATATATATATATATGTAATTTATATATATATATATATATATATATATATATATACTTTGTTTAGTTTAAAACTAATTATTTACAATTCTGGTATATAAATAAAGTAAAAATAAAGAAAAATAAAAATAAATTAATAAATGTGAACAGTCCTTATATGTTAGCAAAATTCGTTAAAAAAGGTACATAGAAATACAAAAAAATATAAATAAACTACAACAATATAGAAATGAAATAATATAATAATTTAAATAGTGAGTTTTCATCAAACAAGCAACTTGGCTACTGGTGTTTTCGTTCTCAAGAAGGTATGCCTTTAGTGATTTCCTAAATAAATTCAAACTTTTAACACATTTTTATATTATTAGGTAGTTGATTAAAACTACAGAGTCCTTTTAAAACACTGAATTTTGGGTCTGGCTACTTAAAACTTGCTGAATATAAAAATCATTTCTAGAACGTGTTAAATGTAGATGTATGTCACAATTACAGTTAGCTCTCTCCAATAAGTAAGAATGTACCATTTGTTTTTTTTTTTAATTTAAAGACGAACACTAAGGAATTAAACAATATAAAACTCTCTCTTAGTACTTTAATATTATTCTCATTGATCGATTGTGAAGTCTTTGTAAACGAGACAATTCATTCTCATTAAATAAATATAAAATTGTTGCGCAGTAAGTGAAGTGGGGCAAAACCAAAAAATTGTATAGCACTATTTTTGTCCATGCAGATAAAAAAGGCACTTATTATTATAATTAACGTTAAAAGATATAGTTTTAATAATATAGTTATAACGCTATACCGTTACGTTGCCCCAAAACCGTCCATAACAAGTAAAATATTTTATTTGACCCCCATTTTGTTCTACCGTTTTCAAATCGTTCGACAATTTTACCAGTTTATTTTTATATCGCACTTAACGATTGCCCAAAATTTGATTTTTTAAATATTTTATTAGGTCGCCACTTTGTTTTGTCATCTTGCAGTCGTATATATTCGTACCATAGTGTTACGAGTTCAGTTCGATGTAATACTTAATTTGCTTCAAAATTTAAAGTTAATCGGGAATTAAGAAAACATCTTTTTTGGATATATATATATATATATATATATATATATATATATATATATATATATATATATATATATATATATATGTATATATGGTTCTTTTTTGTAAAACACTTTAAACTATAGACAAAAATAAATATTTTGTAATATTAATTTATAAATTGTTATATCTTTAAAAAAAGTTAACTGAGTTTTGTTAGATTTGCCCCAGATTTGAAAATTTTACCTCGAATGTCGCAAACAGAAAACTTGCATTCTGTCAGCCTAAAGCTAAAAAATATTGAAAACTTTGCCTTTTTGCGTTTCTACTAAATATCGTAATAAAATTTTAAATGTTTTTCGTAACAATGGCGCGGGGGCAATTTCCTTAAATGCCAATAAAATGAAAATCCATTACAGATTGAATATTAAATTAAAAAATATTATTTAGAAATAGATCATAACATAAAGTTGAATTCCCAGTTGTTTGATTTGGAATTGGGAGTTTTAATAAGAACGGGTATTTTCTTATTTTTTTTGTCCTTAATGAGGTTGAATTTTTTTTCTACCAACGTTCTAGACTACATAAATATGTACGTACGAAAAAGCGCACAAAAGACGTTTTATATTTTTAATTTACCTTGTATTTTATTTGATCATGAAATGGGCTTCTTTTTGATAGTGTTGCAAGTTTCGTAGATTCTATATAAAAATTGTAGACAACTCAAAACAATATGTAAAAGAACCTAATCGGAAATTCCTTCCTGACTTTTTTATTTTGTCTACAAAAATGGAAGAACAATTAATATATGTGGTACTAAATGATGGAACTAAATCGGGTCATACTTTACTATTCCTAATAAAAGGAAATATTCAAACCAAGGAAGTTTTGGGTAAAGGAAATTTACCGATTTTTTCTCTCTTCTTTTTAGTTTTTTGCTTCAGCTTTTGTCGTGTATAGGCTTGCTTGAATGACTCTTTTTCCTTTCTACATCTTCTTCATAAATATACAACTTTTTCCTTCAAAACACTTTTATCATCTATATAAATACGCTTATTTCTTTAACAAAAACTTTTTTCTCATCTTGAGTATTTTCAGCTACGTCTTTCCGATCTTGATGTCGTCCTCATAAATGTATACCTATTCACGACTAAATATATCTTTTTTCATTCATATCTTTTCTGTGAATACACACATTTTTTTCTTTAAAAAATCTTCCGAACATTGTAATCTTTTAGTCATTTTCAATTTTATTGTAGTTTGACTATCTTGGAACAATTTCTTCTCTTTCCTCTCTTTTTCCCTTTACTTCTTCCATAATACTGCTACTCTTATTTCTTCTTCATCTCCAAAAAGTTGCTGGTTTCTTCTCAAACTGATACTATGACTAATTTCATTTCTTTTAACTTCATCTGCAAGCACTTTTTTTCGGATGTCTTCTAAGTAATATCCGTGTTTTCTAATGATGCTGCGTAACTTCTATACACATTATATACTTCATTGTTTTCTTACATTCTCTACTTCGTACGTGAATCTTCTATTCTTTACTGACATATAATTCTTCTACTATTCGGGGATTCTTAAAAAAAAATCTGTTTACATAATTCTTCTATTCGTCACTTTTTCTATAAAATCTTAATTGATATATAATTCTTCTTAAAAACTTCTATTTATGTATTTTATCGTACTAATGGCTAGCTTGCTTGACATTCCTTTCGCAAATTCTGTTTTTTCCAAAATCATCCTGATAATCTTCCTGTTCTTTACTTTTTTATAAGCACAAAAAACCCGGCTTGTTCTTAGGTATCTTCTGTTAGTTCTTAATTTACTGTGCTTGGAGGCTCCTGAGTGCAATTATGTCAACAATTGTTCAATTCTTGCTTTGGCGATAGCCATTGCGTCTATTATCGTTAACAATGGTAGAGCTGAATTGGCTTGACTACGTTTACACTCAGATGTAGAAACTAGGCTTGCATCATCTCCCCACTTTCGGATCTTTTAGATAAACCAACTTAATAAGGCTTTAAACGACTTGAGTATGTAAACTTTGTGAAGACAGTGCCCTCGTTTCTATTAGGTAATGGCGGAAGCTCTGGAGAAAAAATGGGATAATGGTAGATATCCCAAATACTTCCCTTCAGATAGGTAATTGCGGTAGTATCGGAGTAACTGAAGGTGGATATGAGACTCACGGCAAGTCTGAGTCTACTGTAATTTGCGTTGCCGACAATGTACAAAATTCGTCAATGTGCAAAATGTTTAGATATTCTGCAAACTGACCATTTGCCGGACATCATGCAAAATCACTACTATTTTGGATAATCTGCGAATTTACTATTTTAGACAGTCTGCAAAATGTCTGATGCGGTAGTCAATCCGAGGATTAAAAATGTTTTCTCCTCACTCTGCGCAATATCTACTTAATTCTGTTGAACTTCGCTGTTCGTAGAGATAGATATAGAGGACAATGAAATTGAGAATCGGAATGTAATACAAGGGCAGGAAATAGAAGATAATGCTGTAGTTATAAGTGAAGGAACTGTGATTAATAATGAAAACAATAATGACACTGCTACTAAAAAAGCACTGTTAAACCCAATGGACAATGCAACTAATATACAAATAGGAGACTTAGATGTAAAGTTTGTTGAATAATTATTAATTCTAAAATACTAGGGGTTAGTTGAGTTTGCAAAAATTTGGTTTATGAAAGTGGATGTAGCCAAAGTAACGCAATAATGCAAGAAATCAAACTAAAGTATGTCAAGATCTTCAAGCAAATAAAACGGTTGGCATTTTTGCAAAAAAACTAAAGCGATGCACTGTGGGCGATAATGTAATATTTTCTATTCCATCATTAGATCGGGGTCGACCAGACTACAAACTAAAGCAGGGATACTTAAACAGTGCTATACTAGAAATTAATTTGATACAGCGAATGAGAATTTTATGACAGTTGCTGAAGTCCCTCAAACCGAAACTGGTCTTCGATCGGCAGTATCTATTAGTTCTACTACTGGCGGTCAGGGAATGACGAAGTGAAATTGTACTAAAAAGTGTTGCAATAAATCGTGCAAGAGCCTTAAAAATAAAGTGTTGTACAATAGTCGTTGCCACTTTTTTAATCCCTGCGAAAATAAGTAACAAGTGTTTGCTATTGATTATCTTGTTTGTTAATTATTAACTTATTTATACTTTTTAAAAATGTTTTTTTCTTCATAACTCTCCTCCGCATCAAATAATTAAATGGTTGTTGTTTATCTTTAAATTGTCTAGTCAATATGATGAGTAAACATCTTTAGTCCTCGGATTGACTATCGCATCAGACATTTTGCAGAATGCCTAAAACAGCGTAGTAAATTCGCAGATTATTCAAAATAGTAATGATTTTGCAAAATGTCCGGTAAATTGGTCAGTTTGCAGAATATCTAGACATTTTGCATATTAACGGATTTTGTACATTGCCGGTAACATATCCACTTAATAGTCTGAGCAAAATATGGTTGAGATTTTAGAAAAAAAGAGAACATTCTAATCAACACAAATGTATAAGGAATACACTGCCTTTTATGGCATTATATTTGTCAATGTTCTCGTTTCTTTTAAATTATGTCCAAATTTTGTATAAATTATTATCAATAAGAAGTGGCCCATTACATAAAATCACACTATAAAGAGTATTCCGTTCAAAATAATAAAGTGATCAATTATTTTGCTTTCCAATTGTCATTTGTATATTTTCTTAACAAATCCTGCAGATTAAGATAAAACTTTCTAATTAACATTTAGTTGTGTTGATGTGTGGACACTGCCCCTTATAGTATGACTTTTGTCAGTTCTCTCGGTTTTATTTAAATATATCAGAGCTGATATATTTATAATCCACAAGAAGTTACATAAATCAACATTGTATATAACAAAATCGTTGTTCATTTTTTTTACTTTCGAAGAAATACTTGTATTTTTTCTTAGCAAATTCTCCCAGTTAAAACAAAGCCTTAAAGCTGTTATATTTAACGGTTTGTGCTACATCTGAAAATAACAGACTTCGTTGAAAATATAAACAAAAACCTTGAACGGTGAGTCTGAAGTTCTAGCCGGTCTATAGGATTCTCGGCTATTACAAGTGATTATAGTGATATAAGTTATATAAATGGACGTCCGCAGAACCATTTCCAAAGGGGGAGAGGCAACAATATTCAGATACATGAGCGTAAGTTACATTATTACAATTAGTACGTAGGTTCAGCGATTAGAACACATTTTCCAAAACACAGTTCCCATTCAGTCATAGGCGCCCACATAGCCTGCAGAAGGAAATTGATGAAATGAAATATATTTTGAAATGCTTAAAAATGTTTTTAGGCTTCTTAACATGAGAAAATGAACTCAGAGAGCTATAGCTACAACTTTAAATTGCAATATACTAAGAAGCGTAGCGTCCATTAAGGCTGTAGAGCGCCGCCTACCCAATTTTTTCTCTTTAAAGTAACAGTAATTATTTTTTTTAAAGTGCGGCATACGAAACAAAACCGGGCAGTCCTTAAAATAAGCAAGCGGAGAAGTAAAATTTGTGTACGCAAATAAATTTTATGTTATTTTATTTGTTGTAATAGTTTGCCGCTTCGCCTATAAAGTGCGCCAGCTAATCGGTACTGAATGTTAATCGAGGATTTAGTAAATTTCGCACTGGTCCACTTGTAATTGGGATGTGCCTAGACTCTCCAGGTACTTGCCGCTAGAAGGTTCTAGCTATTTCCAGTGGCGCCTAAACATTTCGAGCATTTATTTTCATTTCTATATAAATGCGTTGCGTTGAATTTGAATTATTATTTCGAAGCAACGATGGCGAGCAAAAGAGGAAAAACAATTCGAAGCTGCACGTGAAGTTATTGCGAGCGTTATAGAGGTCCGTATTAGAGAAGCTGAAAATAATAGTTTGACTATTCCAATTCAAAATCGAACAGAACGCGCTGCATTTTACACTGGTGTTTCGGAAAGTAGTGTAAGAAAAATTCAAAGAGAACATAATGATCGCTCATGTTCTACTTCACCTTAAAAATCTCCTGGTAAAAAAAGACCCCGATTATCACACAAAGATAAAATTGACGATGGTGATTTTCAAGTAATTCTACAAACAATAGAGGATTTTTATATAAACTTGAAGAAGGTTCCGACCTGCAAACCCCTACTTCGTGCTGTAAAGAACAAAATAGATTTTCCGTACGGGTATAAAACCTTAAATCGGCTTTTTGATGTGTGGACACTGCCCCTTATAGTATGACTTTTGTCAGTTCTCTCGGTTTTATTTAAATATATCAGAGCTGATATATTTATAATCCACAAGAAGTTACATAAATCAACATTGTATATAACAAAATCGTTGTTCATTTTTTTTACTTTCGAAGAAATACTTGTATTTTATGGTTTTGTTTGGTCATCAAATCAAAGTCTCAAAATAAATGAAAATTGCTCATTGAGAGACCAAATATTTTTCACTGGCCGGTGAAATATCTATCAACTGTAAGGCAATATAGGCAAGAAGGACGCAATATTGTGTATCTAGACGAAACCTGGGTAGATAATGATATGACAGTGAACAAATGCTGGCAAAGTGAAAGTGTTATAGGTATTGTTCAGGGAATCCGCTCTAGTAGTCGCTTTATTATAGTTCATGCTGGTTCAGAGGCTGGATTTGTTTCAGATGCTGCTTTAGTTTTCGGCTCGGGACTAACAACTGGAGACTATCATGGACAGATGAATAGAAATAATTTTGAAAAGTGGTTGCTCGAGAAGCTTCTACCTAACATTCCTCCCAAATCAGTCGTGGTAATGGATAATGCGTCTTATCATTCTCACGTAGAAGATAAAGTGCCAACTAAATACTCTACAAAAGCTCATATGATATCGTGGCTTAAATCGAACAATCTTGTATGTGATCCAACATGGAGAAAATATCAATTATATAAAGTAATATCAGCCAACAAGCCTAGAGAAAAAAGTATAAAATTGACGGTCTTTTACGTAACCTCAGTCATACACCTTTAAGGCTGCCTCCATACATATGCGACCTCAACCTTATTGAACTTGCATGGGCAGGAGTAAAAAATATATTCGAGAGCGCAACACCGGTGAAATTGCAATTAAAGATTTAAATAAAATAACATTAGAAGCGATTGACTCAATATCGGCTGAAAATTGGAAATCGTATGTTAAACATGTTCGTTCTATTGAAGATAAATACTGGGAAGTAGATGGCAAAATTGAAACGGTTATTGATGATTTAGTTATCACACTGGGATCTTCAAGTAGTGACGACGAAACTTCATCATTTTCAGAGGAAGACAACGTTTTAGAAGGAATCGAACCATTAGAATCACAGCCGTCAACCTCAAAAATGGCTTAATTTTTTTTTCATATATTTTGTAAAATTGTTCATAAAGTAGCTGTCAATAAACTGCTTTAAAATAATTAATTTTCTGTTCAATACCGGGTGCAAAAAATATCTAATATTGCAATTAATATTTGAAAAACTACAGAACTAAGATTTTTCCAAAATTAACACATCAATGTAGTTATAGTAGGGGGGCCAGCACTGATTCTAGTGAACAAGATTTATCAAAATTTTAACTTATGCAGTTCGACTTTGGGCTATTCGGGTATGCCAAAAGTGACCGTCTGTCGTCCGTCATATTACTTTGTACAGGGGGCGTCATTGTGAAGTACTATACAGGGCGTTTCCTAATTGCGTGTTAATGTTAAAGGGGGGTAATTCTTGAGCCTTTTTAAAAAAAAAGTTTAATATGAACCTAAAAGTCTTAACTTTGGAGATACAGGGTTTTAAAAACATTTTTTTTAAATCATAATTCTGATGCTATTATAGATAAATAACTGTGTGAAATTTGATACACGTCTTTTATGCATAAAAGGGCATTTTTTATTAACAATCAAATTTCTACCAGTGGCGTGCATATGTAATTAACCTGGGTAAATCTGTATGCTCCTTAATGCATAGAAGACAATCAAATTTCATGCAGTTATCTACAATAGCATCAGAATTGGGATGAAAAAAAAATGTTTTCTTTTTAAACTTTACCATCCTGTATCTCAAAAGTTGAGACTTTTAGGACATAAAAACACCCCCTTTAACATCAGCACGCAATTAGGAAACGCCCTGTATAGTACTTTACAATGACGGCCCCTGTATAAAGTAATATGACAAACGGATACAGACGGCCACTTTTGGCATACCCGAGTAGCTCAAAGTCGAATTGCATAAATTAAAATTTTGATAAATCTCGTTCACTAGATCTGATGCTGGCTACCCTTGTAAAATCTGGACTTGTAAATCGTGTATCACTATACAGGGTGGTCCAATAATAGTGGACGTAGGCAGTAGCCCGGGAACCGTTAATGACAGAATTCAAGAAAAAATATATTTATAGGTAAATCGATCAAGAAAAATCAAAATTAAATCATTTTAAAACTCGAAAGTTCTAATTTTTTGCAACACAAAAGAGATATAGTAGTGCGGTACACGAAAGAAAACAGACAAATATAGATAAAGGTTCATTAAGCATAGTTACATTTTTAAGTGCCATATTATTTAAAGAACGACGGGACACCACTGGTTTAAAGAGATTTCTTGGCCGACCTTCCTAAACCGATTGACTCCGCCCGGTTTTCTTTCGTGTCCCACACTTTACTTAGATCGACGAATAATTAAATTAAATTGGAAATATTACGTTCAAGCCAAACACGTATATAGAAAATCTTATTTGCTTGAGCTTTGTCCTGAAATAACAGTATTATTACTTTGCTCTAGCAGTGACGTAGTCGCATTGCCATACTATTTTGTAAAATAGCTAAACCTTTTAGAAATAAAAAGTACTTGTATTCTTAAAGGTTTCTTTTATACCCTAAAGTTACCCTGTATAGTGAAAAGAAAGGGTAAAAGAAATTTGACACCTTTAAACTTTTGTTTAACTAACCGCATTAAAATAAAAATATTTTCGCTTTTTCGTATTTGGTTCATATCCCATATAATGGGAAAAATTATTTTACCGTTTGTTAAAAGAGCTATACGCTTTATAAAAATGTTTAAGAGCTCTATTTCATCCTGCTAAGGATACATTTATAAAGGAAAATATGTTTTCTATACAAAATGATAAAATAAATTTGAGGTGGGAAAGTTTTTTCATTTTTATTGCTTCTCTATTTCTCTCGTAAAAGGGAAGTATTGTAATGTGGAAAAATCACCCTCCGAGATTTTTTACGTTTCGGGGTTCCTAGATGCCGAAAAACATGTTTTCTCGATTCCCTCGGTCTGTCTGATTGACTTCAAATTTCGGTCAAAAACTAAGGATCATATGGGGATGACCTGGTAACATTTTAGTAAAAAGCCATTATGACAAAACAAAATGGCGGCCTAGAGAAATGTTAAAAAAATCATTACTAAAAAACTGCTTTTTTATTTATACCAAATTTTGCACGAACAGCGGTTATTATGTGGGAAACAACTGGTAAAATTTTGGTACAAATCCAAGATGGCGAAACAAAATGGCGGCTTGACAAAATATTTAAAAATTCAGTCTGAAAAATACTTAATGGACTGATTTCAAATTGTGTGCATAACTAATTCTGGTATAGAGATGAACTAGTAGAAGTGTGGTATTAATTCAAGATGGAGGAACAAAATGACAGCTAAATAAAATGTTTGTAATTGTGACAAAATCACCCTTTCAGGTAATACATATTTTCACGTTTTAGCGACCCTAGATGCCAAAAAATATTGTTTATCAATTCGGCCGGTCCGTCTATTAGTTTGTCTATTTTTCTGTCCGTTCGCGGCATAGCTTAAAACTACGTATGACTAAAAAACTAATTATACAATTTACCTCAAATTTGGAACAAAAATCAAGTGCTACATAGGATGGTAGCATTTTGGTATTAATATAAGATAGCAAAATAAAATGGCGGCCTGATGAAATTTTAAAAAATCAGCTTGAGAAAACTACTTGTTAGATTAATTTCAAATTTTTTGCAAGCATTAAATGTGATATAGAGAACTAAAAAAGATAGTTTTTAAACAATCAACGAAAAAAATCTTATTCAATTGACTGTAAATTTTGCAGAAAATTAATCGTGATATAGGAATTCAACATTTCGTAACAAGATGGCGGTGTGTGTGTCGATGTTAAAACTACTTATTGAATTTATTTTCAACTATGCCCAAAAATTAAGTGTGGCGTAGGTAGAAGCTGGTAAAATATTGGTAGGAATTCAATACAATGGAACAAAATGGCGCCCAATAAATATGTTTGAAAATGTCTATGTACTGAACTAAATTGGGTCACACTTCATTATTCCTAATAAAAGGAAAGATTCATAACGAGGGAAGGTCCAGGTAAAAGAAATTTACCGATTTTTGTTTTCAGGGCTTATGACTTTATAGAGCAAAAATTATTTCATATACAAAAAAATATAATAATTTTTTATGTTACTAAAGGCGGGACACACTCCATATGTTGGTAGCTTCGAAATTACCACTTCGACAAAATAACGGTACGTTTTTATGTTTTTATGCCCAAAACCTCGGCATATGGGTTGCGGACACCTATTATTATTTTGTGAAAATTGTAGGCGACTTATATTATTATGTTCCTTTGTATTGTAACATTTTTTTGTAAGTGTCTGGCAATGAAATAAAAGGCTTCTAAAATATATTATTTTTATTCAAGTACAATGCAAATGAAATTTGTGATAAATACAAGAATAAAAATTTGACAGAATTATGATCATCATAAGGATAATGCCGGTTTTCCATCAAACATACAAATCAGAGACAAAACAATAACTCGTATCGAGTTTTTGGCGACTGTTAATGATTTGTTTTCCGTGTCTTAATCGGTAACATCAATAGGTTTCGACGTATTTTCCACCTAACGGATAGTGCTGAGTTCGTGTTTTGTTTTAAGAAATGAAAACACACGTTCACGAAACAAAACCGCAACAAAACTCTCTTTCAACCAAACGGACTTAGATTCAGTCCATGTTTCGTTTTAATTTTCGACCGTTTCCACTTGAAACACAATTCGGTTACTTGTTTTATGTGATTTATGTCAATTAGATAAATATCACACTAAAACAAATGCTACTGTTTCTACTAGGCATATTGAGTTCCAAAACACGTCGAAACCTTTTGATGTTACCGATCGGGACACGAAAAACAAAACATAAACAGTCGCCCAAAATTCGAGTCTTAAAAAAATTCTGAAAAGTTGCAGTTTTCAACACGAGTTTGCGTTTTGTCTCTTTTATGTTCGTTTGGTATTTTAAATAGTGTTTATTTAGGATGTTGCGTACTACATAGTACCTATTTTTATATTACACCTTTTCACATTTAGAATTGACAGCTGTCAAACTGTCAAAAATGGCAATACAATACGGATCTGGGCGGGTTTATCTGAAATATTGCCCCGACGATATTGCGATATGTGGTGTCGTCAAATAAAGTGTCAACAATGTGACGTGAATATGCATTATGTCAGTTGTAAACTTCACAATTATGGAAATATCATAAGTGAAATATTACGCCGTGAGGTTCAAATAAAGCTTCCCTGAAGCCTTAATTTCAAGTCAAGTTAATAACTCAGATTGTAACTAGACTTTCACCACTAAAGTTGCCTTTGATCGCAAGGATTACTAATTATGTCTTTTATCACGGCCAACTATCATCAATTACTATTTTTATTTTTAGAACTATTTAGTATAATCATGTTTATTATGGAAAAGAAGACTTTAAACTTAAAAATGTGACCTTTGTAGTTAGACAACGTATTTGAAAAAATCGGAAAATTTCCTTTACCCGGAACTTCCCTCAGTTTGAATACTTCCTTTTATTACGAATAGTGAAGTGTGAACTAATTTTGTTCAGTACTAGTTATTTAACAACATACACACACACACACACATATATATATATATATATATATATATATATATATATATATATATATATATATATATATATATATATATATATATATATATATATATATATATATATATATATATATATATATATATATATATATATATATATATATGTATATATATACCATACTTTACACAAAAAGTTTTTATTTTCCTTGGGTATAGGTTTGATTAATTAAATTTATTACTGTAAATAATATCGTCTTTTCCAAGGTAAGACAGGTATAAAATTTATTTTAATATTTTAGGCTATAGTTGTTTTATTAAATGTTGTGAGTACAAAAATATTTTAATTAATTAATTGTTCAATAGTTAAGTATTATGAATGTTTTTTTTGTTACGTATAGTACATGTTAAATATTTGCGTATGTTTGTTGAAAAGTATGGAGGAACAAAATGACAGCTAAATAAAATGTTTGTAATTGTGACAAAATCACCCTTTCAGGCAATACATATTTTCACGTTTTAGCGACCCTAGATGCCAAAAAATATTGTTTATCAATTCGGCCGGTCCGTCTATTAGTTTGTCTATTTTTCTGTCCGTTCGCGGCATAGCTTAAAACTACGTATGACTAAAAAACTAATTATACAATTTACCTCAAATTTGGAACAAAAATCAAGTGCTACATAGGATGGTAGCATTTTGGTATTAATATAAGATAGCAAAATAAAATGGCGGCCTGATGAAATTTTAAAAAATCAGCTTGAGAAAACTACTTGTTAGATTAATTTCAAATTTTTTGCAAGCATTAAATGTGATATAGAGAACTAAAAAAGATAGTTTTTAAACAATCAACGAAAAAAATCTTATTCAATTGACTGTAAATTTTGCAGAAAATTAATCGTGATATAGGAATTCAACATGACGTAACAAGATGGCGGTGTGTGTGTCGATGTTAAAACTACTTATTGAATTTATTTTCAACTATGCCCAAAAATTAAGTGTGGCGTAGGTAGAAGCTGGTAAAATATTGGTAGGAATTCAATACAATGGAACAAAATGGCGCCCAATAAATATGTTTGAAAATGTCTATGTACTGAACTAAATTGGGTCACACTTCATTATTCCTAATAAAAGGAAAGATTCATAACGAGGGAAGGTCCAGGTAAAAGAAATTTACCGATTTTTGTTTTCAGGGCTTATGACTTTATAGAGCAAAAATTATTTCATATACAAAAAAATATAATAATTTTTTATGTTACTATAGGCGGGACACACTCCATATGTTGGTAGCTTCGAAATTACCACTTCGACAAAATAACGGTACGTTTTTATGTTTTTATGCCCAAAACCTCGGCATATGGGTTGCGGACACGTATTATTATTTTGTGAAAATTGTAGGCGACTTATATTATTATGTTCCTTTGTATTGTAACATTTTTTTGTAAGTGTCTGGCAATGAAATAAAAGGCTTCTAAAATATATTATTTTTATTCAAGTACAATGCAAATGAAATTTGTGATAAATACAAGAATAAAAATTTGACAGAATTATGATCATCATAAGGATAATGCCGGTTTTCCATCAAACATACAAATCAGAGACAAAACAATAACTCGTATCGAGTTTTTGGCGACTGTTAATGATTTGTTTTCCGTGTCTTAATCGGTAACATCAATAGGTTTCGACGTATTTTCCACCTAACGGATAGTGCTGAGTTCGTGTTTTGTTTTAAGAAATGAAAACACACGTTCACGAAACAAAACCGCAACAAAACTCTCTTTCAACCAAACGGACTTAGATTCAGTCCATGTTTCGTTTTAATTTTCGACCGTTTCCACTTGAAACACAATTCGGTTACTTGTTTTATGTGATTTATGTCAATTAGATAAATATCACACTAAAACAAATGCTACTGTTTCTACTAGGCATATTGAGTTCCAAAACACGTCGAAACCTTTTGATGTTACCGATCGGGACACGAAAAACAAAACATAAACAGTCGCCCAAAATTCGAGTCTTAAAAAAATTCTGAAAAGTTGCAGTTTTCAACACGAGTTTGCGTTTTGTCTCTTTTATGTTCGTTTGGTATTTTAAATAGTGTTTATTTAGGATGTTGCGTACTACATAGTACCTATTTTTATATTACACCTTTTCACATTTAGAATTGACAGCTGTCAAACTGTCAAAAATGGCAATACAATACGGATCTGGGCGGGTTTATCTGAAATATTGCCCCGACGATATTGCGATATGTGGTGTCGTCAAATAAAGTGTCAACAATGTGACGTGAATATGCATTATGTCAGTTGTAAACTTCACAATTATGGAAATATCATAAGTGAAATATTACGCCGTGAGATTCAAATAAAGCTTCCCTGAAGCCTTAATTTCAAGTCAAGTTAATAACTCAGATTGTAACTAGACTTTCACCACTAAAGTTGCCTTTGATCGCAAGGATTACTAATTATGTCTTTTATCACGGCCAACTATCATCAATTACTATTTTTATTTTTAGAACTAATTAGTATAATCATGTTTATTATGGAAAAGAAGACTTTAAACTTAAAAATGTGACCTTTGTAGTTAGACAACGTATTTGAAAAAATCGGAAAATTTCCTTTACCCGGAACTTCCCTCAGTTTGAATACTTCCTTTTATTACGAATAGTGAAGTGTGAACTAATTTTGTTCAGTACTAGTTATTTAACAACATACACACACACACACACACATATATATATATATATATATATATATATATATATATATATATATATATATATATATATATATATATATATATATATATATATATATATATATATATATATATATATATATATATATATATATATATATATATATATATATATATATATATATATATATATATACCATACTTTACACAAAAAGTTTTTATTTTCCTTGGGTATAGGTTTGATTAATTAAATTTATTACTGTAAATAATATCGTCTTTTCCAAGGTAAGACACGTATAAAATTTATTTTAATATTTTAGGCTATAGTTGTTTTATTAAATGTTGTGAGTACAAAAATATTTTAATTAATTAATTGTTCAATAGTTAAGTATTATGAATGTTTTTTTTGTTACGTATAGTACATGTTAAATATTTGCGTATGTTTGTTGAAAAGTACTAATCCATGTATTATGTATATTTTTTAGACATGCAATAAAATTTCATTAATCAAACTTATACCCAAGAAAAATATTAAACTTTTAGTGTAAAGTATGGTTTAAGAACAGTGTATATATATATATATATATATATATATATATATATATAAAATATATATATATATATATATATATATATATATATATATATATATATATATATATATATACGGTCTTTTGAAACTTTTTTATTGGACGCCATTTTGTTCCCATATATTGGATCCCTACCAATATTTTACAAGTTTGTACCTGTGCCACACTTGATACTGAGCATAATTTAAAATGAATTCAATAAGAAGTTTTAAATCGACAAACACAACACTTTTGTTACGTCATATTGAGTTCGCATCCATTTATCCTTATATCATATTTAGTTTTTCTCCAAAATTTACAGTCAATTGAATAAGATTTTTTACGTTAATTTTTTTAACATATTATTTGGCCACCAATGGCATATTTTTTGAATTCGTAACACAACTTTACCAGCTTATCTCCATACCACACTTAATGCTTGCACAAAATTTGAAATCTATTAAGTAGTTTTTTCAGACTGATTTTTTAAATATTTTATTTGTTCTGCTTCATATCTTCTACCAAAGTGTTACCAGTTCATTCTTATGTTACACTTTTCTTTTGCAAAATTTGAGGAAAATTAGATAATTAGTATTTTTAGTAATAATTGTTCTCTAGTATGCCGCCATCTTGTTCCGGTTCAATCTGATGAGTAGTTTTTAAGCTACGCCGCGACAGACAGACAGACAAAGCGACAAGTGGATCGACGGAATTGATAAAACATATTTTTTGGCATCTAGGGACGCTAAAACGCGAAGATATGTAAAAGCTGCTAGGGTTATCTTTTAGATTACAAAAGTTTTATTTGGCCGCCATTTTGTTTCGCCATCTTGAATCAGTACCACTGTTTTACTAGTTCATCTCTATACTACAATTAGTTATGGCATACAATTTAAAATCAGTTCAATAAGTAGAATATTTAAATCTCACGTAAAGACGTAACTGACAAAAACCGAAAAAATGAGTTACACCACTTGAGACTTCCCTACAGGCACAATTTTGATCTCACGAAGTGCCGTAACTGTATTTCTCACGGTATCGCGTTAGTGATGGTGTTTGCATTCGATGTATCCGGCAATCGACACCAATTTTTTCTCTGAAACAAGCGTAAGTGCAGCTACATCCCTTTGTGTGCATGAAATATATTTGCTACGCTTGAAAAAGAGAACTGACGTATCTACAGCTATCTAAAGCTAACATTGATAACCAAAACTCAATTCGAAGAGTCTGTTTATTTGATAATGGCTGCTATGGACAAAACAAAAACAGCATTATTGCTGCAACGCTACTTTACTTTTTATCAGAATTGGACAGCATCGGAGATATTTCCCTGTGATTTTTCGAAACGAACCACGGGCAAAATAAGGGCGACTCGGGCACAGCGCAATACCTACAGCAATATCTGGTGACAGCGATATTTTTATCCCATCTTAGCAAATACCCCATTATTAAATTAACCCAAAGAAAGCATCCATATAAGGTCATAGTAATGAAATATACCGATTTTAAATTGATGTCAAAAGAGCTTCGTATTTTAAATGTTACAGAAACCATTATGGAAATAAGGGTTGACAAGAATGAACAAATGAAAATTTTTTTGAATAGTGACGTCCATGATGAATACGATAATATTACCTACGATTAGTAGAGTTTTAGGGGCAGTCTTTCGGTTTCGTCTTTAAACAGTGAGCCTCGAAAGATTGTTAAAAATAAATACGAAAACTTAGTTGGGCTGTGCTTAGGACTTACACCTGTTATAAGGCAACCGGAATTCCTGCAATTTTTTTTGTCGTTACCACATGATATTGCATGCAACAGACCTTTTATTATAGCATTCTTAGTTTTGGAGTTGATTGATATATTTTTTATAGAAAATTGTTACCAATATTAGATTTGTTAAAAGACATGTGAAAACTTATTTTCTTAATTCAAGTTTTGATTAACATACAATTTACCCGAAATTACCTGAGGTTTATTTTCATAAAAATAACCTGACCTACAAATTAGTACTACATGGCGTGTCCAACATGACAATAAAAGAAAATTCACAAAATGACGTATCTACATAGTTTTCAAAAAATCTCAATAACTAAAAAAAGTTAAAGTTCCCATCTGTTTGATGTTATGTATAAAAACTACACGAAGTTTAATACAGGTAATTTTTTATTTTCTTCTCTCCTGAAAAATTTACTAAATGCGAGTTACGCCACTACTTGAGATAGGGAACAAAATAGTTTATTAAACCGCCATTTTGTTCCGCCCTCTTGGATTAGTACTAAAATTTTACCAGTTGATTTCTACATAATAGTTGATTTTTGTACAAAATATGAGATACATTGAATAATTAGTTTTTTTAGTAATAATTTTTCTATCGTTTCACTAGGCCGCCATCTTGCTCCGGCATATTGGATTTTAACCAAAATATTACCAAATCATCCCCATATGTACCTTAATTTTTGACTGTAATTTGAAGTCAATCTGATGAGTGGTTTTTAAGTTATGTCGCGAACTGAGAGACAGACAGACAAACCGACAGACGGACTTGTTAAAACATATTTGGTATCTAGGGACGCCAAAACGCGAAGATATGTAAAACCTGAGAGGATGATTTTTTCAGATTACAAAAATTTTATTTGGCCGTCATTTTGTTCCGCCGTCATGAATTAGTACCACACTTTTACTAGTTTATTTCTATACTACAATTAGTTATGGCACAAAATTTTAAATCAGTTCATTAAGTAGTTTTTCAGGCAGAATTTTTAAATATTTTATTAAGTTGCCATTTTGTTCCGCCGTCTTGGATTCGTACCAAAATTTTATCAGTTGATTCCTACATAATACTTGGATTTTTGTACAAAATTTGAGATAAATTGGATAAGCACTTTCTTAGTAATAATTTTTTTAAGATTTCACTAGGCCGCCATTTTGTTTTGCCATATTAGATTTTTACCAAAATGTTACCAGGTCATTCCCATATGATCCTTAATTTTTGACCAAAATTTGAAGTCAATCGGGTAAGTAGTTTTTTAGCTATGCCGCGAATAGACAGACCGACAGACAGACAGACAGATAGACTGACGGAATCGAAAAAACATGTTTTTCGTCATCTAGGGACTCTGAAACGTAAAGACCTGAAAAAATCTCGGAGGGTGATTTTTTCACGATTACAATACTTCCCTTTTATGAGGAAAGTAAAAATTGCTAAATTTCTTTTACCCGTAACTTCCCTCGTTATGAATCTTTCCTTTTATTAAGAATAGTAAAGTGTGATCCAATTTAGTTTAGTACATATAGTCAAGCTTTTTTAAAAAAATATTTGGCCGCCATTTTGAATTCGTACCAGAACTTTACCAGTTTATCTATCTCTCTGATGAGTAGTGCAGCGAACCTACAGAAAGACAGACGGACCGACGGAATTGATAGAAATATTTTTTGGCATCTAAGGACGTTAAAACTAATAAATATGTAAACCTGAGAGGGTGATTTTTTTCAAGATTACAAAATATTTTATTTGACCGCCATCTTGAATTAGTGTCACAGTTAAACTAGTTGGTGTCTAACCACAATTAGTTATTGCACACAATTTTAAATGAGTCCATTAAATAATTTTTTTAGGCTAATGTTTTATTACATACATTTAATTTTTCTGCAAAATTTGACATAAATTGGATAAGCAGTTTTTTAGTAATAATTGTTTTAACATTTCACTAGGCCGCCATTTTGTTTTGCTACATATGATTTTTACCAAAATGTTGCCAGGTTATCCCCATATGACCCTTAATTTTTGACCAAAATTTGAAGTTATGCGGGTAAGTAGTTTTTTTGCTATGCCGCGACCCGACAGACAGACAGGCCGACGGAATTGAGAAAACATTTTTCGACATCTAGGGACCCTGAAACGTAAAGATTTAACGTAACGTAAAAAAAAAATCACCCTCCTAGATTTTTTCACGATCACAATACTTCCCTTTTACGAGGGAAGTAAAAGATAAGTTGATGATGTGCGCCCTTTTACGAAAGGTCAGATTCACACCGCAAGATTTGCTTCCAAAATGTTCAAATTATTGAGAAATAAAAAAATTACAGAACATTTTTCGTCCGCATGAGCTATTAAGCTTGTAATAAAATTCTCTAAGACTTTTTGTATTTAACTGTTTCTGTCTCTTATAATAAATAAGCAAGATTCCTTCATAGAATCAGTAATTCCGGACACCCTGTATGTAAAGCGTATTGAAAATGATCGTCTATAAGTCAGAGAAGTTAACTCACAAATTCATGTCATTGCATATCGTTAAATTGGCCCTTAATTGCTTAATTTAAACACAAGATAATATAGAGGGGTTACATTTTAAAAATTTAAGAAATTATCAAAAATCAAAACATAGCAAAATTGCATCATTTTTTTTTAAATTGAATAACTGTAATTATATAATACATAATTAGATATTTTTCCAGCCCAAGAACATTTTTTAAAATTGTTTAAGTGTCCTAGCTACATTACTTTATGTGTATAGGAGAGATCCTGAAGACAAATCCCGTTGTCAGAAGCCTACCATCCGTATTTTTTAAACCTTTTTCGCGCATTAGAGTGAAGCTTTGATACAATTCAATAGCGTCTTTTAGTAAATTTAAATGATTTAGTTGCAAGATACTCATATGATAAAAATGAAAACTTACCAATTGTGGAGTTTTCAACAGAAAAAGCTGACATTTATGTTTTAATGACTCCATGTAAAAAATAGGCAAATAAAAAACCTTATTTGTCTAAAAAGTTATTTTTAGTTTAAGCGTTGGTGCCGAACTTATTAGGGCCATATTTCTGGGCCCACATATTTTTAAGGAAATATAATTCTCATTTCATATATTTTAAAAGAAATTTAAAACTACCAGATGTACAGTCCTTTGGTTAACTGCAGCATATGTAGTTCCAAAGAATATAAAGCTAAAAATGAACCTGTTCAGGCAGAGTTTATCCCAAACTTCACGTATTATTAAAAAAATTAAATGAGCAAACTTTATCGGTCTATTTACAACTTTATTAACCAGTTCTCAAATATTAATAGCAACTGATAAAATTCAAAATTGAAAAATCAGTTTTTTTGGATTAATACAAACCAACTTCATGTAGATCCCGTTACTCGCAACCATTTATATTCGTTTCCTCACTCCTAGCACAAAAGCACACGTTTAATAAAAAGACATTAAAGAGGGCGTTGAAAACATAAACACTAACCAATCTAATATCCCCCATACTGGAATACGCTCAGGTATAAAATTCCCCTAGTCATTGCTTTCTCCCCCTTTTGTTCAATTTATCAGTCGGAAAACTCATTTTTTAGAAGCTTTATTTGCATCCCTCGGGGTTTTTACAGTCGACCATTAGAATAATCTTTATCTCTATTTCTCAGTATTGTAAACAGCCAAAAGTATTTTTAGCATGTTGATAGTATTTCAAACATAAAGTTTAATATTAAAAATATCAAATATCTACAAATAACGTGTGAGAAATTAATTATACTTCTCAGTTTTGTCAGTCTCAAGAACTTTTAACCATATTTTTATATATTCATTGTTATTTTTTACACCCCATACAAACATTACGTAAAAAACTAAACCCTATCAATCAGTTGACGAGGTATCAGCTGTTCGTTACCACCGGTCGTTCTTTGTATTGTTACCAACAGCTGATGGTCGTCCCAACCCACCACCTGCCCGTATAATCTCCACCAGTTAGAAATTAGGTCTTTTAATCACCCAGCCATACAATTTCGACTTGTACCGAACGTGCCTGCTTTCTCGACCGCAAAATTTTACGTAAAACTCAAGTAATTTATTGTAAAAACTCGCAATTAATAATTATTATTTAAAAAGTTCACTATTTTTTTATAGGTTGTCAGTCAGAGGGTGATTTATATTAAATATTTTAATTACATCGGCCGATAAGATTTTTCTAACACAGGCCAGCTCATTATTTTCAGAATGGAAATACCCCCCCAATAATAAAAAAAATATTCGGAAAGCCCTAATACCTACCATTTTTTAATAGCCTAATTAGAACCTTTTATATTGGCAGGTAAACAATTTTATTGTGGGTCGGCTAAAATGAGTCCATTTTACAACGGAAAAATTACCTAGACTGGGTTGTTTACAACATTAGACATAAAATAAACGTTAAACATCACTCTTCTGTTGAGTTTCGAATTGAGTGGTTCTCTGTGTATCGATAAGCAAGTGTATGTGAAGACGAGAATGTCGAGTCAAACGCGCCGAAGTTGCAAAATTTCTGCTGACAGATTTTGTTATATTTGTGGAGAATTTTTGGTGAAATCACAAGCCAGGCCATTTTCCGAAAATGTAAAAAAAGCCTAGTTTAAATATTTTGGTGTGTTAATTGGGGATCAAGCGGTGGGCTCCCCATGTGTGCTGTGTTAGTTGTAGTGTATCATTAGTGCAGTGGATGAAGGGAAAGAGAAAAAGTATGCCTTTTGCAGTTCCAATGGTATGGCGAGAACCCACCAATCATTCTGACGATTGTTATTTTTGTCTGACAAAGACTGAAGGTTATTCCAACAAGCACAGCACAATATAGAATATCCAAATTTGCAATCTGCCATACGACCTGTTCCTCATAATGCAAATTTGCCAGTGCCGATTGCGCCTTTAAATTGGCAAGCTATTGATTTGGGAGATAATAGAGATAACGCATCATCAGGCTGCTCAGAAGAACAGTGCACCGATCCCACTTTTACCACAGGTCCCAATTCCGGCGAGCCACATTTGATTGTTCAAAGTGAATTAAATGATTTAGTACGTGATAGCAACAGTCAGAACTGCTGGGTTCCCGTCTTAAGGAATGGAATGGCCAAAGAAACAAAAGTTCCGAATTTCAGAAAAGGAAATGCTATGTTTTCTGAATTCTACAGTATGGAAAATTCGTTGTGCGCCTGTACTGATATAGACAGTTTAATCCAGGAACTTGATATTGAACATTATCCCCGTGAGTGGCGCTTATTCATAGACTCATCTAAATATAGCTTAAAAGCTGTGTTATTGCAAAATGGAAATTTAAAACCCTCTATACCAGTTGTCCATTCAGTTGCAATGAAAGAAAATTATGAAAAGATGCGCACGATTTTGGATAAAATAAACTACAATAGGTATAAATGGCAGATATGTGGGGACTTAAAAGTTATAGCGATTTTAGTGGGACTTCAGGGGGATTTACAAAATATTGCTGTTTTCTTTGTTTATGGGACAGTCGTGCAATAAATCAGCATTATGTAACAAAAATTTGGCCAGAAAGAACCGGGATCTCAAAATGTTAAATTTATACCTCTTGTTGATCCAAAAAAATGTCCTTTTCACATTAAACTTGCGCTGATGAAAAACTTTGTGAAGGCTTATAATAAAGATGGTGATGGCTTTAAATACCTAAGACAAGTCTTTCCACAGTTAAGTGATGCCAAATTAAGGTATTTTTATTTTGCCACAAATCAGAAAATTGCTGGACGATGTCAATTTTACGGAAAAGCTTACCAGGCAGGAACTCAGAGCATGGAATTCATTTGTTAATGTAGTAAGAGGATTTTTAGGCAACAATATGGATGAAAATTATGAACAATTAGTTAATGAACTCTTAGATGCCTATAAAGCGCTTGGTGCCAGGATGTCATTAAAAATTAATTTCCTCCATTCCCATCTGTCATCTTTTCCTAAAAATTTGAGAGCTGTTAGTGACGAGCAGGGTGAAAGGTTTCACCAAGATATCAGAACAATGGAAATTCGGTACCAAGCACGATGGGATCCAGCCATGATGGGTGACTACTGTTGGTTTTTGAAGAGAGAAGATAGGACACCTCATAAACGGAAAAAATAAAGTTTAATTAGTGTTTTATATTAATATTTTTCTCGTTTGCTTTTCTCTTAGATGTATGGTATGTTTAATAGCCGAAATCTGTAAACATAGTCAATAAACAGGGTTAAGACTTTTCTGAAATCATTTTTTCTATAGATATTAAGTATTCGATATGGTTCTACAACTCTAACAAGAAAACCTTAAGTGCTAGAACTTTCTATTTGTCATTTTCGTATTTGGATAGGTCCATTCTATTAGATTATGCTATTTTGATTTGTGTGACAACAAAAATGTTTTTTTTTCGGCCAGTGTTATCTGAATGCAATTCGCATTAAATTAAAATGTATATGTACCTTTGAGCTTCTCGCTCAGTCTATTTAATTTAATTAAATAGATTTAATAAGATATAACAAACTGAATTGAAAGAAATCAAAATTAAATGCAGGTGTATGACATTGAACTTGTAATAGAGCCTTGTTAGCCACCATGTCCTTTTAAGCCTGTAATTCATCATAATTTTCTCTAGGTACTGAGGAAATTTTATTATCCTTGGGTATTCAACTGCAATAAACCATTCCAGAATATTTCAGTTCGTCCACTCTAAACATCTCGGGCCTAATATTCTACACAAAAAGGCAGTAAATGGCCGGGAGCTACCCTCGTACACAATTCAACTTCGCGGAATGAACATAGTTTATATATGCAATAACTTTATTTGTATTATATATGTCGCAGACAAATGGTTATCTTAGAAAAATAGCTTTTGCCTAGGCAAATGCTATCTGCTTGGGCAAATGGTTTTAATAAATAAAATGTATTTAAAAACTATTTGTCTATGAAAATAGTATTTGCCTCAATCATTTTTAGGCAAATGACAACGAATTTTTATTAACTGTAGTACAAAATGCATGTTTGGTCCGTACCTATAGCTCTAGTTGGTTGTCTTTTTTCGGTTTTATAGCCATTTACGTAATTATTTTTTTCGATGTTAACTAGTAACCGCTGGTAAGATTTCTAGATAGTCTATATCCTAATATTAAATGATTAAATGCCATTTAGCAACTTAAGTGTGCAAAACCTGCAATTTAAAAAAAGGCAAAAACAAGTCGATCTAATCATTTTTGAATATTGTGCGGATGGTAAATACATATGCCCTTAAAATACCAGGACTAAATTTATTTATTAGATGTCGTTACAAACAAAGAGTTAGTTTTATTATGGCCACAGTGCCTTCTACATGGACGACCCTCAAAGCCACAGATTAGTCGAACGATCGAACCAGGACGTCGAACAAATCTTAAGAATTTGGATGGAAGAAAATAAAAGTGCTCGTTGGTTAAAAGGCTGTTATTTCGTTCAGTGAGAAAAAATATCTCTTTCCATCTCACTATCGGAAGATCACTCTACAAGTCAATATAGAGCAGATTCGAAGGTAGGCTTAAGATCCACAAATTTGCCATCAGACCTTATTGATAAAATATTAACTGAAGATGATCTACAAGCTATAAAAACAGATTGAAGCTTTAATAGCGATCCACTGGAAGCTGTAACCATCGGTTCCAGTAAAGACGGCCCTATTCAAGGAGTAGGTTTAGGCCAGAAAGCTACAGTAGAGAGTGGATCATCAAGAATCTGACAAATTTAAAAAAGAAATGCTGATGAAAATGCCTATAATAATTCATCATGGTTTTAGAGAAGTGAATGCAGAAGCTAATAGTACAAATTCAGAAGAAGTAGCAGTTTTGAATTGCATGATATTTGCAGTAGTACTGAGAAAAATATTGATAACTTGGATAGTGTGGTGACTACTTGCAATCTCTGCATCGGTGAAGCGAATTTAAGAAGTAATAGAAAAATTCCTACGATGGAGAAGTAAAAGCTTCCGAAATAATAACAAAAAGAAGCAAAACTATTTTTTGTGACAATGAAACAGGTAAATTTGTCATTGTTGCTATTCCTAGATAGAAAGAATATGGAAAGCATTATACTTGCGAAACAAAATGGGGTCTACGAATAGGTACGAAAACATGGTTGTTGAAAAATTAGTGTACTAGGAGTGATCTAACGCCCATATCCAAAATTTCCTTTAATACCCATGAAATTTCTCAATATCGCTTAATTTCATTAAGAGTAGTTTCGGGGCAAGGATTTTCAAAATATCAATGTCAGCCTTAAAAACGCCAGTGCAACACTAACCCTGGTGCTTGCTTTAAATCTAAAGATTTATGCAACAGCAAACGTGATTTTAGCAATCCTTGCCAAAACCAATAATTCTAAAACTTTTTTGCTAAAATTTACTCTTTTTAGTTAAAATTTAATCCATTATGTTAATGTATTAAATACATTATGTTATAATACAATATAAATTTTATATTAAGTTATATATTCAAAATTTGTTTGTAGAAACACATTTTGTCTTTTTAACAAGTGTTGCTTCTATTGATAAAGTAGTGCGCATTTTTTTGTTACCTACATAAAAAAACCTAAAAAAAACATTTGGCATATGTTATTTGCCTAGTCATTTGGCAACCAAAAATAGAAAAAAAAACATTTGCCTAGGCATTAGCATTTCACATTCTGCGTAAAACAAATGTTTTATTACGTAGACAGTAGGCAGGTGGGCATTACCAATTTTTTACAGAAAAACTCGTTACTTCCCACATAATAAAACGTCCGTTTAAAAAAAAATAGTAAAATAAATTACAATGTATGTTATAGAATATGTATAAAGTTATTACCAAAAAAACTATACGCATATATAAACGGTGTCATCTCTGTGTAGTGGAATTACGAATATCATAATTTGGTATTAGTTTGGGTTTAATTTCACTTAATTAATACTTTAGTTTTTTGACAGCGAACTTGTGGAATTTTTATGAATGAACCTTATTCCTACATCTCTTTTAAGCAAAAAAGGTATACCTGCTCAACAACGCTAGAGATGACCGTTATTGAGAAATTTGCAAATTTCTATTTCGAAGCAGATTACCAAGTCCTTTAGGCGCTAGGTGAAGTCACCACTTATGTGCCTAGGGGTCTCGGTTGGTATTGATTTTGCTTTCATTATCGAAATATTAACGAATTAAATTTTAAATATTAAAATTATTATTTAATTATTCCTACAATATTAAGTATTTGCTAAAAATTAAGGAAAAAATTACAAAAAATTATTGAAATGGATACCTCCAATAGCAATAGGTCCACCTCATCCTAACCAACGGTTTTCAAAGATTTTAGAACTGCCTAATGGGGGCCCCACAAATTATTATTTTGCATATTTAGAGGAAGCAAATCATTTTGTAGGAAATTAAAATAGGAAGCGTGATTTAATAGATTGGTTGGTTTTTGAGATACAGGGTATTGAATTTTTTAAAATAACTTTTAGGAGGAACGAAATTTTTGCACATAATTTGGTGACCGGCGGTTTTTTAAGGTGATAAATCATAATTTGGCATTAGTTCAGGCAAGTAAGTGACATTTTTTGCTATGGAAACACTTATGAAAATAATTTGAATGTCAGTTCGAACAGATAAATTAGAAGATATTATTTCCAGTTAATACTTATTTACAAATAATGCCGAACGTTGAATATCTTTTTATTGAGTTAACAGATATGCTTCTGTGTTATGGGCAAGCAAGGTGGAATTCAAGGGCTGATGTGAGACTGAATTTCAATAAATTCTCTTTAAGAAGAGTTTCTGATAAAATTTTTATTGAAAATCTTGTGGGACGATTGCGAAATGAAGGGATGTTAAAATGACTTTTACCTTTGGGAGCATGTAAAGGAGCTTGTTTATAATACTCCTGTTACCTCAAGAGAAGAACTTTGGCAACGCATAGTGGCCGCCATTCGCTTTAATTCATCAAGACAATGGGCTATGTCGAAGATGAACTTCAAAAAAAGAATACGGTGTTGTATTCAAGCCGGAGGTGGTAATTTCAATTATTTCTTGTAGTTTTTTTATTAATGTTTAGCTAGTACTTAATATTGTAGGAATAATTAAATATTAATTTAATTGTTAGAAATAAATTATTAAATTAATAACATCATGGCATATTTTTTAATTCGTTAATATGTCAAAAATGAAACTACAATTACTACCAAGAAGCATTTTTTAATCAAAATTCAAGCAGGTTACCGAGTTCCCTAGGCAAATAAGTGGTGACTTAACTTAGCGCCTAAGGGAGTTGGTAATCTGCTTCGATGTAGAAATTTGCAATTTGCAAAACGATCATCTCTAGCGTTGTTGACAGGTATATCTTTTCTGTTTCGAAGAGATGTAGGAATAAGATTTATTCATAAAAAGTCCTAGAACTTCGCTACCAAAAATGTGACTGTGATGTGGCGCTGCATAAAAACTAATGCCAAATTATGATGTCTCACCGCAAAAAAACCCCGGTCACCAAAATGTGTGCGAAAATATTGTTCCTCCTACAAGTTATTTAAAAAAAAATTGAAAATAAGATTTCAGCTTTAATATCCTGTATCTCAAAAATCAAACATTTGTGGACCCAGGTACATATGTATTTTTTGCCTTATTTTTGGATCTCCCATTAAGCGATGGCTACTGTTTAGAAGAAATAAACATTTATGTATATATATATATATATATATATATATATATATATATATATATATATATATATATATATATATATTATATATATATATATATATATATATATATATATATATATATATATATATATATATATATATATGTATATATATTTATATATATATATATATATATATATATATATATATATATATATATATATATATATATATATATTTATGCTTTCATATTTCAGCAAACATTTGTATACGTACATTTAATCATTTGTTATTATATTAATTTTACTCTCCTTTAATAAAACATTTATTCTTTTTTTCTTTCGAAAGAACGTTTTATTTCCGGAAATGGTTTTTTATTGAATTTTTAAACATTTTTATTAGACTACCATTTTGTATTGCTATTTAGGATTCGTACCAAAATTTTGGAACTTTTTCTCAATACATAACACTTCAGTTTAGGTTTTTCTTTAGAGTTTATTAGGCCGCCATTTTGAATTTTCACCAACATGTTATCATTTTATCCATTTGTGACACTTGATTTTTAAGCAAACTCTTGAGTTAATTAAATCAGAATTTTTCGAGCTATGCTGGGCGCAGAAAGAAAAATTAGTAAACAAGTTTTTCGGTATCTAGGGATTTAAAAATGGAAAGATCTGCAAAAATCTCGGAAGGAGCTTTATTTTCGATTACAATACTTTTTTGCAGTTATTTGTACAGTTGTCCCATTTTCGTCACTTTTGGGGTGGATCTCCATTATTACTAAATGTAGAAGGATATAGTTTTTACAATACTCCTACTCTTTTATTAGACTTACGATGCCGTAATCAACGTTTTCATGACCAGCTTCGTTTTTTGAGATGCAGGGCGAAATCGAAAATATTGCAGTTTAGGACCACCCTCGTATCTTCGGTATCGTTTTACTTATTGGAAGAGCAACAACTGGAACTGATAGAACTGATGACCCAAATCTATAATTTTTTAAATCAATGTATTTTTATAGTTCTTTAAATAATTTTTTTTCTCTTTAAAACGATATAAAATATTTTATATCCAGAGTTTTCAAAAATAGGAAACAATAATAAAAAACGAATTTTATTATAGAAATAGGTGGCGACGGAACTGCAAATATTATTTAACTTAATCATTATTTTAAATAAATCAAAATTAACACTTAATATAATAAATTATAACAATATTAAAGAAATAAAATTTAAGAAAAGGCAATATTTCTTATACTTTGCAGGTTGCGGTTGTATTTCCATTATTAGTGAAGATAAAATAATGTTTCACAATGCTACTCTTTTATAATCAAAATATTCATGGTTCGCTTCGTTTTGAAATACAGGACGAAATTAAAAAAATCGGAATTAAGGCACCACACCTCATAGCTTGTTTAGTTCACAACGAAAAATATAAAATTGGTCCTTAAAGGTTTTTTCCCTAAAATTCAGCAGCCTAGTTAATATTTTTTCTAGGCTTTTACCTATTTCTAAATATTGCTTAAAGTTGTTTTTGTAAATGGGACACTCCGTATATTATTATTGTTTTAATGAAGCTTGCTTATTTTTAGCTTTACAAAAATATATAATATTCATTTTAAGAACTACGGCCGTATATATATATATATATATATATATATATATATATATATATATATATATATATATATATATATATATATATATATATATATATATATATATATATATATATATATATATATATATATATATATATATATATAATATATATGTATATATTATATATATATATATATATATATATATTAATATATATATATATATATATATATATATATATATATAAATATAAACTCTGTTTTTAGAATAATTAAATTGTGCGATGTTGTCGCTTCTATCTTAAACGGCTGATAAAATCCGTTTTCTAAATGAAATGTAATGTATACTGCATTTTTATGTAGTGTAACCCGCTTACAAAGGACTCGACGGGAGCGCGACTAATAGTCTATTATAACCGAGTGTTTATGTTATGAGAGGTTTGATGAAACATATACATACTGGGTGGCCCATAAAAAAAACTTAACTGTTACAAAACTTACTAAATTGTCATTTCAGTAATTCATGATATTGAAATTTATGTTCGTTAAACTAAACTTTAAAAATTTCTTCGTGCGCCAATTCACACCATAAATTTTTAATTAAATACGGTGTCGAGTTGTACCTCCCTTGAAATGTCTGTCGATTCTCTCTACAAAGACACCTAGTTCCTGCCGTAAAACTTTACTTACAGAACTGAAAATGGAACATTTATTCAATATAAAAACTGCCCAATGAATAAATTCAAAAAATACTAGTACTTTGCGAAAAATGGAATGTTTGACTTATCTACGTATTGTAAATTACAGAAGCAGATAAAAACTACAAAAGTGTCATACTCTCTAATAGTCAGTTGTAAACCAGGAGGTAGTGAAATAGCGGCAGTTATCTTATTTCTACCATTTATGTGGTTTGTAGACGAAAGAGTGGAATTGATTTTAATCTTCTTCGCAAATCACGAATCTGAATTTTTAAACAGCGACATATTGATAAACATGTAAAAACATTTAGAGTAACTGGAGTGGTAGGTAACAAAAAACAAGATATTGCAAATCCAGTGGTCAATTAAGCGGAGGAAGTAGCTGTTCATGGTCACGTCACTCAAGACGCAACACTATCGAACTAGCAATCAACGAATTTTAAAAAACATAAATTCCATCCGTACAAAATACGATTACTACAAGAACTTAAAGAACATCAGTTTGACAGTCGTCTGCAATTCTGCGAGATCATGAGCGAACAAATCAGGATCCACATTTCTTATTTAATGTCTGCTTTTCCGACAAATGTTCATTCTTCGTCAATGGCACTGTGAACCGTCACAATTGCCGTTATTGGAGTGACACAAATCGAATTTTTCATGAGACGCATACGCACAATCCATAAAAATTGAACGTTTGGGCTGGGATCTTCGGTGACTATGTAGTTGGACCCTTTTTCTTACCAGACACATTAACTGGAAAAATTTACCAAGAGCTCTTGGAAACTGCAATCGATCCTGCTATATCTGAAATAGTTTTCAACAGAATGGCGCTCCACCGCATTATGCCCCACCTTTACGGGAATATTTAGATGTAATGTGTAAAATATCATTACCAATTCAATTTTTGTAAATAGTATCGACAAATCAGTCAAATACATTTTCATTTTAAGTACAGTAAATGAAGTGTCATGGCATAAACTAAGTATCTTTGCAAAGAAAATCGATATTTGTTTCCAATTTTTTTTTAGATTTTTCTATTGTTTTAACTGGTACAAAATTTATAAAATTGTTATTTGATTACTTATTGTTATCAATTATCATTTTGTTTTTGAGCACATCAGTGACTTCAGACTTTGGGAATGACATACCGATGGAAAGACCTATCAAATACGGCTTCACTTAACTCCAGTTCCATTTCAGATTTATGGGGTGAACCTCACCCTGCTAGAGGGGTTGTAAATAGGGGTTTTCGTATACTAAAAAGTGTTCCTTCCCTTAAAAACAAAATTGTCGTGTCCGCACGTTTTTTGTAAATTTCAACTTAAATACCCAAAAGTAGCGACGTTACGTTTTCGATGGGCTGTTTGTGTGAATATGTACAGGGTGGTTCAATAGACAATAAAGGACGTGTCGGCTGTAGCTTGGGAAGCATTAATGACAGAACTTGTTCCTTACGGTTATGCAAGATTACTAAAGTTTCTATTGGAGCCTTGTTTTTTTCCAGTTTTCTGGTTTTCCTAAAATTTTGGGATTAATTGAAATGAAAGATGAAAATAATTTCCTTTTTGCCATTGTCACTTTTTCTCCTCTACTAAAAGGCAAGGTTAATTCCAATCCGACGTTTCGGATTCGGGAGACCATCATCAACTTTCTTAATGCCCTTCATAACTACCAAATAAATTGTGATGTAAAAGTCATAGCGTACCATTCGATTTTTTGAAAAATTCAGCATTATTTGAAGAATTCCGAAACAACGCCATCTAGTGCCACAACAAAATCATTATATAGTTTATGGCTTCAGTAAAAAAAGCACTTTTTTCGACACCAACTTAAATAAAATCGGTTTATCCAAATCAAAGATATATACATTTGAAAGTAAAAATGTTTGACCTTCTTCCACCACTTTACTTTTGAAAATAGACAAAAATGGTGCGTAATTGGTTGAAAAATACAATGCTTATATTTTCAATATACCTCAATTATGGAAATTGAGGAGAAAATGGGCATTTACACTTTTGTGTTGTTGTTACGCCCCCTGGCAGGCAAATTTCGAACTTGAAAATAATTTACAGCCATTTCTCTTGGCCGATTTACCTATAAATATGTTTTCCTTAAGTTCTGTCGTTAACGATTCCCGAGCTACATCCGACGTCCTCTATTATTGGACCACCCTGTACATATTTAAGTGTTTTAACTATAAATGCAACATATGACATATGTATTTTATGCAAAATGTAAGGTCATGTCATGGTCCGGCAAACTGTTAAACCTAACCTCAATAAAACCTTTTTACGATTGCATCATTTGAATTGATATCGTGGAACAACCGAAAAAGTCCGTTTATAGGCGAGAGTCTATACAGTTGATTCTTAGTCCTTCACGATTGGAAAAATACAATATGTTGGCCTTCCGAGTGTACATCCGTTCACTACTGTCGTTCTGAAAAGAACAGTTTTACTGACGTTTCGCCAAAATCACATTTTCGAAGCTTTCTTTGTCGAGTCCAAATAGAGACTGATGTGTTGGTGATTGCGACGCTTCCTTTTATGCCCTTACCCGGTCATATAAAGCTCGAAAAATTTCTGACTCCAGTAAATTCAATCCACCCCAAAATACAATTCACTCTAGAGTTAGAGGAAAACAACAAACTTCCATTTTTAGATGTTCTGGTCACAAAATTGCAACGAACGTTTCGAATACACCATGTATAGAAAACCAACACATACAGATACATATTTAAATGCAAGATCACATCATCACCCAGCACAAATTCAAGCTGTTGCCAATACCCTAATATCCAGATCCGTGCAATTAACTGAAACACAGACGAGACAATTGATGATTGATGTAATTACTCCTGGCTTATGAGTTTCACCACAGGTAGTTTTATGCTGCTCAGTGGTAATAGAGTATGAAATTTTGCTCCTGCTGGTGACTCTGGTGGATCTGTTTTTTACGATACACTATGGCAAAGATTTATTTATTTTAGTTTTTTTAATTTATATGCTACATTCTACAAGCTAATTATTATTGAATGAAAATTAAAAAATTCTTTTAGAATAAGAATAACATATTCTTAAATGAGAATTGAGTTGATATTAAAACAAGTATTCTCCTTTTCTTCATTCTTTCTATAGAATGTATCTTTTAGAAATTGGATATAACATCTTTACAATTTGACATTTGAGTGATATTTGTATACACCTACACCAACGTATGTTTGCATAGAAATTATGCACTACCGGCTAAAACATTGCCCTAAGCAAGTTAGTGTTTACTATTTCATAAGTTTAGTTTTGTTGATGTTAATATACACACCCCATTCACTAATCCAACCCTGTCCCTTTTACGCAGAGGTGACCGTTAGCTATATCGGGAACGTGTTTTACTCAATACCCAACGAGATACGCTAACTTAGTCCAGCTATTTTGCCTATATCGTCTAAAATCCCCGTTATGTCTCGTGTTTTGTTTAAAATCCCTTTGAACTCCCTTCTAATTAAAGTATTTATTAAATGAAGTATGGTTTGGCATAGGCGTATCACTTATTTATATAATAAAATTTAATTTTTGGGATAAAGTATTTGTTTATGTTTAACAAATCCTGGCGATAAGGTCAGATAAAATCTTCTATCTTTTAAGATAAAACTTGTAGACCTCGTTTAAAATATTAAGAGAAACCCTGTTCATGTTCTCGATAATAAGAGTTTTAGAACAAAAACGTTTTTATATCCGGGAATATAATAATTGTAGTGTGTAATTCAAATTAGAGATTATTCGATTTTTTTATTTAATGTTAACCTATATATTTTGAATTTAACACCAGTAGACCAAAAGCTATCGGAAATTAGCCATTTTCGTATCTAATCCTTTCAAGATAGTGATATATCTTTGTAGTTTTCTGTAAATGTATTGATGCCAATAATTTCCGTAAAACCAATCTTTTAGGCAGCATTTCATTTCCAAGCCAAACCAGCTGGTCCTCAGTTTTTTTATTGTTTTATCTTTTTTGTAGGTTGCCTGATAATTGAGTAAAATAATGTTTTAATATTCATATTCTTAAGCCCGCTACTCATGATTCTTCCATTCGTCTATTGGTTCATTCGTGAGCATAGTGGAGTGTTTTGTGCGGGTAATCAAGCAAGCTTTGATCTCGGCGAACCATTCGTCGGAATCAAATATTTTATTTTTTATGTATTTTCAAACATTGAAGATAGATGAAATTCATGTGAACGTATTAAATAAAAATTGATGAAATATTCGTCAATTCGTTGATTCGGCCAATTTTGTTTCATGTCTTTCAATATTTGAAAATACGCAAAAAACAAAAAATCAGTTTTGGACGAATAATTCTCCGAGGTCGAAGCCTAATTCATTATCTGCCCAACGGACAGAATCGCCTCGCAACGAAACGAACGGAGGGTCCGGCCCTTCACACTGTGCGGGCGAATTCACTATTGAGCCCGCTACTCACTATTCGGTTCGATTCGTTAATTTGCTTCGTCTATTCATATGAATGAACGAATGGGCGAATCAACGAATGGACATTTATTTTAACTACACTATTCATAAATGTTTATTTAATACCATCACATGGATATCATATTAACGGCCGGTTGCATAAAGCTCAATTAACGTTTAGAATGTTTAACGAAATGTCAAATTTGACGGGGAGTTCCCAGATTACTATAAGCAGCTTGTCAAACCCGAAAACTCGATTAAATATTCTAAACAACAATTAAGTTTTGTGCAACCGGCTGTATGTCTTCAATGTTTGAAAATACATAAAAAACAAAAAATTTGAGTCGGACGAATGATTCGCCGAGGTCAAAGCCTACTTGACTACCCGCCCAAAAGACGGAAACGCCGCGAATCCGAACGAAGGGATGAACCGCACCGTACACACTATGCGGACGAATGAACGAATGGATGAATGGACGAATAGTGAGTATCGGGTTTAATGTAGTTTGGAAATTATATCGTGCAACAGTCTCAATTTGTTAATAGTTTATCGTTCACAAGAAAGATTGCATGATTTCAGACCTTCACTTATCTCACTTTGGGCTTTGGAAATTTATCGCTCAAATTTATAAAAATAGTGCCTAAAAGAAGGCGATAAGGACACAAAAAACCAGTTTCAAAGAAACATTTTTGACACTGATACTTGGACATAAAATTTCAAAGTCAGTATATTTCTGACTCGAGCGGCACTGTTGGTTACCAGAAAAAACATGATCGCGGTTCCCGATGTTATCATTAAATCTAGGAGGAGAGGAGTATTTTCTACCATTATCTATGATCGTTGCCAAACTAGACGATCCAGCATTTTACCGAATAAATCGAATCGCAATACAAGTTTTGATTAATGATAACGTCAAACCAAATATATCTATACTGTTTCTTTTGACATATCCAGTGAGCTCTAAAAAGTACTGAATAATAAAAGTGAATTGAATTTTGGGGGTCTCTCTCATGATTTTAAAAAAGTTTAATTTTCTTATTGACAGTTACTAGACCAAGGCAGAAAAAGAGAACCCTGCATAATTTTAAGGCGGAAAATGTACTACAAAATTAGGTAACGGTTTAGAACACAAAATTCTTACATAAAAAAATTAAAATTGAAATATCCTTTCTGCATTTTACCGAGGCGTACTGGCGAATCGTTTTATAATACAAAATTGATCATGTCATATCGTTTTTGATTGACAGTGTAGATAACTTATTTAGTCTTTCATCTGACATTGTTGACTTATATTTATTTTTTATATAGGATATTTAAAAAAAAACCTTTCAGCTTCCCAGCTTGATATAGGCAATGTCAAGTAAATATAAAGCGCTGTTTTCAAAAACAATCTACAACATTTTAAAAGCGGGGACGGATATATTCTTGAAACATACAACGTCCAAGTAATTCTTAAATTGAAAACATCCATTATACAACATTTGTCCAAATCCATTTTTATAGATTACTGATGTTAAGTACTGACATACGATGACTGAATATTTTTTGCCCGCATTATTTTTTTTGTTGCCTCACAGTATTCCTGTGGTTGTATTTTATACCGACGCCGTGATCATACCAAGTCAGTACAAAAAAACGAAAAAAAAAAACAACTATTATGTAATAAGAAATGATCTAACGATGCTACATGTTTTCAAAATGACCGATTTCTGGATGTTCCTGTGAATGTCTGTATTAAGTCCTTAATTATTATTATTATTATTATTTTTGGTGTATTTTAACCATATTGTTGGGTTTGACAGTTTAGTCATTTTGGCGAATATTTAGGTCATTAGTGAAAAATCGTTATCTAATTTTTCTCTATTATTAAATTTTAACCTTGAGCTTATAAAATTATCCGAGCTTATAAAATTATTCCGCTAACTTCTACAATCAACGTACAATACATTTTTGGGCAGATATTTACGGTGGTAAAGAACTAATAAGTTTATTTTTAAATGCCTATAACATTGTTTTTTATGGTTTAGATCGTGATTACGTTCTTCGCTACTCACGAGATAAGATAAATAAACAGAAAAAGATGTTCATTTTGAACGATATCTCCAGTTAATATAACAAGGTCACATTTAAAGTTTAAACAAACTAGAAAATATTGTAAAAAAACTAGTGCTAAAGATCACCAAATAAAATTAATAATAATAATAACAAACCCATCCTTAAACCATCCATCTCAAAAACAACATCACTTCATTAGTCTTTAGAGCTTTGTCAATATGTGATACAAATTCAATTTCGGAAGAAACAGAAAAACTGACTGAAACTTTAAAATCAAACGGATATTGCACTGAAGATATGAGACGTTCGATTAGGTATTGCAATAATCCCAGATCTAGACCAGTATTTGATACTCAACAATTAAGTTATGCAGTTTTAAATTTTATTCAGAATAGTACAGATAAAACAGCAAGAATTCTGCGTAGATTCAACATTCAACACCAAAAGATATAATTCCTTGGCAATCAAAAGGAGTTTATAAAATTCGTTGTTCCTGCGGTAAATTGTAGGTGAAACTGGGCCGTCTGTGACTACGTGACTTAAGGAACATGAAAGATGTATAAGTAAGAAACAAATTGTTTAATCCGCTGACGATGAACACTAGAACACAACAGGACACATGATTAATGTAAAAGATACCAAGGTTCTTGCATCTGTCTCGGGTTATTTAGAGGGTTATTATAAACGAAAAATTTCAATAGAGACGCGCGCTACGTGCTAAACTAATACGTCAGAACCAATCATCACAGTGAGTCACGCGTCGATGGGTCGGGTATAAATACCTGAACTCTGCTCATCGGAGCTTATTCAATGTTTTAATCTTGTGTAATCAAGATCCCTGAAGATTCATCAGAACAATCGCAAGCGAAATGTCGGAAAGTAATTCCAATTTGACACGGTATAAACTCAGCAACCATGATTTATTAATTGAGCCCATCTTTTAAAATTACACATAAAAGAAGACCCGTTATTTTATAATATGTTAACATTCTAATATCAATGCATTAATACGAACTAGCTTCTGTAGCGTCCTGTATTCGATTTTACGCAATTTTATGACATCATTACTAAAAACAAAAACCGCCAATATATACTTTTTCTAAAGTCAGCGCACATATAATGCCATAGCTTAGCATAAGGATATCAACCAATCACAAGCAGTATACAAGATGCCATATTGTATGCCACACTTGTCTGACATACACATTTTTCCTAGAACGAATTCTTAATGAGTGTTCACAACGGCGGACCTCCCGTCGCACTGCACGCAGCACATAGCATGACTTTGGAGATGTAAAGATATCTATATCCGTAAATGCAAGGGTTGATACATTGGCTTTAAATAGTAAGCCAATGGTTGATAAAATAACCTCGCTTATCACACCGCACTTGGCCCGGTACCCTGCCTCGCACATGGAACTGAACGTGGTATTTCCCTTAGCCACACACATCGCACAGCAGCCCGATGGAAAATTAATTATTTGCGTGTTTGTAAGGGATACAGTTTGGAATACAAATGCATAAGCATTATTATAATAGTATTTGAATAAATTATAAAAATAAATTGCAAAACACCATCAATCAACAGGAAAAATGGAAAAAATATTATGACTGTTGTATAAAATTAATATATTATATATACCAGAATATGCAGATAATCTGCATATTCTTATAAAAATATATACGAAAACATATTTTAATATTTATTAACTACGTACTTTCAAGTTTTAGAATGTTTGTAGCATCTCTAATATCTAAGTCATGTGTAATTTAAAATGAAAATGAAAAAAATACATATAAATCTACTTTTTTAAAGAAAAAAAGGATATGTACATTTTTAAGTTACTCGTCAGGCTTTCTTGCAGTAATTGTTTAAATTTTCATATACTACCTACAAAAAAAATCAATGTAAATTCATCTGTGATGATCTTAACTGGGGTCCTATTCATGAATCAAAGATATGACCTATTTATTGCATATATAATTTCGATATTAAAAATTTCTAGTTTTATTAATATTTATTTGAACAAATAAATTGTTAAAAAGGCCCCTGTGCGACTTTATTTAAATGGGGACCTTAGGCTTCAGTCTAAAGCCTAAAAAAATAAAACCTATTTTTTACAAACACTTCCAATTTATTTGGTTAAAACAACCTGATATGTTTTGAGGACTTTTTCAGTAATATAAAAAGTTCGAAATTTTACCGACTAGCTATAAAATTAAATTTTATATATAATGTTATAATATGTGTAAATTGTTAAGTTCTACTTGATCGTTCTATAAACATTTTAAATGTTTGACTTTATTATTTTCAGAGATAGTAAACATATTCAATGTATGACCCTTAGAGCTAGTATTTTCATCTCCAAATAACTTTATTCTTCGAATATTTACCGGGGAAACGATTGTTGTGGCAATTAATTCTAACCATGAAAATATCCACCGAATAAAATAATACGGAGATGAAAGTACCAGCCTTTAGTTTCTTTGTGTCAAATTTTAAAATTGTTGATACATATATGGCTATTCTCAACTGAGTCATTTGCGGATTCGGTTTTTCGTTGGATGAAGTTTTAACTTAATTTTCAAATCATTAAGTGTACTTTTTTTGATTTTTTAAAGAAACAAAAATATTTAAACTTAAAAACTGAATATCTCAATAACTTTACTGGACCCAAATTCACAAAAACCTTGCTTTTTATTTTCAGAAAGTCAATCACTGCGCAGAGTTCGGCGCAAGTTTTTGATACATGTATTGATAAAATTTTTGGCCGTGTTTGTATATAATGAAAGTTAAATTTAATTGGAAATTAGAAGGTCAAGGTTGTGTGAGACTCATATTAATTTTATTTTCAGTTTCGACCGAAGTTCAATCTTAATCAGAAATATCACAAGGTTGAATTTCAGAAAAGTATCGAACATATATCAAATTTCAACCAGTCCAACAAAAATATTTGTGTGTTTGTTGAATACGAACTGGACTGATTTTTAATTTTTAAAAATCATAATTCAAAAATAAGCAGTAAAATCCATTTCCAAAAACAAACAAATCAACTCATGAATATTAATTGAAGAAAAACCTGATTTATTATCGATCTGCTTTAAAACATGTTCAGGAATAAGGGGAGTATAGGTACGTATTATACAAAAAAGGACAATAACCCCTATAAATGGGGTGAGTCAGCTGCACACGCACTAGAGTCATTTGCTAACAGCAGCACAAACTGGCACTACGCTACCCTAGGAAGAGGACAAATTTATAGCAAATAGTTTTAATAATAATAAGTCGATGGTCCCTTGTTAAATCATTCATAAAGGTTTAAGGCTCTGTTTATATTACTAACATAAGGGAATATGATTTTTACATAAATATTATCATTTTATAAGAAAATAGTAAAGGAATATTTTGCTTGATTAGAAAATTTTAATTAAACTTAGTACTTCAGTAGCCGACAAAAGTCTTATTTGGATCCGCAAGATGGTTTTTTTTATTTGAAGGGAGAAGACCATAGACATAGAAAAATAGACTATTTAGGGAAGTCGTTCTGCTACACTAAAATTTCCCTGATTTCACATTTTGGATGGCAACTATCTCCACTAGTTTTCAAGTGCAAACTAACTACTTACTAATTCTAAAGCTAAGGTTTTATGTGAAGGCGAAATCCCTGATCCCTGATTAGCTAAACCCTGAAGTTTTAAAAGGTTATTTTGAGCAAGAAGCGGCTATCATATATTTCGAATATCTACACTAGACTTACTGAAAAGATCCGGATTCCTTCCTGAAAGCTATTAATATAATTTTTTTTGCCAGTGTAACATTTCAGTCTCCAAAACACTGTTGGTTGGACCAGATGGTTCCGCCATATCCGATTTGACTTTTCCTTTTTGTGAGTGTTAAAAATGATCTTTAATTCTTCTAAGAGGCAGTTCTGTCCCAATGATTATGAACTAACAAATATAGAAAAAGATTTCAGAGACTTTCTCTACGTTTGTTATTAAAACTAAGTCTCTTTGAGAAATACGGACAATTTCTTCGATTTTTGATTATGAACTAGACAGGATAACTTACTTTCATTTGCCATACATTAGCCATCTCTACTAGGTCATTTCGCATGCTAAACGTTTTATTTACATGATACAGTGCAACCTCCCTTAACGGACACCTCCGAACAATGGACACCTCTGCTGAATGGACAATTTTGAAGTCACCGACCCTCAGTATATGTATTCCTGTGTATTAAACCTTATTGATAACGGACACTCTCAACCACGGACTCGGACAATAAAATTTTAAACATTTTTAATAAAAACAGTAAAATTTACCTCCTCAGAACAGACAGATGTTCAGATAATTTTTGAAAAACCCACATTTAATTCCGGTATTTTTATTGCACATTCAGATCTATGCTAATAAGCGGCGCGGCGCCTACTTTTTGTTAATAGCACTGGTTTAACAATAGGCTGGCTAATGCTGTCTGGCTTGTAGGTAAATTGTGGTGAATTGCATAATAAATAGATCACCTTATTTTTATGAAATGTAGTCTTCATGAATAGAATATCTCAATTTTGATGTTACTCTGGTGCGAGCAATATGTCTTCAAACAAAAGAAAGTTTTTGAGTCTTCAAGAAAAAGTTGAAATAATCCAGTACGCGGAAAAAAACAAACTTAGTGTTAGAGTATTAGCCGAAAAATTCTGTGTAGGAAAATCTCAAATTAGTGATATTTTGAGAAACAAGAGCGACCTTAACAAGCGATTCGCCGAGACCGGGAACACGAAAGAGAAAAAGAAATTTGCGAAAACTGAGGGTGCTGCCATAGACCAAATTGTCTACGACTGGTTTTGTAAAGTACGCTCCAAAAACATTCCAATATCCGGTACAATAATAAAGGAAAAAGCACAAGAAATTGCGAAGAATCTAGAAGTTGATGGTTTTAAAGGATCAAATGGATGGTTGGAGAAGTTCTGTCAATATCATAATATCTCTTTCAAATCCATCAGTGGCGAAGCAGCGGCTGTAGACTTGATTCAGGTAGCTGATTGGCGGGCGAAATTATGTGCTATTATCAAAAACTACGCACCGAGATACATGCAACTCACCCAAAACTGGAGTTAAAAAATGTTAAAATAATTTTTTTACCGCCAAATACGACATCACATTGCCATCCGTTGGATCAGGGTGTGATTCAAAATTTTAAAAACCACTACAGAAAGTTTTTAATCAAGCGACTTTTGTCATCCATGCAGTCTTCTGAAACTACCGAACAATTGGAGAAATCCATAAATGTTGTAAGTGCCTTGATTTGGATTGTTGCTGCAGGAAAAAAGTCCAAGGAATCCAAGACCACCAATAACTGCTTCCGCAAAGCTGGATTAGTCGAAATTCTCGAGGAAAACGTTGACTAGTGAAGATAATGTGCCATTATCGGAATTATGTAGAAACATCATCCGACTTAACTTCATATTCAGAAATTGATGAGAGTTTATTCACGTAAAATCCTAACATAAGTGTACGTGAGTGCATCACTGAATTTCAAAATAGTGAGATGAGTGGTGATGAAACAATTATTTCTTCCAATATTAAGAACATTAAAGAAGCATATAAAATGTTAAGGGATATTGAAAACTTTTGTATGTTATCTGGAGATTCTGTTTTAGGAGGAAAAATCTCAGATGTTGCATCTAAAATGGAATCTCAAATTATTAAAATAAATTAACTAGTTTAAGACAAACAACACTTGATACTTTTTTTAAATAGAAACTTTTTATAAAGTAGAACTGTAAAAGATGTTGGTGTATACGTAGCAACAATTGTATTAATAATTTGTACTAAACGTATTATTTTTTTACTTAAAAATAAAATATTTTTTAAAATAAAATTACATTGGTATTTAATTTGTTCACTCCCCACAACGGACACCTCTATACAACGGACAGTTTCTGTGGCATGGCTACTGTCCGTTGTTGAGAGGTTTCACTGTATATCTATTGTGATTTTCTAGTTTTAAACATTATTTATAATTTATTTCTATCTGTTTTTAGATGTTTTTATTTTGTATTTATGAATTAGTTTATATATAAATTTATTATATTTGCATAATATTTTCCATTTATTTAATGCAAAAAGCTTAAAACTTTCGGGTTTCAGAACTGTGTTTAGTGTCTGTGCTTTGTATTTTGAGTTTTTTTACGTTTATTACCTGGGCGAATATGAGTATGCGTATCAACTAAACTATACGAACAAGTTCTTTTCTTCCACTATACCTAAATAATAGGTACATTTATAAATTGAATATAGATACTTCGAAAGTTTGTCCAGATCATTTTACACTAAATTATTACAAAAGAGAACATGAACTATTAAGTAATTCTAATACATATATCCGCTTATACTTACACATATCTACGTACCTACTTTTGTTTATTAATTTATAAAGTACATATAGGTGAAGACCATCTGGATTTATATTATAATTATAATGCTTAATGAAC